>CM064496.1:31192607-31301409 GCA_032716605.1 Paralithodes platypus | reverse complement strand
TCATTTTATAATAGCTAAACTTAGACTATTTTATGCAGTTTAAAAAGGATCTCTGGTAGTCAAATGGGTTAAGTGATATAGTTCGAAGCCTTTTAATTGCTAGGGTCCCTTTTTTAAATTTAATCAAATTTAGACTATTTTATGCAGTTTAAAAGGGATCTGTGGTAGTAAAATGGGTTCAGTGAGATAGTTCGAAGCCTTTTAATTGCTAGAGGCCCTTGTTAAACTTAATCAAATCGTCTAATAGTAACCAGAATAAAGTTACAAGCACGTCGCCGGTACGGAAGGGGTTAAGAGAGGTCAATGAGACCAGTGGCACCAAAATGGCGGAAGAAGTTGGCCAATCTGACTCTATTGGATCCCTAAAGTAATATTGACAGAGAGGAGAGGTAAACAATTAAGGGGGTCACCGGTTTTTTGTTAATCTTTTTCTCCTTTTCTCTCTTTCCCTGGCTTGTATCCATTCGGTCCCACTCAGCCAATTGTGTTAAGACATTTTATCCCCATCTAGGTGTCGAATTCTTTCTGGCGAGCAATAGCGAGCCAGCATTGTATGGAGAAATCCGGCTATGCCGGACACATTTTTCTCTCGAAAAATGTACAAATCTAACTTGCTGTAATAACAAATATATATATATATGCTGGCTCGCTACCGCTCGCCAGGAAAGCATTGACACCTGGATAGCGGTAAACGTCTTAAAACAGTAGGCTGAATGGGGCCGAATGGATACAAGCCAAAGAGATAGGGAGAGAAAGAGAACAAAAGCGAGGTGGGCTCCCTTAACAACAATGAGAAAGTACAACACGAAAAGGAGATATTGTAGAAGAAATAAAGAAGGAGAGGCGTGGAGACAATGAAAAAAAGAGAAGAGAAGAAGAGAGAAAACGAGGAAAGCAAGGAAGGGACAAGAGAGATAGAGGAGGAGGAGTGAGGACAGAAGATGAGAGAGACAGAGGAGAAAATTAAGAGAAGGAACGGGGAGGGGGAGCGGGGTTGGACGCGAACAGAAACTTAAAGGGAACGCTAAAACAAGAACGTTAAAGGGATATATATATATATATATATATATATATATATATATATATATATATATATATAGAGAGAGAGAGAGAGAGAGAGTGAGAGTGAGAGTGAGAGATGAAAGAGGTAGAGAGAGAAAGCCGCTTCACTCTTACATTCGCTTTGTTAAATAATTCAGGTGTGTGTGTGTCTGTGCACGCCTGTATGTATGTAAGCGTGTGTGTGTGTGTGTTTGTGTGTGTGACGGCTTGTGAGGCTTACAGAAACCGTCAAATCTCTCTCACTCACTCGCACTCTCTCTCTCTCTCTCTCTTACAATTGTTACAAAAGCAATTTTATCAGCAAATAGATTAACCGCATTTTATTGCAATTTTTCGTCAAGAACCGGCAGTGCCATATAACTGCACATGTTACTTTTTGTTTTGTTTTCCCCCATTTCTCTTTGTTGAACTGGATCGGTGGAAAGGGATGTCTACTGGAGAGGATAGCGTGGGGCCACATATCCCACATGACTACACACACCATTAAAGTCGCCATTGCATTAACTTGGCTATTACATAACGATTACCACTGCATGAATGAAACCACTGTAATTAAGTCGCCACTGCATTAACTTCACCCATATATAATTAATATGCAACTAATAAAACCAAGGTGAATAGCCCTTCCAGCACCCAGACAAATGCCGCACTATTAATGTCACTTTTTAAAAATTCACCACAATGGAAGTCACCATTTTGGAACTCGGCATATATACGTGTATACGGCGCCATGTACTGTATATACTGTAAGTCGCCATTATGAGAGTCTATCATGAATGTCGCTAATGTTAAAGTTGCCACTATAATAATTGCCACTATTGAAGCCACTGCTATATAAGTCACCACTACCTAAAATCACCACCTATAGAAGTCACCACTCTGAAGTTCACCACTATAAAATTCACCACTATTAGTCACCACTGCATTAACCTCTTGACGCTTAGAACCGCGAATGGCATGTTTTGGAAGTTTCTTCAGAAGTGCACAACCACGCAAATTGCGTTCCAAAGCCTTCAGAAATTGTGTGAGAAATAACTGCCAAATAAGATCCACATGACATTTTTGCTACAATTAGTGATCAATTTGAAGAAAATAGGTAAGCTATTGGCAACATTGTGTGCCATTACATCATACAGCAAGAAAATCAATACTATAAAAGCTGCCGCTATAAAGCCAGCCACTATAAAAGTTACCACTATAAAAGTGTCCACTATAAATGTTTCCACTACAAAAGTTACCACTATAAAAGTCATGACTATAAAAGTCACCATTATAGAAGTCATGACTATAAAAGTTACCACTATAAAAGTTACCACTATTAAAGTTACCACTATAAAAGTTTCCACTATAAATGTTTCCACTACAAAAGTTACCACTATAAAAGTCATGACTATAAAAGTTATGACTATAAAAGTCACCATTATAGAAGTCATGACTATAAAAGTTACCACTATAAAATTTACCACTATAAAAGTTACCACTATTAAAGTTACCACTATAAAAGTTACCACTATAAAAGTTACCACTATAAAAGTTACCACTATAAAAGTCATGACTATAAAAGTCATCACTATAAAAGTTACCACTAGGCTATAACAGTTTCCACTATAAAAGTTTCCACTATAAAAGTTACCACTATAAAAGTTTCCACTATAAAAGTTACCACTATTAAAGTTACCACTATTAAAGTAACCACTATTAAAGTTACCACTATAAAAGTTTCCACTATAAAAGTTATGACTATAAAAGTTACCACTATAAAAGTTACCACTATAAAAGTTACCACTAAAAAAGTTACCACTATAAAAGTTACCACTATAAAAGTTACCACTATAAAAGTTACTACAATTAAAGATACCACTATAAAAGTGTCCACTATAAAAGTGTCCACTATTAAAGTTACCACTATAAAAGTTTCCACTATAAAAGTTACCACTATAAAAGTAACCACTATAAAAGTCATGACTATAAAAGTCACCATTATAGAAGTCATGACTATAAAAGTTACCACTATAAAAGTTACCACTATTAAAGTTACCACTATTAAAGTTACCACTATAAAAGTTACCACTATAAAAGTCATGACTATAAAAGTTACCACAATAAAGGTTACCACTATAAAAGTTACCACTATAAAAGTTTCCACTATAAAATTTACCACTATAAAAGTTTCCACTATAAAAGTTACCACTATTAAAGTTACCACTATAAAAGTTACCACTATACAAGTCACCACTATTAAAGTCACCACTATTAAAGTTACCACAATAAAAGTTACCACTATAAAAGTCACCACTATTAAAGTTACCACTATAAAAGTTACCACTATACAAGTCACCACTATTAAAGTCACCACTATAAAAGTCATGACTATAAAAGTTACCACTATAAAAGTTACCACTATAAATGTTACCACTATAAAAGTGTCCACTATAAAAGTTACCACTATAAAAGTTACCACTATAAAAGTTTCCACTATAAAAGTTACCACTATAAAAGTTACCACTATAAAAGTCATGACTATAAAAGTTACCACTATAAAAGTTACTATAGATAAGCATATAGATAAAAGTTACCACTATAAATGTTACCACTATAAAAGTTACCACTATTAAAGTCACCACTATAAAAGTTACCACTATAAAGGTTACCACTATAAAAGTTACCACTATAAAAGTGTCCACTATAAAAGTTACCACTATAAAAGTTACCACTATAAAAGTTTCCACTATAAAAGTTACCACTATAAAAGTTACCACTATAAAAGTCATGACTATAAAAGTTACCACTATAAAAGTTACCACTATTAAAGTTACCACTATAAAAGTTACCACTATAAAAGTTACCACTATTAAAGTTACCACTATAAAAGTTACCACTATACAAGTCACCACTATAAAAGTCATGACTATAAAAGTTACCACTATAAAAGTTACCACTATAAAAGTTACCACTATAAAAGTTACCACTATTAAAGTACCACTATAAAAGTTACCACTATAAAAGTCACCACTATTAAAGTTACCACTATAAAAGTTACCACTATACAAGTCACCACTATTAAAGTCACCACTATAAAAGTCATGACTATAAAAGTTACCACTATAAAAGTTACCACTATAAAAGTTACCACTATAAAAGTTACCACTATAAAAGTTACCACTATAAAAGTTACCACTATAAAAGTTACCACTATAAAAGTTATGACTATAAAAGTTACCACTATAAAAGTTACCACTATAAAAGTTACCACTATAAAAGTTACCACTATAAAAGTTACCACTATTAAAGTACCACTATAAAAGTTACCACTATAAAAGTTACCACTATAAAAGTTACCACTATAAAAGTTACCACTATAAAAGTTATGACTATAAAAGTTACCACTATAAAAGTTACCATTATAAAAGTTACCACTATAAAAGTTACCACTATAAAAGTTACCACTATTAAAGTTACCACTATAAAAGTTACCACTATAAAAGTTACCACTATTAAAGTTACCACTATAAAAGTTACCGCTATAAAAGTTATGACTATAAAAGTTATGACTATAAAAGTTACCACTATAAAAGTTACCACTATAAAAGTTACCACTATAAAAGTTACCACTATTAAAGTTACCACTATAAAAGTTACCACTATAAAAGTTACCACTATAAAAGTTATGACTATAAAAGTTACCACTATAAAAGTTACCACTATAAAAGTTACCACTATAAAAGTTACCACTATAAAAGTCATGACTATAAAAGTTACCACTATTAAAGTTACCACTATAAAAGTTACCACTATAAAAGTTACCACTATAAAAGTGTCCACTATAAAAGTTACCACTATAAAAGTTACCACTATAAAAGTTTCCACTATAAAAGTTACCACTATAAAAGTTACCACTATAAAAGTCATGACTATAAAAGTTACCACTATAAAAGTTACTATAGATAAGCATATAGATAAAAGTTACCACTATAAAAGTTACCACTATTAAAGTCACCACTATAAAAGTTACCACTATAAAGGTTACCACTATAAAAGTTACCACTATAAAAGTGTCTACTATAAAAGTTACCACTATAAAAGTTTCCACTATAAAAGTTACCACTATAAAAGTTACCACTATAAAAGTCATGACTATAAAAGTTACCACTTTAAAAGTTACCACTATTAAAGTTACCACTATAAAAGTTACCACTATAAAAGTTACCACTATTAAAGTTACCACTATAAAAGTTACCACTATACAAGTCACCACTATAAAAGTCATGACTATAAAAGTTACCACTATAAAAGTTACCACTATAAAAGTTACCACTATAAAAGTTACCACTATAAAAGTTACCACTATAAAAGTTACCACTATTAAAGTACCACTATAAAAGTTACCACTATAAAAGTCACCACTATTAAAGTTACCACTATAAAAGTTACCACTATACAAGTCACCACTATTAAAGTCACCACTATAAAAGTCATGACTATAAAAGTTACCACTATAAAAGTTCCATAAAAGTTACTATAAAAGTTACCACTATAAAAGTTACCACTATAAAAGTTACCACTATAAAAGTTACCACTATAAAAGTTACCACTATAAAAGTTACCACTATAAAAGTTACCACTATTAAAGTACCACTATAAAAGTTACCACTATAAAAGTTACCACTATAAAAGTTACCACTATAAAAGTTACCACTATAAAAGTTATGACTATAAAAGTTACCACTATAAAAGTTACCATTATAAAAGTTACCACTATAAAAGTTACCACTATAAAAGTTACCACTATTAAAGTTACCACTATAAAAGTTACCACTATAAAAGTTACCACTATTAAAGTTACCACTATAAAAAGTTTACCGTTATGACTATAAAAGTTACCACTATAAAGTTACCACTATAAAAGTTACCACTATAAAAGTTACCACTATTAAAGTTACCACTATAAAAGTTACCACTATAAAAGTTACCACTATAAAAGTTATGACTATAAAAGTTACCACTATAAAAGTTACCACTATAAAAGTTACCACTATAAAAGTTACCACTATAAAAGTCATGACTATAAAAAGTTCCACTATTAAAGTTACCACTAAAGTTACCACTATAAAAGTTACCACTATAAAGTGTCCACTATAAAAGTTACCACTATAAAAGTTACCACTATAAAAGTTTCCACTATAAAAGTTACCACTATAAAAGTTACCACTATAAAAGTTACCACTATAAAAGTCATGACTATAAAAGTTACCACTTTAAAAGTTACCACTATTAAAGTTACCACTATAAAAGTTACCACTATAAAAGTTACCACTATTAAAGTTACCACTATAAAAGTTACCACTATACAAGTCACCACTATAAAAGTCATGACTATAAAAGTTACCACTATAAAAGTCATGACTATAAAAGTTACCACTATAAAAGTTACTATAAAAGTTACCACTATAAAAGTTACCACTATAAAAGTTACCACTATAAAAGTTACCACTATAAAAGTTATGACTATAAAAGTTATGACTATAAAAGTTACCACTATAAAAGTTATGACTATAAAAGTTACCACTATAAAAGTTACCACTATAAAAGTTACCACTATTAAAGTACCACTATAAAAGTTACCACTATAAAAGTTACCACTATAAAAGTTATGACTATAAAAGTTACCACTATAAAAGTTATGACTATAAAAGTTACCACTATAAAAGTTACCACTATAAAAGTTACCACTATAAAAGTACCACTATAAAAGTTACCACTATAAAAGTTACCACTGTAAAAGTTACCACTATAAAAGTTATGACTATAAAAGTTACCACTATAAAAGTTATGACTATAAAAGTTACCACTATAAAAGTTACCACTATAAAAGTTACCACTATTAAAGTTACCATTATAAAAGTTTCCACTATACTACCACTATACCACCACTATAAAAGTTACCACTATAAAAGTTACCACTATTAAAGTTACCACTATAAAAGTTACCACTAAAAAAGTTATGACTATAAAAGTTACGACTATAAAAGTTACCACTATAAAAGTTACCACTATAAAAGTTACCACTATAAAAGTTACCACTATTAAAGTTACCACTATAAAAGTTACCACTATAAAAGTTACCACTATAAAAGTTACCACTATAAAAGTTACCACTATAAAAGTTACCACTATAAAAGTCATGACTATAAAAGTTACCACTATAAAAGTTACCACTATTAAAGTTACCACTATAAAAGTCATGACTATAAAAGTAACCACTATAAAAGTCATGACTATAAACGTTACTACTATTAAAGTCACCACTATAAAAGTTACCACTATAATAGCTACCACTATAAAAGTTACCACTATTAAAGTCACGACTATAAAAGTTACCACTATAAAAGTTACCACTATTAAAGTTACCACTATAAAAGTCACCGCTATAAAAGTCACCATTATAAAAGTCACCATTATAAAAGTCACCGCTATAAGTCAGCACCATTAAAGTCACCACTATAAAAGTTACCACTATACAAGTCACCACTATTAAAGTCACCACTATAAAAGTTACCACTATAAAAGTTACCACTATAAATGTTACCACTATAAAAGTTACCACTATAAAAGTGTCCACTATAAAAGTTACCACTATAAAAGTTACCACTATAAAAGTTACCACTATAAAAGTTACCACTATAAAAGTCATGACTATAAAAGTTACCACTATAAAAGTTACTATAGATAAGCATATAGATAAAAGTTACCACTATAAATGTTACCACTATAAAAGTTACCACTATTAAAGTCACCACTATAAAAGTTACCACTATAAAGGTTACCACTATAAAAGTTACCACTATAAAAGTTACCACTATAAAAGTGTCCACTATAAAAGTTACCACTATAAAAGTTACCACTATAAAAGTTTCCACTATAAAAGTTACCACTATAAAAGTTACCACTATAAAAGTCATGACTATAAGTTACCACTATAAAAGTTACCACTATTAAAGTTACCACTATAAAAGTTACCACTATAAAAGTTACCACTATTAAAGTTACCACTATAAAAGTTACCACTATACAAGTCACCACTATAAAAGTCATGACTATAAAAGTTACCACTATAAAAGTTACCACTATAAAAGTTACCACTATTAAAGTACCACTATAAAAGTTACCACTATAAAAGTCACCACTATTAAAGTTACCACTATAAAAGTTACCACTATACAAGTCACCACTATTAAAGTCACCACTATAAAAGTCATGACTATAAAAGTTACCACTATAAAAGTTACCACTATAAAAGTTACCACTATAAAAGTTACCACTATAAAAGTTACCACTATAAAAGTTACCACTATAAAAGTTACCACTATAAAAGTTATGACTATAAAAGTTACCACTATAAAAGTTACCACTATAAAAGTTACCACTATTAAAGTACCACTATAAAAGTTACCACTATAAAAGTTACCACTATAAAAGTTACCACTATAAAAGTTACCACTATAAAAGTTATGACTATAAAAGTTACCACTATAAAAGTTACCACTATAAAAGTTACCACTATAAAAGTTACCACTATAAAAGTTACCACTATTAAAGTTACCATTATAAAAGTTTCCACTATAAAAGTTACCACTATAAAAGTTACCACTATTAAAGTTACCACTATAAAAGTTACCACTATAAAAGTTATGACTATAAAAGTTATGACTATAAAAGTTACCACTATAAAAGTTACCACTATAAAAGTTACCACTATAAAAGTTACCACTATTAAAGTTACCACTATTAAAGTTACCACTATAAAAGTTACCACTATAAAAGTTACCACTATAAAAGTTACCACTATAAAAGTTACCACTATAAAAGTCATGACTATAAAAGTTACCACTATTAAAGTTACCACTATAAAAGTTACCACTATAAAAGTGTCCACTATAAAAGTTACCACTATAAAAGTTTCCACTATAAAAGTTACCACTATAAAAGTTACCACTATAAAAGTCATGACTATAAAAGTTACCACTATAAAAGTTACTATAGATAAGCATATAGATAAAAGTTACCACTATAAATGTTACCACTATAAAAGTTACCACTATTAAAGTCACCACTATAAAAGTTACCACTATAAAGGTTACCACTATAAAAGTTACCACTATAAAAGTTACCACTATAAAAGTTACCACTATAAAAGTGTCTACTATAAAAGTTACCACTATAAAAGTTTCCACTATAAAAGTTACCACTATAAAAGTTACCACTATAAAAGTCATGACTATAAAAGTTACCACTATAAAAGTTACCACTATTAAAGTTACCACTATTAAAGTTACCACTATTAAAGTTACCACTATAAAAGTTACCACTATACAAGTCACCACTATAAAAGTCATGACTATAAAAGTTACCACTATAAAAGTTACCACTATAAAAGTTACCACTATAAAAGTTACCACTATAAAAGTTACCACTATTAAAGTACCACTATAAAAGTTACCACTATAAAAGTCACCACTATTAAAGTTACCACTATAAAAGTTACCACTATACAAGTCACCACTATTAAAGTCACCACTATAAAAGTCATGACTATAAAAGTTACCACTATAAAAGTTACTATAAAAGTTACCACTATAAAAGTTACCACTATAAAAGTTACCACTATAAAAGTTACCACTATAAAAGTTATGACTATAAAAGTTATGACTATAAAAGTTACCACTATAAAAGTTATGACTATAAAAGTTACCACTATAAAAGTTACCACTATAAAAGTTACCACTATTAAAGTACCACTATAAAAGTTACCACTATAAAAGTTACCACTATAAAAGTTATGACTATAAAAGTTACCACTATAAAAGTTATGACTATAAAAGTTACCACTATAAAAGTTACCACTATAAAAGTTACCACTATTAAAGTTACCATTATAAAAGTTTCCACTATAAAAGTTACCACTATAAAAGTTACCACTATAAAAGTTACCACTATTAAAGTTACCACTATAAAAGTTACCACTATAAAAGTTACCACTATAAAAGTTATGACTATAAAAGTTACCACTATAAAAGTTACCACTATAAAAGTTACCACTATAAAAGTTACCACTATTAAAGTTACCACTATTAAAGTTACCACTATAAAAGTTACCACTATAAAAGTTACCACTATAAAAGTTACCACTATAAAAGTTACGACTATAAAAGTTACCACTATAAAAGTTACCACTATAAAAGTTACCACTATAAAAGTTACCACTATAAAAGTCATGACTATAAAAGTTACCACTATTAAAGTTACCACTATAAAAGTTACCACTATAAAAGTTACCACTATAAAAGTCATGACTATAAAAGTTACCACTATAAAAGTTACCACTATTAAAGTTACCACTATAAAAGTTACCACTATAAAAGTCATGACTATAAAAGTTACCACTATAAAAGTCATGACTATAAACGTTACTACTATTAAAGTCACCACTATAAAAGTTACCACTATAATAGCTACCACTATAAAAGTTACCACTATTAAAGTCAAGACTATAAAAGTTACCACTATAAAAGTTACCACTATAAAAGTTACCACTATTAAAGTTACCACTATAAAAGTCACCGCTATAAAAGTCACCATTATAAAATTCACCATTATAAAAGTCACCGCTATAAGTCACCACCATTAAAGTCACCACTATAAAAGTCACGACTATAAAAGTCGCTACTACAGTATAAGTCATAAGTCATTGCTACGAAAATTGCCACTATGAACAATCACCACTAATAAAGTCGCCACTATAAAAGTCGTCACAATAAAAGACACAACCATTAAAGTCACCACCATGAATGTCGCCACTTTAAGAGCTTCCACTACAAAATTCAAAGTTGGAATGATTGGGTAGCTTGTAGCGTTCGAAAAAGCCTTCAGTGCTCTGCAACACTTTACTTGTAACTTCTTCAGAACGATTATGATATATTTTGTGTTCATTGTATTTAGGCTATTTCATATTTTTTCACCAACCAACTTTACTTCTAAACTCAATTAATGAAATCAAGAAATACATGTGGCACTCCAAGGACTCGAACCTAGGATACTCACACCGAAATTCCGCGCATTTATGCATTACGCTATCAAGACAGCTAAAGAATTATGCACAAGCCTACGATTTATTATGCAGTTTCGAATCCTGCATATTAATTTGAGCATGTACATATATTCCAACTGTGCTATGGTAGCCTAATGTATAGACGAATGGAAGGAGTAATTAATGGGGCACTTAACCCTAGGGAAGGCCTCGCTATAAATTGCTCCTGAACCAGAATTAATTCATATTTTTTCACCAACCAGATTATTGTACTTAGCATACGAAGGGTTTCCAAGCATCTCAAGTAATTTGTGTCACACAAACTTGACTTAACTACATAAAATCATCTAATGAAAGCCAGAATCAAGTGTCATATTATAGTACATTGTAGTACAGGCAGTTTTGCCTTTTGTCTCCCTCATCCACATAAAAAAAAAAACAAAAAAAAAACAAAAAAAAAAACAGAAAGAGTTAAGTACCTCTCTCTTTCTCTACATGACTCTTATGCCCGCTAGTCACGTTACATCTAGACTAAATTACTGTGTTAACTGGAGCTGCAGTATTATGTTTGCGTGTATCTTTATAATCTCTCTCTCTCTCTCTCTCTCTCTCTCTCTCTCTCTCTCTCTCTCTCTCTCTCTCTCTCTCTCTCTCTCTCTCTCTCTCTCTCTCTCTCTCTCTATCTCTCTCTCTCTCTTCTATCTCTCTCTCTCTCTCTCTCTCTCTCTCTCTCTCTCTCTCTCTCTCTCTCTCTCTCTCTCTCTCTCTCCTCTCTCTCTCTCTCTCTCTCTCTCTCTCTCTCTCTCTCTCTCTCTCTCTCTCTCTCTCCTCTCTCTCTCTCTCTCACTCTCTCTCTCTCTCCTCTCTATCTCTCTCTCTCTCTCTCTCTCTCTCTCTCTCTCTCTCTCTCTCTCACTCTCTCTCTCTCTATCTATCACTCTCTCTCTATCTATCACTCTCACTCTCTCTCTACCTCTTTATCTCACTCTCACTCTCTCTCTCTCTCTCTCTCTCTCTCTCTCTCTCTCTCCTCTCCTCTCTCTCTCTCTCTCTCTCTCTCTCTCTCTCTCTCTCTCTCTCTCTCTCTCTCTCTCTCTCTCTCTCTCTCTCTCTCTCTCTCTCTCGACTCTCTCTCTCTCTCTCTCTATCTCTCCCTCTCTCCCTCTTCTCTCTCCTCTCTCTCTCTATCTCTCTCTCTCTCGCTCCTCTCTCTCTCTCTCTCTCTCTCTCTCTCTCTCTCTCTCTCTCTCTCTCTCTCTCTCTCTCTCTCTCTCTCTCTCTCTCTCTCTCTCTAGTGATTGGAAAACTGCAAATATTACACCAATATTTAAAGAAGAAAATATAGCCCAAGCAAGTAATTATAGACCAATTAGTTTACCGACAATCATAGGAAAAAGTATGGAAACATTTATAAGAGACAAGACAATAGATTATCTAGAGTCAAACAAGTTCATCAGAGATAGCCAACATGGCTTTAGATCCAGTAAGTCATGCCTAACAAATTTGATTGAATTTTATAACAAACTATTTACATATAATGACTCGACAAAATCATTAGACATAATTTACTTAGATTTCCAGAAAGCTTTCGATAAGGTACCACATGTAGAATTGTTGAATAAATTGGAAATATTAGGCACTAAAGGCAAAATTCATGCATGGATAAGAAGCTGGCTCACAAACAGAAGGCAGAGAGTTTTGATAAATGGAGTAGAATCTAAGTGGGAGCCACTTTATAGTGGAGTGCCTCAGGGATCGGTCCTCGGGCCAGTTTTGTTTCTTATCTATATAAATTACATCGATGTAGAACTAAATAATACTATCTCAAAGTTTTCTAACGACACAAAGATAGAAAATTCAGTATTAACCGAAGAAGACAGAAATAGACTGAAAGCTGATTTAAAGAACATAGTTGAGTGGTCAGAAAAACGGTAGATGCTGTTAAATGTTGACAAATGCCAGGTCTTGCAAACAGATAATAAAAACAAAAAATATTAATACAGGATGAAAGGCCAGCCAATCAAACCAAGTGCATTAGTTATAGACCTGGGTTTTTTTTATATCTGAAAACCTAAAGACCTCATTTCAATGTGAAGCAGCTGCGAACAAGGCCAATCGAGCATTGGGATATATCCAAATAAATTTTACTTATAAAAATTAGAACATTATAGCACCGTTATTAAAAAGCATAGTTAAACCCCATCTTTATGGCGTGCAATTTTGGTCTCCTTATCTGAGCATAGACATTGAGAAACGAGTCGGTGCAATGTAGAGCGACAAAGTTGATACGTTACTAAGAAATAAATCATATCATGAAAGATTAAAAAAATATATATTTGTTTTCACTTAAGAAAATAAGAGTGGGAGGACAATTACTCAAATGTTTCAAGATATTAAAGGGTTTTGACAAAATTGATGTAGATTCACTTTTCAAAATCGATAATAGTTCATATGGAATTAAATTAAAAATCAAGAGGGCAAATCTCGATGTCACAAAGCATTTCTTCACCTACAGTGTGGTCAACGAGTGGAACAAACTGCCAGAGAACATGGTACAATGTAAGACAATTGACACATTCAAAAGGAGTCTAGACATCCATTTTGAGGAGGTTGGAATAATATACAGTAGATTAAAACAGACAAAAAAAGGGTTAAGCATCAGTAGTATATAATATTTGTTCAACTTCATTTACTACGAATTTCACAGTAGAAATTGTTCTAATTCTGCTGGGGGACTTGTTTCCCCAACTATAATTTCATGTTGACCAATGGTCGAAGGGAGTGGTGGATGGGGAGAGAGCATTCTGCTTTGCTATCCTTACCTTCCACTTTGTAGCAAAATCTATTTTAGCATTATGTCCGGACTGCCTTGTAGGGACCGTAAGGTCTGTGCAGTATGTGTATCTACAGTATATAGCTCTCTCTCTCTCATTGCAAGCAGGACAAATGTTGCATGGACTGAGGCTGCAATATTATGTTTGGACACCGCTTTCTTGCTGTGTCTTTTCCTCACTACCTACCTACCTACCTATTTATCTATCTATCTATCTGTCTATCCATCTATCTCTCTATCTATATATACATATACATAGTATATATATATATATATACATAGTATATATATATATATATATTGTTTTTTCTGTTTATGTGCATGAAGGAAACAGAGGGCAAAGTTGCCTGTAACAAGTGTCCCCCCCTAGGTTGAAAGAAGTGTTAGAGAGCCAAATATCAAGATACGTTAGAGGGAATTGGCTGTGTTAGAAAGAAGTGTGGTGTGCTTGTTAAGTGTGTCAAATTAATAGAAGGAGGTGTTTGTGAGAGCTAGCTAGATTACTCTCTTTGTAGGTCAGGAACAAATAGAAACAGTGGGGGAAGCCAGGCATATGAAACAGATTTCCATATTTATCTATGTGGATATCTCGTTACTGACTAAATTGTTGCATGGATTGGACTGCAATATTAAGTTTAGGCATCGCTTTCTTCTTAGTATATCGTCCTACCACTCTTCTGTCTTCTCCTAGCTCCAGCTCTCTCTCTCTCTCTCTCTCTCTCTCTCCTCACACACACACTGACTCTCTCACATACACTATACACACACACTCACTCACTCTCCCCCCAACACTCACATAAGCACACACACACTCACTCTCATTCACTCACACACACACACACAGCTTTTCTTTTAAGCCTCCAAGTCACGTTACAAGCAGACTAAATTATTACATCGACCAAGCCAGTAATATTATTCTTGAACACCTCTTTACCTTCTGATCTCGTGCATGGCTTCTCCTAGGTCTCTAGCTCTCATGCACACACACACTCACACACTTTCTTACACACTCTCTTTCTCTTTCTCTCTCTCTCTCAACATTTTTAGCCTCAATATGAATACAACACGCAATCATGGCTGGCAATTACAATTGAAAAGATTCTACACTAGTATTTGTGGAAACATTTTCACATATAAAATCTGTTCAACCTGGAACAAACTTCTCTCCGAAGTTGTAAACAGTTCTTCAGTAGAACAGTTCAAGAAGTAGGTAGATAGTATTTTGTACACTCTGTAAAGAGTGTAGTGCACTAAACAGTCTCTCTCCTTCCACTTCGAGTATCTCCTCGGATATGTACCGAAAGGTCCCTTGAGATACTAACTATTCTTTGTAACTAACTCTAACTCTCTCTCTCCCTTTGTTCCCCTAGATTTCAAATCCTGTTTTAAACTCTCCCTTGTTTCTATTAGTTCCCCTTATTCTCCCTCTCTGCCTTTTAACAGTCATTAGCTCTTCTTTTCTACTTTATTTTTTCTCACTTCTCCGCTTTTACCCCTCACTATTCTCTCTATCTCTCTTTCCACACCCATTCTATTTTCACCTTTATTTTTTTCTCCCACATGTTCTCTTCTCCACAATTTGTCTTTTATCCTTTACCAATTATCTATTGTATCCACCTCTCTGTTCATCTTCCACTCTTTTTCTGCTCTACCTTCTTTATCTTCTTTTACCAATTTTATGTTCTTCCACACTCGCCTTTTTCACATTTATCTCCTCTCTCACCCCATACCTAAAAATCTTCTCCACTCTTCCCTTTCATTCCACAATTGATCTTCTCTACATTCTTTTCTTCTATGCCCATGTTCTCTTCTCCACCTCTGCCTTTTAAAATAATTAGTTATATACTGTACTGTAGATAGTGATTTTCCTTTCTATCCTTATACAGTATTAGATGGGAATATAACTACCAATATATGTGTAATCGGGTGTAATATTATGGACTTTTTAATCACCCTTTACATAGCATCTTATAATTGATATCTTTTAACCCCTAAGTGTCGGCGCGCAACATAAGTCGAGTATAATAAATCTGGACTATCTGGCGGCGCTCGACATAGGTCGTGTGGCAATTTCAGCACGTAATGTTGCTGAGAGAGAGAGACAAGTGGTGGCAGGAGAGTAGCGAGCGTATGACTGCTCCAGACCACCGCGGTGAACCTACTGACACGAATCCCACCTCCTCCCTCCCTCTCTCACTCGCTATATACGGAATTGTATGGGGAAAGTGCCGAATTACATGCTTTTTGCACTCGCGTTGCGCGGTTGTTGCAAGAAAACTAGCCATCATAAAAGGATCGTTATGGTGTCATTGGAAAGCTCTGTTTATGCCCTTTCAGGGATAGATACTTGTTTTATGCTCTGGGTCTTATTTAGGCATGCAAATGATCACGTAAACAGCCCTATTTTGGCTAAAAACACCCCGCTGGGCGGTACATATAAATAAACCGCTAGCCCGCTAATCTAGTGTTAACAAGTGTAGGAGTCTATATTTTGAAGAGTATTGTAGCTAATCTATTCTACTCTCCCTAGCCAAATCTTAAAATTATAACTAGAATAAAATTAACTGACTTATGATAGATTGCAATAGGACTCTTCATTATAAACATGCAATAAATACTTCTAATACATATCTTGAATAATAATGTGGACTACATAGCTGAATAGAAGTGTAATATAAATGTGGAATATATATCTTTGGACTAGGAATGGTAGTGGACAGGCCTTTAACTCTCACTCCAGGGAGCTTCAATTTAATATACTTCTTTTTATTTTATTTTGACATGGCTTTTTCCGGTTCAATTATTCTCATCCGGTTCTCTCTCCCTATATATCATGTCTGTAGAGCTCGATCCTCAGCCTTTACAATATTGTATGCAATATCTTAACACGATAGCTCATACAATATTCTAGACCATTGCCTCTACAGTATCTGTTATAGACATTTTGTTTATACAATTCACTGAATAATATCTACTACTGTATCTCTAGCAATAATAGCAACATTATGTTCAGCTATATTCTTCACAATATGTTTTTGTATACCAAAGGAAAATATCCAGGAGATGGGGACGCCATTTATCCATCACAAGCCCTTACCTCCCCCACACCCACACTCCCTAGCCAGAAGGGGATGTCCTGCTATATTGTTAGCGGCCAATTTTCATCACAAGCCCCTCCCTCACCTTGGGGAACAGCCGGACGTCCTCCACCACCTGACTGGCCACTGGCGGAAGAACTCAATCACCAATTACATAGCATCCCGCCTCAATAATCTCGCAGCAGCCTACCATGGCCCTGATTGTCCCTTGGGGGGAGGACAACCACCAATGGTGAGGGCGCTACACACCACCACAATGAGAGGGACACAAGACACTACACTATTTTCCCCAGTTGTACCCTTGCGATCGGCAACTTGGCGGGACCCAACACCCTCAAGAATGTGTAATATTTGATGGGCAGAACTACAGGAAATTATCTCACTATCCCTGGTATCATGGATGCTTTCCAGCTCCAAGGGATGCTGTCCAGCTCCCAATTTACTTGCAACAAAACAGCAAATCCCGAGCAAGTGACCATAGAATGCTTTCCAGCTTCTGGGTAACCTTAGACATAAATTCTACCATAGAATGCTTTCCAGCTTCTGGGTAATTTAATATGTTAAGTTAGTACTGCGATACTAGAGACGCTGGAACTAGTTGAGACCTGGCTTATTTTACTCACCAGTCACTAATTAAAACCCTTACACACTATCTTTAACTTTAATTATTCATAAATAGGTATGTTATTATATGTTTTGACTAACCTCTAAGTTACCCAAAACCGCTACATACCTATAGGTGAAAGGTCTTGCAACACACACCCAACTTATACTAAAACTCCAGCTAGAGATTCCCCCACGTAATCGAGTTTACCTATGAGTTCATTGTTCATGTAATTACGTCTCACAGTATACCACATAGGAGTTCATTGTTCATGTATTGACGTCTCTCAGTATACTAAGTTGGAGTTCATTATTCATACTTTATGTCTCTCTGAGTAGGTGCTAATATTGTATATAATTACATGTATCCTTCTGTACCACATTAATATGTATGCTATACTTTATCGTAAAGAGATATGTTGATGTCTAACCATGCATTGTACCTGTATTTATATATAAGACATGCATAATATCAACCCACTACTTAAATAATAAAACCTGTACACCTGGCTCTTGTATTCTCTCAAAACCTCCCCCTCGGTAAAACGGAACCCGTGACAGATGGTAAAGAATGTGCAGCTACTCTAAGTGGTAATTGGTATCTTATGCTTTATACATAATAATGCGCTATACCCTTTAAATATTTTGTCTGTAAATTCCCCTTATACTATTTTCCTCAATGAAATATTCTTAATACAAAATGATTTACATTATTTTCTCTATAATATCCTCGACAATATCCTTAACAAATATATGATATATAATATACTCTATAATTTCATATATACTATATATTATGTCAACAGTTTCATCTATAATGATACTGTAGTAACATTATCCTTAACAATATCTACAATACTATTATCTATAGAATATCTTCTAGAATATCCACTGAAATATCAACTATATAAACACTATTTTCAACAATACCACAAATGCAATACAAGCTACAATATCTTTCCCAACATCGGTTACAAAATACGGTGTATACAATATCGTTGAGAATAACCTGCCACGCTGGCCTGCCCATCATCTCTCTCTATATACAGTATATATACCCTCTATATCATTCTGCTCTTTCCTACCATATACCAAGCTGCAGTTACTATAGAGATTATTAAAAAATGCAGAATAACATTAGCTGGATGGGTTTAGTTTGGGTATGCGTTTCTCGTTTAATAAAAATACTATACGATATATACAAATCACAATCCTGTTAAGGAAATAATATCCGTTAAGAAAGAGCCTGTAAAAACTGTATCACCTTTATTTATTTATCTCTGACACACACATACACACATACACGCACACACACTAACATTCAAAACACACACACACACACACACTCACACACACTACATACATTATATTCTACAGCACACCGTATAAATCTTCCTGTCATGGTCAGCCTACACCGTCCCATCCTTCACTCTGTTATCTTGACTCCTCACATACCCTATATATTCACTATACAGTATATATATACCAGCCACACCAAACACAATTTTCATCAACTTTATTTTGTCATGCTATATATATATATATATATATATATATATATATATATATTTGTTCTTATATTATACGTATACAAAACGTATAAGGAGGAGGCTGTAGACGCCAGTCGAACAGGGCGGTACTCCTGGGGAGTGCTAGGTGACTGTTAAGGACCGCTGGAACTCCTGTTTCACCACCTGGCCTTCCTAGCTGCTCCTTTCAGTGTCTCATCAATATTGAGGGCAACCCCAGCCTGCCCTCCAAAACACCTTCTCCTCCTATCAATACATTATACTACAAACACCTTACATATACTACACTAACTTTTCCAATGAAAACAAAAAATGACGAAACCTCGAACCGCCTCGGAGGGGGGAACCAGAAATGCCCCCATTAGTCTGTCCCCTGGCAACGACTCGCCAAAAGGCTCTGGACCACCACCTACTCTTGCTATTAAATTCTGTAACATTCGTGGCCTTTCCTCTACCTTCCACTCTGTGGAACACCACCTCTCCTCTGCCAACCCTGATCTTTTTTTTTCTCACCGAGACACAGCTGTCTGGGACTACTGAGAGCAAACCCTGCTCTGTATCTTCCTACTATCTCTATCCTCAGTTTCGAGCCAAAGGTGGATGTTGCGTCTATGTATGCAACAATCTTGCATGCTCTCGTGTTCCCAACTTGGATTCTTCTGAATTCTCAACTCTCTGGCTAAAGCTTTCTTGTCACTCTCAAACTAAATATTTCTGCCCTGTCTATCTCTCCCCTAATTCTACTGACTATCCAAAATTCTTTGACTATCTAACTTTTAAAGTGGAACACATTCTATCCATCTCTCCTTTCGCAGAAATCTCCATCTTCCAATGTTCACCACCACCAATGGCTCTCCTGTTTCCACTGACCAACCTGGTGAACAAGCCTACAACTTTTCTATCTTAAACGACCTAGAGCAGTTAGGCAAGCAACCCACCCGTTTTCCGGATCGCTTCGGAGATCGGCCCAACATTCTTGACTTATTTCTAACCTCTAACCCTTCTGCTTATACTGTAAATCTTTTCTCTCCTTTGGGCTCCTCCGACCATAAACTAATGTCTGTCACCTGTCCTATCTCTCCAGTATGTCCACCCGATCCTCCCAACCGGCGGCGCTTGTGGCACTTTGGCGCTGCCGACTGGGAGGCTCTTCGGCAGTATTTCTTTGATTTCCCTTAGAATGACTTTTGCTTCCGTGGCCGGGGACCCTCGGAGAGTGCTGAACGCATTACCGAGGTAATCCTCTCGGGCATGGAAGCATACATTCCATTTTCTTTCTCTCAGTCTAATGCAAACAAATCTTGGTTTACTCACGCTTGTTCTACTGCTGTCTGCAACAAAGAGGAAGCATTGAAACGGTACCAATGCCTTAAGACTCAAGTCCCATCCATTCATATGCAGAAGACTCTACCTTACACTACTCAATTAGTTTTCCTGAACGCCCCAGCCAGCAATTTCTCAAAGACAAACGTAATGAAGCCACACAATTATCTTCTGATTTAACTACTATTTCCAATTGGGGCAGAGAAAACCTTGTTGCCTTTAATGCTTCCAAAACCCAATTTCTTCATCTTACTACCCGTTCAGAACTCCCAGAGGACTATCCCTTACATTCAACAATACAAAAAGCAATCCTTCATCTTTTCCCAATATTCTCGGTGTCAGTGTCTCTTTTTCTTCTGCTCTCACTTGGAAGGACCATATTACCAGTCTTGCTAAGGCAGCCTCCCAGAAGCTGGGTGTGTTCAACCGCCGGGGTTCTTTACCCCTGCACAGGTTCCTGCTCTGTACAGGGGCACAGTGTGTCCTTGTATTGAGTATTGTTCACTTGTGTCGGGAGGATCCTCTCACATCAAACTCATAGACAAAGTAGAAAGGAAAGCCTTTCGTATCATTAACTCCCGCCCACTCACCAACTCTCTGCAATCTCTCTCTCTTTACCGCAATGTTGCATCTCTCTCACTATTCTATCGCTACTATAATAATCAATGTTCCTCAGAGCTTTCCCAGTGTATACCACCTCCTCTACATAGGGTACGTAGTACCCGTCTTGCAACACAATCCCACTCCTACTCTGTGCAACTCTCCAACCCAAGAGTGAAACGTTATTCTCAGTCTTTCTTCTATTCAAATGCTGAGCTCTGGAACTCTCTCCCCGAATCAGTCTTTCCCTCTTCCTATGACTCAAATTGCTTCAAACTCCGTGTGTCTAGGCATTTTGGGAACCTATCCTCACTCTCTTACATTCTCTCTCTCTCTCTCTCTCTCACATACACCTCCATTTATCAGTCATTTTCCGGCATTTTTACATCTGGCAACTGATGAACTCTAATAACCTTAAACTTTGGCTGTAGTTACCAATTCCAAACATTCCGTAAAACGTTGCTTGAAAAAACGTTGGATATTGAATATTGCCGTTAAGGGGAGGTAGTTAGTTTTTCTGGTCCCCCTTTTCTCCCTCGTGTTTAACTCCATTATATTTCAGATTATAAGACGTTCGGCGATTTCAAGACCTTTGCCCCATATTTCTTTCAATACCTTTTCATGTCATTTAGGTGTCGCATTTTTCCTGGCGAGCGATAGCGAGCATGTACTGAAGGAGGTACTGGCCTTCGACCGAGACATTTTCCTACCGAAAAATGTACTAATATATCTATAAGGGGGATCTTGGGGATGTGTTTAAAAAAATATATAAATAAATGAAAAAAATCGACCAAAAAATACACCCTTCCCTCCTTAACAACATTCTAGCAACTCTCCAAACATCGAATCTATTCTCAAAAGCTATATTTTCTTATTGTATCTATAACTTCTATTATTTCACCTGGTGGAAAATATAATCACTTAGCAGAAAGATGATTTCCCGAATCGTAATGGAAAAGTATGAAACTACTTTATCCTTGCAACATATTAATACCAGGTTTACATAGTGAACAAAAGCTTCTTAATAGCTGAGTAATAATGATAGAGAAACCTCGACTACTGCAAGATGTAGCCAGAGTTAATTAAATCTTCAGAAACAAATTCTAACTACAGAATTATTATGAAAATAGTAATTACTTTGCTTGGTTAGCCTGAGAGGTCATTTCAATACAAATTCCTAGCGGTAGCTTGAATAAACAGATTTGTTTGTCTATGTGTATAAAGGAGACAATAGGTAAAGGTGCCTGTAACAAGTATCCCCCCCAAAGTTGAAAGAGTGAAAGAGAGCCATATTCAAGGTACGTTAGAGTAAAACAGTCACACCACACGGAACTTGAAACAATTTACGTCTTAGGATGAGGGAAAGGCAGACTGAGGGAGAAGGATCTACAGTTTACTTGTTGAGTAGAAAAAAGACCGGGAAAATCGGTTCATTCTTGGGTCAGAGAGTTGATAGAATAGGGGTGGGGAATGTGTTGAAAGGTGGGTGCCCCTTACTCTCCATAAGGGTGGAGGTACACACTGAGAAAGTTCTGAAGAACATTGGTTATTGTAATAGTGGTAGAATAGTGAGAGAGATGCAACATTGCAGTACGTAGAGAGATATTGTAGGGAATTAATAAGAGGAAATGAATTGATAAGACAGAATACCGGTACCTTTTTACTTTACCCTTTCGAGAATGCGGTATGGATGGAGTCTCACCACATATGCGAACAAAACTCACATAGGCGCACATATAGAATATAGAGTAAGAAACTGTATGGGGGTGAAGAACCTAAGGAGACAGTTGAGCACACCTGACTTATGGGAAACTGTTTTAGCAAGTGTGGTTATATGATCTTTAAATGTCAGAAGAAAAAGAAACACCAAGAATATGGAGGATATATGAAGGGTTGATTTGTGTATTGTTGAAGAATGAGGAATAGTCATGTAGAAGATAGTGACAAGTATATAGATGGAGAAATTGGGTTTTGGGAGCATTGAAAATAAACAGATTCACTCTGCCCCAATAAGAAATAGTTAATATATCAGAAGATAGGCGTGCTATGGCCTCATCACGTGAGTTTTGGAGTAATTGCGTGATGGATCGTTGTGGAAAACTAGTTGAATAGTGTAAAGTAGTCATCTTTATGTGAGTGGATAGGACTTGAGGCACAGTTGAAAACATTAGCCCCCTGAGGTTTATGATGTGTTTTGACACTATATTCTGGCAATCATTGGCGATTTTACTCAGTTTTGGAAGGCCCTCTAGCAATCAAATCTTCCTTCTGATTTCCAAAATTCCATCCTAAACTGATTATAATCTTCTAATAACAGCCAGAAGAAACTGCTATAACACCTCACGATCCTCAAGGGGCTAAATAATATTAGAAAGAGAACTGGAGACAGGACAGAACCCTGACAAATCCGGAATTGATAGCTTGAGGGAGTGAGCGATGGCCGTCCACAACTGCAGCTATGGAACGGCCAGAAAGGAAATTTGAGATAAAGGCACAGATGGAGGGACAGAAACCGAAGGAGGGTAGTTTTGAAATTAAAGATATATGCCAGACGCAATAGAGTATTTATTTATATATATATATATATATATATATATATATATATATATATATATATATATATATATATATATGTTATATCTGTTATAGAAATCGCCACCTGTAAATGGCACCGATTAGTGTGTCGCCCATCGGTAATTTGTGTAGGGTTTTTTCCCCTAGATAGGTTGCCCGCCAAGGCTATCGAGTCCCATCCACCCAGAAACACCCCTTTCAGATACCAGGGGGACAGCTATTACCAGAGGCACCCCTATTACAGCGGGACCACACCCCTTTCAGATACCAGGGGGACAGCTATCACTAGACACCCCTATTACAGGGGGACCGCCTAACACCATAAACAACCCTAACCTAAAGGGGAAGAGTGGAGGAGGAGATGTACCCGAACTCTTTCTGGGGAGCACAGGGACCCTGACTAATACATCAGGGGGAAGAGGGTGTAGGACTAGGCTGTGCCATTCAGAGCTGGGGACTGGTCAGTGCAGGAGGAGGACCTCGAAGCCCCACACTATGAAGGGGACCGCAGTGCGCAAGAGGGCCATGGAGGACGAGGAGTACCCCAGGAATCAAGGCCATTTAAAGGGATAGTGGCTATTTTACATATATATATATATATATATATATATATATATATATATATATATATATATATATATATATATACCTCCTTTATTAAACCCTCCCATTCCTTCACCACAAGTAGCCTCGTGAGAACCAATACGTCTGTTGTTGCTTACTTGCCACATATAGTCCATGGGCCAGAGGTGAAAATCGATCCTATCTTAGCTACCATACTAGCTACAATTATAATCAATAACACATATATCTATTGTTGTGGAAGTGATATTATGATATGACAACCTTAATCACATAATTTAATAGTAGTTTACTGGAAATTATACTGAAAGTTTGATCACCTTGGATAAATGTGTTATTTCGGGGTTTGTCCCATATATTAATATATAGGTGTATATACCCATTCCCGATCTTTCCAACACCACCACCTTCAAGCACTTCACAAACACACTTTTAAGGGGGCCCAACTCGTTTTCTCTCTCTCTTTATCACTCTCTATCTGGGTTGTATACATTCGGCCCCATTCAGCCTACTGTTTTAAGACGTTTACCCCCATCCAGGTGTCAATATTTTCCGGGCGAGCGGTAGCGAGCCAGCATATATCATATATATTTTGTTTTTACAGCAAGCTAAATTTGTACATTTTTCGATAGAAAAATTTCTCCGGCGAAGCCGGATTTCTCTATATAATGCTGGCTCGCTATCGCTCGCCAGGAAGAAATCGACACCTGAATGGGGATAAACGTCTTCAAACAGTTGGCTGAATGGGGCCGAATGGATACAAGCCAGAGAAAGGGAGAAAAGGAGAGAAAGAGAAAACAAGCAGGTGACCCCCCTTAACAACATTCCTTTGCTCACACCACATGTTCCTCACATTTCTACTATTTGGGAAGTGTCAAACAATATTATATGTTTGGAATTTTACAGCACATTGTATTTCAACCCTCCCTGAATTACTGTATACGAATCTAGGACTCACAATTTCTAGATTCCTCATAATGCTTAGACACAATATCCAATTCTTCACGCGTTTCTACTATTCCTACCTCCTTACCTCATTCCCGATCATTCCAACATCACCACCTCCAAACACTTCACAAACACACCTCTAACTACATCCCTTTGCTCACACCACTTGTTCCTCATATTTCTACCATTTGGGAAGTGTCAAACAATATATAGCTCAACCCTCTCACTCTCCTCTTCCCCCTCCAACCCCCAACCCTCACCCTGTGCCCCTCCCCCACCTTATCATCTCCCACCACACGCCAGCATGCTAACTGCCTTATTTCCTAGATTGTATTAAACTCTTACCTTAGCTCGGCAGGGTCTCCCAGCCACCTCTGTAAACCAAACATATTACAGGTTAGAATATAAAATAGATCAAATTAAGGGGGGTCACAGGCTTTTTTTTTTATTTTCCTCTCCTTTTCTCTCTATCCCTGGCTTGTATCCATTCGGCCCCATTCAGCCAACTGTTTTAAGACGTTTATCCCCATCCAGGTGTCGATTTCTTCCTGGCGAGCGATAGCGAGCCAGCATTGTATGGAGTAATCCGGCTTTGCCGGAGAAATTTTTCTATCGAAACATGTACAAATGTCAAAACAAAAATATATACATGCTGGCTCGCTTGCGCTCGCCAGGAAAATATTGACACCTGGATGGGGGTAAACGTCTTAAAACAGTAGGCTGAATGGGGCCAAATGGATACAAGCCAGAGAAAGAGAGAAAAGGAGAGAAACATAAAAAAGCCGGTGACCCCCTTAACACCAACACTCCTTCCCTCAACTTCATTCGTCAACTCTGAGCTGATCGTATTTTGTTATTCAAAATTCTATAGAAATCCGGCCACTTAAGCCATTCAGTACCAGCGACGTATTGTGTATTTAATTTCAGCTACATTTAGATGGTTTTATGAAACTTAGGAAGGATGTATGGTAGCTAAAACGATTAATTGGTATAGTCTGTAATCCCTTAATGAGTAGACGTCCTTCCTAAGCTGAATAAAATCGTCTAAAAGTGTCCAGAATACAATGAAAAGGACATCACCGCTACTGTAAGGGTTTAAAATAAGTGACCTTAGATGTATTTTTTTTTTCTATGTGATTGAGGGAGGCAAAAGGCAGAACTGCCTATAGCGAGTGCCTCCCCCATAGTTGAAAGAGTGACAGGGCCAAAATCAAGGGACGTTCGAGCCAAAATGCCTGGACACACGGAGTTTGAAGCAATTTAAGTCATAGGAAGAGGGAAAGACTGATTCTGGGAGAGAGTTCCAGAGCTCAGCTGTTGAGTAGAAGAAAGTTTGAGAGTAACGTTTCACTCTCGGGTTGGAGAGTTGCACATAGTAGAGGTGGGATTGAGTTGCAAGACGGGTACCATGTGCCCTGCGTAAAGGAGGTGGTATACACTGGGAAAGCTTTGAGGAACACTGATTATTATAGTAGCGATAGAATAGCGAGAGAGATACAACATTGCGGTGGAGAGAGAGAGATTGCAGAGAGTTGGTGAGTGGACGGGAGTTAATGATACGAAAGGCCTTCCTTTCAACTTTGTCTAGGAGAGCGGTGTGAGAGGAACCTCCCCACACATGTGAACAATACTCAATACAAGGACGCACTATACCCCTGTACAGAACAAGAAGCTGTGCAGGGGAAAAGAACCCCCTAAGGCGGTTGAGCACACCCAGCTTCTGGGAGGCTGCCTTAGCAAGACTGGTAATATGGTCCTTCCAACTGAGAGCAGAAGATAAAGAGACACCAAGAATATTGAGAGAAGATGAAGGATTGATTTTTGTATTGTTGAAGAATAAGGGATAGTCCGCAGGGAGTTCCTGACGGGTAGATAGATGGAGAAATTGGGTTTTGGAAGCATTAACCCTTCTGGCCCGGTTGTCATTTTAAAATGACACCACGAATGAAGGGCAGGTGCCCGGTTGTCATTTTAAAATCTGTAAGCTTGAAAGCCTATTCAGCTTGGTCTGAACGCCGTGCGTCCGACGAATGTAAACAAAGCCGATCGTTACGTCACCGCACCTCCGAAAACAAGAAAGAGAAGACTCGTTTGTTATTGTATGTCGTTGTTTCAGTAGTGAAAAGATCGTCATATTGCTAACATCGCCTGCAAGTGCTCTCCACTGAAATCGTCATCACAACTGAACCAGTTGACATAGAGAGCTCTACTCAATGCCAGTCTACAGATTGGAAACCGCACTACATTTATAGATGAGTGGGAAATTTCTAGCAGTTAAACTAAACAAAAATACGGTAGCCTAGGCCTAGACGTTTTTCGGCCAGATAGCCCACACTGTCATTTTGAGAGCCTGCCCGGGCCAGGAGGGTTAAAGGTAACAAGGTTTTTGTCTGCCCCAATTGGAGATAGTATTTAGAGCAGAATTTAAGAGTTCTATGGCTTCATTACGTTTGTCTTTGAGGGATTGCTGGCTGGGGCGTTCTGAAAAACTAATGGAGTAGTGTAAGGTTGAGTCGTCTGCGTATGAATGGATGGGAATTGAGGTACAGTTGAGGAGAACATTTATAAAAATTAGAAAGAGAATAGGAGATAGGACAGAGCCCTGAGGAACACCGGAGTTTATAGGGTGAGGAAGTGAATATGTTAGTTACCAAATCCTCCCCCCCAAAAAAAAACGAAAAAAAACACGTAAAAGAAACAAAATCTATATAAATAAAAAATTAGGAAAAGTGAGGATTGGGCCTGAGTTAATAGATAGATAGATAGATCAAATCCCGCGCAAAAAGAGAATCATGCCCAGAGTAAAGTTGCCGGACACAAATTGCCTGAAAATTCCTTGTTGTGTATCCGGCTGTGGGGAGATGGATTTTTTTTATTTTCTTTTTTCTATTAATTAATATATTCCTTTTTGTCTTAGTTTTCTCTCTAGACCTCCATGTAGCTTAGACAAACACCCCCTAGATCCCCCTTCAAGATAAATTTGTACATTTTTTGATAGCAAAATGTCCCGGCCGAAGGCCGATTCCTCTTAAAATTACAGGATCAATATCGCTCGCCAGGAAAAAATCGACACCTAAATGGCACGAAAGGTCTTGAAATTGACAACGAAATGGGGCGAATGGTATTATGTTAGTTACCATATCCAGTGCAAAAATAGTTCCAGAATCATGCCCAGAGTAGAGTTGCCGGACACAAATTGCCTGAAAACTCCTTGTTGTGTATCCGGCTGTGGGTTAAGTTGGTACTGCTTGGTTTTTGCTCTATATATGTATATATTTTATATATTTTTTTAGTTTCCTTGATAGACCTCGATCAACCTTAAAAAACGTCCCTTAGACCCCCTTTCAAGATACATTTGTACGTTTTTTGATAGAAAAATGTCCCGGCCGAAGGCCGGTGCCTCTTAAAATTACAGGCTCGCTATCGCTTCCCAAGGAAAAATCGACACCTAAATGGCACAAAAGGTCTTGAAATTGACAAAGAAATGGGGCGAATGGTATTCAAATCGCCAAACTAATGGAAGGAACGTCTTAAAATCTCAAAAATAATATACTAAACACGAGGGAGAAGGAGGTCCCTAAAAAGCTAGTAGTACCCCTGGAGATGAGCTAGACTGGCTACCCCGGTTAACCAATTGGCCACTTGCGAGTTTTGGTCTATAAGGAAGTTGGAGCTGTGGACATCGATATTAAACAGAAATGCAATAATAATGTAAGTCTCTGATGGATAAATGGTATGTTGAATTGGGTTTTATGTATATATAAATGTTGAATTGGGTTTTATGTATATATAAATGTGCTACGACCGTATTTCAGCTAGTAAATATGTTAAATATCGATGTGTACAGCTCTAACTTCCTTATAGAACGAAACTCGCAAGTCGGCAATTGACGACTTGCGAGTTTTGGTCTATAAGGAAGTTGGAGTTGTTTACATTTATATTTAGCAGAATTACCGGCTAAAATATGGTTGTAGTACATATATAAATACATAAAACCAAATTATCCATACTTTTTATCCATCAGAAACCCACATTATTATTGCATTTCTGTTTAATATCGATGTTCACGGCTCCAACTTACTTATAGCCTGAAACTCGCAAGTGGTCAATTACCGGGAGATAGATGGACTCCAACTCGGCCACGGGAGAATTTTTGAGGGGGGTCAGCGGCTTTTTTTATCTGTCTCTCCTTTTCTCTCTTTCCCTGGCTTGTATCCATTCGACCTCATTCAACCAGTTTTAATATGTGTATCCCCATCCAGGTATAGATTTCGTCCTGGCAAGCGATAGCGAGCCAGCATTGTATGGAGAAATCCGGCTTCGTCGGAAACTTTTTTTTCTATCGAAAAATGTACGAATTTAGCTTGCTGTTAAAACAAAAATATATATATATATGCCGACTCGCTACCGCTCGCCAGGAAAATATTAACACCTGAATGGGGGTAAACGTCGTAAAACAGTAGGCTGAATGGGGCCGAATGGATACAAGCCAAAGAGAGAGGGGGAGAAAGAGAAAACAAGCGAGGTGGGCTCCCTTACGGAAAAGATATATTTGATCCGGGTGCTTAGAATTAATCATGGGGAATCATGTGGTGGAGATTATATGTATTTGTTTTATTATTAAATTCGGGGTTAGCAAAGTTTGGCACCGACTCATGTATGGATATAAATAAGTAACACCCCGTTCTTAACATTAAGCATCAATTACAAACACCAATGCACTTGAATAAACTAATGAAAGCATATGGTCCTGCTGGGATTCGAACTCGGGACACCACACCCAGAACATAAGCATCTAAACCATTACTCCACCAACACAACCTGAGTGTTCAGCTTCAACCTGTTTGTCTGCCCGTCTGTCTGTCTTTGAAATCCTCCTAGGTTTATTATTGTTTGTTCAAGAAATGTACATACAAATACATTCGTTTGAGGTTCAAGATGATAATGATATTGATTTTCCGTAATGCTTAATGTCAAAGATAAAAGATCAAAATATATGGTAACTTTTAACTGTTTAAATATATATTCGAATTTGTCCAGATTAATAGGCTTTGTGTGTGTGTGTGTGTGTGTGTGTGTGTGTGTGTGTGTGTGTGTGTGTGTGTGTTCACTTCACTTGCTTGTTTGTCAAGGGGAATCCACGCAATGCGAGATAAGCTCATTATTATCGCGCCTCCTTAACTGGGAATGTATTGCGTGAAATGCATGTTAAGTGTTTATGTATCGTTGGAATGGCTGTGGATGTGTGTGTAGTCTGTATTTTAGCCAATTGGCGACATCTGGAAACGAAGGCTTAGGTGTAATCTGTACGGTACCATCTGTGTGTGTTTGTGTGTGTGTGTGTGTGTGTGTGTGTGTGTGTGTGTTGCACAAGACTATCATACTGATTAACTGTCATCTAAATATTCCTGAGTCAAAGTCATAGGTGAAAGGATAAGGAGAAAAGGGAAGGAGGAAATATTTAGCAAATAATGGAGAAATATATGCACGTAATGCGTATGCAGCATAGATAAATATTGATATACACACACACACATATACTGTATATATATATACAAGAATATATTGCCCGATACTTTGCAAAACCTACCTGGCACGGTGCTTCGAATTTATCACTGAGGATTACGTGTTGGTATGGTATCAAGATAAATATACTGAACCCAAGCCGGCAAACGAGAACCTTCTGATATCCCGTGTCAAAATTGCATCCCTTTTTTTAGTAATTGTATTTAAATTTGAAAAGTTAAAGGGACAGTGGCTGTTTGTTTGGTCTATTAATTCATTTATTCATATATATATATATATTTATACGGTATATATTTTTTTTAGTTTCCTCCCTAGACCTCTTTCAAGCTTAGAAAACACCCCCTAGACCCCCCTTCAAGATAGATTTGTAAGACTTATTACTTAGAATTCAAAGGTTCAAATTATACAACATTTTCGGGGAGGGATATATCCCTACCATTAATCGTGGAGAAGTAGGCTTATGGGAAATTCTTATAGATATACATTAAATCAGACTACCTGCAATCTGGAGAAGAGAATCTGATCCGGAGAAGTAAAAAACATCATGATAAATGTATACGAGTAACATAAATATAATGAAGGCGTAAACTATAGAGGGTGTTTGTTTCTCTTATACGTGTAAGAAGTAGACAATTAAAACACACATGTCGAGTAGTATTTAGAATTATGTACAATATTTTCACATAAGAAGTGCAAGCATGTTTTAGTATAAGGTCCAACAAAGAGCTAGAATCCAATCCATCAACTACAAATATAATAAATAAAAAAGACAAGTGAAAACATTATTTGTAGATATGGAAGGAAATACACAACAAATTCTTATATATATAATGTCTGGCAGTGTATGTGTGTTGTGTATGTGTAGAAAGATAGAGAGAGATTTACACAGATACTCAGACTACACAGACCTTGCAGTCAGTCCCTACTAGGTGGTCTGGCCTTAATAATACTAGAGGTAGGGAAACTTTATTGTAGAATTATAGGAGAGTTAAAGTTGAAGGCTCTCTCCCCACCTTCCACTACTTTCGTCTAAAAAGCCGTACCGGAAAATAGGATTATGTGTAAACTTATGAGTCAGGAAATACCCACATGGAAAGTTGTTCTATAGAAAATAAAGAAATTAGCCCGAAAGCGAAATTACACTTGCATAACTAGGCTACTGATTTTATATATATTCAATCATATCAATCCAATCTCCATCAGATGGTCGTCATGTTTCTTCTTAACCCGGAAAAGGCGCCAGGACTCTAAAGAGGTTTTACTGGGCGAAGGCGCCAGGACTCTTAAGAGTTTAGGCATAACACCCCACTGGCACTCAAAGCAAAGCAATATGTGATTAAGTGAGATCATTCCCCTCCATACCTCCTATCACTCCTCCACATGTGGCCAAACCCACCCTTCCCCTCCTCTCTCAATTATCACCCATTTTTCCTCTTATTCCCCCTTTCATCGAGTAATTTATGGCGTGAATTTCCCGCTCGCAGTCTCAGGGTCACATAGGAGGCAGTTAGAGATCCTAGCAACAGAGAGACTTCACTTGCAAGACGTCAGTATCAATCGGGAAGTGAGAGAGAGAGGATATACGTCACGCCGGCTCTCCCCTCCTGATACGATCAATTGGTAATAATACGTCTTTTTTACCCCCCAAATACTATTTCCACTTGTTTATTGGTGTTACATGTTAATAACTTCATGTTAAATATAAAATAGACGCATATGAATAAGTAATAACGATATTTATGATAAAATAGTTATTTTCATCGGGAATGAACCAAAATACCTTCGCCTGGCGGGACCTTTCAAATACCATAGCTTCACCGTTTAAAGGTTAAAGGTATCAATTGAATTACTATCGACCACCTCTCTTGGTAAACTAATCCACTCTTTGACCAGTTTTGTGTGACATCTAGGCATGCCTTTTTTCTATTTAATTTAATTCCAATACCTCGGGTTGAAGCATTGTTATTATTCGAGAACAGTGCATTGATTTCTACTCTGTCAAATCCTTAAAGCATCTTAAAACACTTGATAAGTTGGCCTAGTAACCTTCCATAATATTCCTTGTTTTTCAGAGAAAGGATTAGCTTAGTTTTTTCTATGCTGCATGGATTCAAGTTTTTCAATGTCTCTAGTGAAATACAGGGACCAGAACTGAACCCCAGAGAGTGAGAAAGAGAGAGAGAGAGAGGAAGAAGAAAAAAGAAGACGAAGACGAAGAAGAAGAAAAGATAACAGGAGTGGGAGAAATTGAGATAGACAGCAGGAGAGAGGAACTATACAAACTATATATGAAATCCTTGCTCCCTCTACCCTTCCTGCTGCCTCCCTCTCAATTCCTCTCTAGTGTCTCTCTATTTACCTTCAATCACAGCCACGCGGAGACCAATTATAGGCTCCAGGAAGGAGTGGAAGAGAGAGAGAGAGTTAAGGGGAGATGGTTCACTGTTGGGGCGATTTTTGCATGTACTCAATATTTTTCTAGTTTCCTCCCTAGACCTCCATAAAAAAAAAAAACACACACAAAATCCATTAGATCCCCCTTCTAGATTAATTTCTACATTTTTCGGTGGAAAATCTGGCCGGTTCTTCCAACATTACAGGCTCACTATCGTTTGCCATGGAAAAAAGTCGACACCTAAATAACACAAAAGGTCTAAATATTGACGAAGAAATAGGGCGAAAGGTCTTAAAATCGACTAACTAATCGGGCAAACATCTTAACATCTGAAAACTAATGGGGCTAAACATGAGGGAGAAAGTGGTCCAGAAAACCGGCCCATCCCCCTTTAAAAAGAGTTACATAGATACACAGACTGCACAGACCTTGCGGTCCCTAATAGGCAGCCCAGACTTATTCTAACATGAGATTTGCTACAAAGGGGAAGGTATAGACAACAAAGCAGAAGGCTCTCTCCTCACCTACCAATCCCTCCGACCTTGAGTGGGCATGACAACTAGCTGGGGAAATAATGCCAACAACAGAATAAGAATAAACTGCTACTGGGAAATTCAGTGAAACACGAAGTTGAGAAATATTGTATGCTACTGATACTTAACCTAACCTATATTAATTGTATTTATTATATATATATATATATATATATATATATATATATATATATATATATATATATGTTAGTAAAGCCAGGTAATACATTTTCTTTAATACATACGAGGTTGAAAGAAATGGCAATTTCTGCGTTGGAAATTTTATTATTCAAAGTTTCCAGGTCTCTGATGAGTTTTCGCTGGGTGGCAGGAAGTAGATGAAGGAGATGAGCAAAATTCATGGTGGTACAGGGTTACATAAATGTAAATGATGATACAGGATATACGACGCGTTTCACTGGACAACCACCATTATCAAGTAAGGATGGAATGATATAAAAGGTAAACAGGAAAGGTATATATAGAGGGTGGAGGATCAGAGGAGGCGGAAAACAAGGGGCAAAAATCTACTATTGGAGGAGGGGGTTCTGGAAAAGAGAAAGGGGGGAACCGCTTCACGCATGCGCACTGGATGCGGGATGGTGGTTGGTTGGTGGGGTCGAAGCTGATTGGCTGCGTGTCGAGGGGCGTGGCCTAAGTTGTGTGGCGCCTGCGGAAGACGAAGCTGAAGGAGGTAGCGCGGGGGGCTGCATCAAGGGCACCGGGGGGCGAGGGGGGGTGTTAGGTCCTGTAGGAAAGTGCCTTTTGGCAGAAGGAAGGATCTGAAGGTCCAGAGTTTGGTTGTTGATGTTGGGATGTAAGGCTTGGATATATAAAGCTTCGAGTATAGGTAATCTCCTTGGGTCACTTTCTTTATCGAGTATGGTGGTGTGTTTCTCTAACTCGTTGCGTGTGAGGTGAGGGTGGTTAGGGGTGAGATAGTGGTCTTTGATGGCTCCAGCCTGAAGGTGAAGAGTTAGCCGACGTGAAAGACGAGTCTGCGTCATACCAATATAGGAATGAGGTCCACAGTCCTCATAATTACAGGTATGTTGGTAAATGACGTGATCGTCGGTCATCGGGCTCTTTATCTTGGTGGAGGCAGGTTTGTTGTGGAGAACGAGGTTGGAGGTCTTGGGGGATTTGTAGTAAATTATTAATTTGATTTTGTTTTCCGGGTTGGTTGGGTGGACATGCTTGGAGATTATTTCTTTTAAGACGGCCTCGTCATTTTTGTGTTCAGAGGACATGTAATTGCGGTAGAAGATCTTAATTTCATTGGGGGGGTCAATGTTAGGAGGGCTTTGGGTGTACCATTTTTCAAGATGGTGGTTGATGGTGCTGGAGATGTCGGAGTTGGAGTATCCGTTATTTACTAAAACTTGGGATAGTCTTTCTAGTTCCTGGTGGGTGTCGGCCCAGGTGGAGCAGTGCGTCAGGGCTCTCCTAACATAGGCGGAGATGGAGGATAGAAGATAACGGCGGGGGCATTCACTATCGCCGTTGAGGCATTGTCCTGTGTTAGTTGGTTTAATGTAGACGGTGGTTTTGAACCCATGGTCGTTCAGAGCTACTAGGATGTCGAGGAAGGGGAGTTGTCCATTGTTAGATTTTTCAAAGGTGAAGTTAAGTCCGGAGGAAGTCATGAAGCGACGCTGGAGTTCCTGAAGTTCGTGGAGGTCCTTGATTTGCACGAAGATGTCATCCACGTATCTACAGTAGACGGCGGGTCGTTGGGCAGCTAGGAGCTCTTCCTCGATGGTACCCATGAAAAAGTTCGCAAAAAGAACTCCTAGAGGGCTGCCCATCGCCACACCGTCTATCTGCTTGTACATGTTGCCCCGGGGGCAAAGGAAGGGGGCCTCCTTGGTACATAGCTCCAGTAGTGTTTTCAGGGCCTTCTCCGGGATGTCCAGGGTTGGTGTATCAGGGCAATGATAAATTCGACGTAGAATCTTGTCAATGGTCCTATCCACTGGCACGTTGGTGAACAGGCTTTCTACGTCGAGAGAGGCGATTGTGTGGTTGTTGTTACGGGGGCGTCTCGTAAAATTTCCAAGAAATCGTGGGCTGAGTTAAGGTTGAATTGGCTGGGCACGTAGGGGGTGAGGAGGTTGTTCAGGGCCTTGGCGATCTGGTAGGTGGCAGTGGGGATCTGGGAGATGATGGGGCGGAGGGGGTTCCCAGGTTTGTGTGTTTTGATGGTTCCGTACGCATAACCAGGGGTGTACTCTCCGACGAGTTTTTTAAGGTGGATCCCTCCTTGTTTGGCGTTGATGGCGGTGATGGTGGTGTTGGCAGTGCGTTTGATTTCGTCGGTTGGGTTGCGAGTGATCTTTTTAAATTTGGTGTTGTCACTTAAGATGACGTCCATTTTTCTAAGATATTCCTCCTTGTCATGGATCACGAGGCAGGAAGCTTTATCCGCACGACGGATGATGATGTTGGGGTTGTCTCTTAATTGTTTGGCAGCTTGGAAGTGTTGTTTGTTGAGTATTTTGCTATGGTGAGTTCCTCTGGTTTTGGCGGCTTCAGCGAGGAGAGTAGGTTGTAGGGCGGGAGTAATGGTGACATTGCCATCCTTCTTGAGTCGTAGGATGTCGTCCAGGAGGATTTCCGTTTCTAGGCGTTTCCGGTGGGGGCCAGGTTTGGAGCTGTAGTGGCAGTTGAGGCCTTTGTTGAGGAGGTCTTCTTGGTCCAGGGTCAGAATGGTGTTAGTAAGGTTTATATATCCTTTTGTAGGTTTGGGAAGTTTTAAGTTTCCGCCATAAAGACGGGCAAGCTTTTTTATGATTGTGTTTTCGGCTTGTCTTCTGTGTTGTTCAAGGAGTTGTTCGAGGGCTGTGTTGATTTCGGCTTTGAGGTGGTCTGGAGAGGTTTCGTCTTCCCAAATCCGTAGAAGAGCATCTCGTTCTTTACGAAGGTTGTTGGCAAGCTCTCGTTTTTCAATTATTTGGTCCTTCACCAGTTCTTCACGAAACTGGAGGGTGCTGGTGCGATGTCTGGCATTCTCGTGAAGTTTTATGTTAGTAAAGCCAGGTAATAAATGTTCTTTAATACATACGAGGTTGAAAGAAATGGCAATTTCTGCGTTGGAAATTTTATTATTCAAAGTTTCCAGGTCTCTGATGAGTTTTCGCTGGGTGGCAGGAAGTAGATGAAGGAGATGAGCAAAATTCATGGTGGTACAGGGTTACATAAATGTAAATGATGATACAGGATATACGACGCGTTTCACTGGACAACCAGCATTATCAAGTAAGGATGGAATGATATAAAAGGTAAACAGGAAGGGTATATATAGAGGGTGGAGGATCAGAGGAGGCGGAAAACAAGGGGCAAAAATCTACTATTGGAGGAGGGGGTTCTGGAAAAGAGAAAGGGGGGAACCGCTTCACGCATGCGCACTGGATGCGGGATGGTGGTTGGTTGGTGGGGTCGAAGCTGATTGGCTGCGTGTCGAGGGGCGTGGCCTAAGTTGTGTGGCGCCTGCGGAAGACGAAGCTGAAGGAGGTAGCGCGGGGGGCTGCATCAAGGGCACCGGGGGGCGAGGGGCCACCATGTATGTACCACCATGAATTTTGCTCATCTCCTTCATCTACTTCCTGCCACCCAGCGAAAACTCATCAGAGACCTGGAAACTTTGAATAATAAAATTTCCAACGCAGAAATTGCCATTTCTTTCAACCTCGTATGTATTAAAGAAAAAAAAAATATATATATATATACTGTATAATATATAGAATTTAATTGATTGATATAAATCTTGGCACCGCAACAGCAAGGTCATATGGCGCCGAACAAGCTAACATATTTGCAGAAAACTAAAATCGTAAAAACAACATGTGTAAAATTAGATATCAAAGTAAAATCAATGTAATCAAAAAACTGAAAGAGGCCAGCCTTTTTCAAAAATAAAAACACATCATCTCCAGGGGAACCAGCCTCCCCTCCAAGCACCGAAGAGAGACAGTACCATCTGCCTTCCGGTGCCGCAAAAGCAACCTCCGGCGTAATTCGACCAAACTGGGACACTCAACCAGCAAGTGCATGACAGTAAGGGGAACTAGACAGTCATCGCAGAATGGCGGTACACCTCCACACATAAGGAACTCGTGTGTTAGTCTGGTATGCCCAATGCGGAGGCGAACCGAAGCAGTTTCCAATTTGCGAGGAATGGTAGGGCAAGTTCTTGGCGAGACTAATTTGGTAACTTCCCTGAGCTAATTAACAGTAACACAATCCCACCGTGCCTGCCAACAAGCACGAACAGCAAACATGAGAGGAGTACGCAGATCAGAAGCAGGCAGAGGGTAATTTACATTAGAAGGTCTCAAAGCTGCAGCTTTTGCCAAAGCATCCACCCTTTCATTACCTTTGACACCAACATGTGTAGGGACCCAACAAAAATCCACTCTTTTCCCTCGACGATGAATGAGAAACAGCCACTCTAAAATCGCTCAAACTATAGGATGGGAAGAATTAAAAGATTCCAGAGCCATGAGAGCCCCTTGAGAATCACTAAAAATAGTAAAATGATTGTTGCGGTGAGCAAACACTAATTTCAGAGCTAAAATGATAGCAGACAATTCCGCAGTAAAAACCGAGGCAGCTAAAGGAAGACTACCTCCACGGCTGAAGTCAGGAAACACAACACCAAAACCAACACCGGAGGCAGATTTAGAGCCATCAGTATACACAGGCACAGAACTATTATGACTAGAAGAATGTTCCAAAAACAAATTAAGAAGAGACTGAGGAGTGACCGAATCCTTTGAGCCTGTAAAAAACCTGCAGAATGATGGTTCAGGCAGGACCCAGGGGGCAATCCTTGAAATTTGCACGGGACTCACAGGAACCGTCGACAGATTAAGCTCCTTCATAACTTCACAAACTCTATAGCCAAAAGGATGAGGCATTCGAGGATGCTGACCATAATATGAAAAAAAAGATTGACCCGAGACACGGGTAAAAACAAGAGAGTTGTATATATAGACTGTATAATATATATATATATATATATATATATATATATATATATATATATATATTTTTTTTTTTTTTTTTTTTTTTTTGTGTATCACTCCAACCTCCTCGAAATGAATGTTTCGTCTCTTTTTGAGTGTGTCAATTGTATTACATTGTACAACTTTCTCTGGCAATTTGTTCCACTCGTTGACCACACTGTAGTTGAAGTGCTTTGTGAAATTGAAATTCACCTTCATGGTTGTTAATTTCAGGTGAGGCTCTTGGTGACCCCACGGGGCATGGATTGAGAGAGAGAGCGAGTGTGTGTGTGTGTGTGTGTGTGTGTGTGTGTGTGTGTGTGTGTGTGTAATAATAATCATTAACGGTTTATTGAGAGATGCAGCTCGGGAGCTGAAAATATACATAGAAACAAAGATAACATTCAAGGTATAGGATGTATCACATACAGCGTACTCTTAATATGAACACATGTACTAAAAACAAACACAAAATGCAGATTTAATATATACACCCCACGTACAAGATCATGTGTATGTATATTATATATATTCACACAAACAATCAAACACGGGTGGGTGCATATAAGGTGTACATTAAATTATTATGAACTTATAAAATTAACAATTGTTGGAATGGCGCTGTTCTTGTAGCGGTCTGTCCGGGGAGCTCTGATAGGGACTAGTCGGTTGTGGTGGCGGACAACTCGTTGTGGGGGAGGTGCTTCGGCGGATAGAAAGTGTCGATGTCTTTGGTTGTTCAGCAGTTTAGTGCCAAATTGCTGGAGTTGCTGTTTGTGGAGGTATGGTATATATTTACGCACTAATTTATTTTTGAGTTTCCTCGCTAGACATCCATCAAGCTTAGAAAAACACCCCCAAGACCCTCTCTCAAGGTAGAGTGATTTCATCCTGATAGTGTGTGTAGTTTGGTCCTACGATTATCCTCAGTGCTCGGTGTGTGTGTGTGTGTGTGTGGGTGTGTGTGTGTGTGAGAGAGAGAGAGAGTGAGTGTGTGTGTGTGTGTGTCTGTGTGTGAGAGAGAGAGTGAGTGTGTGAGGATGTGTGAGAGAGTGTGAAGGGGAGAGTGAGCCAGAGAGAGTATGTGTGTGTGACAGTGTGTGTGTGTGTGTGTGTGTAAGAGAGAGAGAGTGGGAGGAGAGTGAGCGAGAGTGAGGGAGAGAGACATAGACAGAGACAGAGAGAGAGAGCGCGCGAGAGAGAGAGGTGGACAAAATTACACCATGGATTATCCAGACATACCTTACAATATCAGCGACGTAGTCAGGAATTAATAGACCTCCAATTAATAGCACGTGAAAAAGAATATAAAATACGTTACATAGTTACAAACATACACAGACCACACAGATTTCAAAGCCCATATAAAGTACTCTGGCCTTTAATCTTGAATATATGTTGCTACCGAGTTTAAGGGGGTAGTGCTTGATGTTTGGTATATATACAGTATATTTACGCATTAATTTATTTTTGAGTTTCCTCGCTAGACATCCATCAAGCTTAGAAAAACACCCCCAAGACCCCCTCTCAAGATAGATTTGTAAATTTTTCGGTAGAAAAATTTCCTGGCCGAAGGCTGGTTTCTTCTAAAACTACAAACTCGTTATCGCTCGCATGGAAAAAAACGACACCTAAATGGCACGAAAGATCTTAAGATTGATAAAGAACTAGGGCAAAGGTCTCACAATTGTCAAACTAACGGAACGAACGTCTTAAAACCTCAAAACTAATATGCTAAACGTGGGGGGAGGGGTGGGGGATCCATAAAAAAGCGAGTACTACCCCCATAACCCCAAAGTGCTATATAATTATACCATGCCATGAATTATACGGACCGAGGAGTGTCGCGCCCAGTGCCGAACCAGTATACAATATATATATACTGAGTTGCCCCCCAAAATCCATTGCTCCGAAAATATTACACCCACGCCTTCCGTATTCATACCACAAGTACCCTACCCTTCGAACTTCCCGTCATTCCCCCCACCCCCCTCCCACCTCCCAAGCACCATGTAAATGCCATGCAAATATAGGTTTAGTTTCTAAGGATATTTACCAGTTTTTTTTGCTATAAGACTTTGTGACAATCATTAGTGTGTGTGTGTGTGTAAGGGATAGAAGACAAACCCAATGTATTTCAATAATAATGTATTGAAAATAATGTTACATAAAAATTAGTGTGTGTGTGTGTGTGTGTGTGTGTGTGTGTGTGTGTGTGTGTGCGTGCGTGTGTGTGTGTGTGGCGTACTTAGCTGACCCGAAGATCGTCTCCTGGTTGTGTGTACATCCCCAAAACAATTGTGCATCGAAAAAGCAGTTCATACTCAATGCTTATATTCTCCAATTACTCTCAAAGTGTGTTTACAAAGAAAGAAATGTACTCAAAGTGCGACTAACACATTTTTACAAAATGCATCTCTGTCGTACTTTGCCTACTGTAACCGTGGTTCATCTTGTGCGCGTATGTATGTACATCATAACAATATGTGTGCGTACTAAAAGTAGTCCATACTCAACTTTATACTACTCCAAATGCCTGCATTTCGTTGGGAGCAGTTACAAATTGCCCGGACCCCCCAAAAAGACATTAAAGTCGTAGGTAACTATGCAACTACTTTCAACTCGCTCGAAATGTTTGGGAACCCATTTTCGGGCGAAAATGGACTAGGTAAGTGGTTTTTTTTTTACCATTTTTTTTATTTTACTCTTTTTTTCATCCAACCTGATATATTGAGCCAATAAAAACAATGTAAATCAGCCGGCACTGGGCGTGACACAAGGATGATAATTGGTCGGCACTTTGGTGGTTAACCCGGCAAGCGCGATCAGCCTCACAGAAGTATTTGTATAGCGTACGTGATAGAGCTTACGTAAGCAAGACCATGAAAAAACAACTTCCAAAACACCCCTCAAATGCACTCAAACAAAGCAATATGTGATTAGGTAAGATAATTCCCCTCTAGTACCTCTTACCACTCCTCCAAATGTGTCCCAACCTTCCCCTCCTTTTCCCCCCTCCTCAATTATCGGCTATTTTTCCTCTTATTTCCATAATTTATTTTCCCCGCGATTTATAGTCAGAGGTAAGATGTATGTCTCTTGTCCGGCCGGCCAAGAATACAACCGTCCGGCAAAAATATAAGTTTTCCACCACCCCATTGCTGTTCCCACTTCTGTTATTGCTCTTCAATATTCATATGTTCATCATATAAGTAAAATAAACACACATGGAGAAGAAATAATGCTTTATATGGTAAGTATAACTAATTCTGTCAGAATAAAAAATAATTCCTCGCATACGCGGCACTAGTTTACTTCCTCAATTACGCGTTCCTCTGATTAAGAGGATATTAAAGCAGAGGGCTCTCTCTTCACCCACCTTTTTCTCCGACATTTAGGAAGGCAAAAACATAGTTGAGAAAAACAGATCCCTAGCAGAATAAGATTAAATCTACAGGGAAATCTATAGTAAAGCAAGATAGCCTATAGATAACAAAATTACAAATACTTAGTTTATTTATTTATTTTTCATATTACTTCAACTTTCTTTAGATACATGTCTAATCTCTGTCTGGTAAATTGTTCCACTCGTTGGTGAAGGAACATTTTGTAGCATCTAATTCTTGGCTTTCAATTGTATTCTATTTGAGTAGGTTATAACATTATTATTGATGGTGAATAGTGGATTTGTACCAATTTTGTCAAACCCTTATAACTGTCTTAGTGGTGCAATGCATAAGTGTTGATTTTCGGTGTGAGCGTCCTGGGTTCGAATCCCTGGACTGCCAGATGTGTTTGTTAATTCCATTAATCGAGTTTAGGAGTAAAGTTGGTTAGTGGAGAGAACATAATAATTATTTTGAAAAACTCAATTAGTTGACTTTTTAATCTTCGCTTATATTTTTAGTAGGACACATTTAATCTATGTAGTCTTCCGTATATGTTTTAATATTAATGATGGTTTCACTGTTTGTAACCCTACGCTGCTCCTACTCGAGTGTTTCGATGAACTTGATCAGATGAGTTAGCATACTCTTGAATAATGGCAGTATTATTTTATAATTGAATAAGTATATGTTTTCTGCACACACACACACACACACAAACACACAACACACACATATATATATATATATATATATATATATATCATCAAGTCTTTCCATATTTATTGTTTATTTTCTACGTTTCGCCTACAATGTGGCATCTTCAGGATATAATATTAAGTTACATTGTCAATATTTAAAATCTGTAAAGGTATACCTATTAACATATTTGAAGTTAAAATTAATATCAAAATTAAAATTACACACAAATATAATGTCAATAACACGGTAGACGTAGACGCGTGTATACTATCCCAGTAGTTCACGGTATGGAAGTCAAAAGTGAACTGACATGATACATTTTCTTATAGTCTCAGGACCATATGAACATAAGTCTATTTTTACAGATTTTAAATATTGACAAAGTAACTGAACATTATATCCTGAAGATGCCACATTGTAGGCGAAACGTCGAAAATAAACAATTAATATGGAAAGGCTTGGTGATTTAATGTTTGAACTCCCACCTAGTGTTAGAAAAACTATAAGGACAATTGAAAATACACATAAGAAAATTAATAACTGTGAAAATGTTGTCATATTTAACTCTACTTGCATTAACGAAAATCTGCTCCCCAAATAAAAAATAAATAAATAAATAAATAAAAAAATATATATACTGTATATATATATACTGTATATAAACAGTATATATATATATATATATATATATATATATATATATATATATATATATATAATGAAGAGAAACACCTGAGCGTGATAGAAGAGCACGTTCATCTCAGGCAGTAAGCCAGGTATTATGTACGGTTTACCTAAGGTCCATAAAGTAGGCTATACCACTCAGGCCCATTATGTCCGTTATCAGCACATTCAACTACAAACTATCAAAATTCCTTGTACCTCTAATATCACCCATTACTGTTAACCAATACACTGTGCATGATTCATTCACGTTCGCCAAAGAAGTAACCAATCTAAAGTTCAACAATTGTACTCTAGCCAGTTTCGATGTGAAATCTCTCTTCACTAACATACCTCTAGAAAGAGTCTAGATGAAACCATTAAGATCTACACGGAAAACCTATTTAAAGAAGGTAACAAAGTCCAAAATTTCACCAAAGAGCATGTTATGCCGGGATATAATATTTTGATCCCGTTATTTAGTCTTCACTAAAGTCCAGTTATGGAATTATAGACTCAAATTATCCTCAACAGGAACACATCTGACACGTTCTTATTCACAAATAGTTACTCAATCAGGTGCTACAGAACACAATAAATATGCACATGTAAGTTATATACTTCTTATTTATTCAACTGACATTATGGATAGATCAAAATACCACTTAACTATTATTGGGGAATAGTAAGTGTATGGATATAGTTTGACCTAAACAATTAATAGGTGATTCACGCATATATCTAGGCCTAAAGTGTGGGTGGAGATTTACTTAGCTATTATAATGAACAGCAAGTAAACAATTAGCAAACATTTATCACACACCAAGGTCTAGTAATAACATACAAAGCGCGTGAATCAAGAGATAGTATTATAAGGGAAATATGCAATTATAGAATAAACACGTTACATATAGAATCAACCCTTGATAATAATATTTATGCGAGTTGAGTGTCTAACGTATATTATTCTTACTATGTGTATTAAAGGCAAGATGAAATCTCCAAACACGTATGAATGATCAGGCCTAAATACTATGGGGGACGCAACGAGGATTTCTAGTTCCAAGCTCACTCACGGGTGGCCAGGGGCGCCCGGGTAGTGTAAAGAGCTACCGCGCGCAGATTAAATCTGACCAGGTAGGTCTCTCAGGTCATTCAATAGACTGAGGTGATAGAAATACTATTTACAGTTAGTGCGATCTTATTCTTAGTATTTGGAGTAATCAATTTAAATGAACAGGTAAGGGGCGTTTAATTGTTTTTACAATTAACTGTATAGTTAGATTATAATGAAAAAATTATAATATGAACATATAGTTAATCAACTATTATATGCGATAATAATCTCACTGGTCGAGGAATTCAGATTTAATAATTTACCTCTACTGATGAATATTCAAAGGTTTAATATCCCTTGAACGGAATCAAGCAATAATATAGTTAACAGAACTAACGTAGTTAACCAATATAAAGCAACACGTAAATAAAATTGGTGTGTACGAATGATTAGTATAATACTAATAATAGGAAAATGGCGCACACAACGAAGTTGTACTTATGGAAATACCTGATAAGGCATAAAAGGAGGTCTGAACGAGTTAGCAGATTCCTATAAAGAATACACAATAACTTGACGTTGTATTCGGATTGATGAATAATTAGATAACGGATCTATGCAAGACTAGAATTCCTAGATGAGAAGAATCGAAATTATCTACATCAAGAAGGTGGTGAACGAATATACTGTTCATAGAATAAACAAATTAACACTTAATGTCAATAAGTGTAACTTAGGTTTTCTCGAAGAAATTAGATTTAAATTATCAATACTAATTCTTCTTGAAGAGGGGGAACTGAGATAAAAATAATATGAAATTGAGTGTAGGTTCTAGGTAAAAATATTATCTAAGAAGGGAATAAATAAACGGAATACACTTCAACTTCCACTTGTAAAATACATAATAGAATAGACATATACAAGGCAAATCTGAGTATTCGGCAAAGTAAATAATTGACACGAGTATGTAACGTATGCGTAGGACGTTCTATAAGAGTTATAGATAGAGATTAACATTAGATCTTGGACACAGATCTATATAACAATAAATATCAGTTCTGAAGGATTAACACATACGCAATAATTAATGATCTTGAGCACAGATCTATATCAAGTTTAGCACTGAATTATTCACATATTCTACCTTACCTTCACAGCAATAATCACAACGTAAGATACTCAGACACACTTAGGGGAATATGGGAGGGTAGTGGTTCGAGAGTAAGTCTGGCTGACGTAGAACGTAGATTCACTGGTCAGGACTTCAGGAGGGCTGCTTCTCAAAGTCAGGCATTCAGGATCCGTACTTCAGCAGGAACACAACAGGGCTCGTCGTATTCTCAAGGGAGGGGGAGGGGGAGACAATTTTCCACTGCTGTTAGATGCCCCGGACTTTGCAGCCTTAAGGACATTACCCCAGTGAATGTTTGCTTTTCCCTACCTTTCCTTAATTTCAGTGAGGCTATGTTCAAGTCATTTCTTAGCTTTAACTTACAGGAACTCAATATTAAAATGATATAGGGAATCGTTGTGATACAGTTGGTGAGGTTAATACTTAACTTAAACATACATGGTAGGTATTATATGATACAAAATGATAATAGGTATTTTATTTAATACTCAAATGAGAGGCACTGAGTCTAGCAAAGACATAATCGTAACTCTGGTGATTATGTTATAGAGGTTTATTGTTGATACTTGTGATAACTCAATTCTTCTTTATCTTATCACAGTGGTTCATGGTAATACAATGATAACATAATACAGGACCTACTATGTCCACTATCCCGATAGCACTCAGGTCCTTGGTGTTGTATTTGCATAACCATGTGTTCATCATAATGCAAATCTGATGGCTGGGCGAATGACGGCTGGTGATTGGAGAGAGTTTGAGAACTGGATGGTGATTGGTTACAAATCCTACCATATTGTCTGGGTGACTGACATAGATGATTCTGCTCCTTGGTTCGTAGAACATGGGAAATTCCTGGGACTATGGAGTACTCTTCTGTTTCTTGTTTCTCCTTCTTGTTCACCTGTAGGTTAGCCATTCTACAGGTTTTATTCCACCCCGTTACTTCAGAGCAATTCCGTAGATTCCTCACACTGGCCGCACATGACAGTTACTTCGGGCCCTCCCTCGCCGTTACCTTCCTCAACCACCATGAACAACAGTCATTAAATGACTTTGTTAAATGACAAAGGTAGAACCTTTGTTCTACCACTGCTATGTTGTTGACATATGTCTCGCATTCAAAGAACAAGAACACATCCCACAACTCTTAACCTATCTCAACTCAAAGCATGAAAATATCAAATTCACCTCCAAAACTGAATCAAACAGTCGCCTCCCCTTCCTCGATATCGTAATTGATCACTCGAACAACTTCTCCACATCCATCTATAGGAAGCCTACATATACCGGCCTAACTACAACATTTTCCTCCTTCATTTCAATTTCATACAACAGAAATTTCATATCTACACTAGTCGCGAGAGCCTTCCTATTATGTTCAAATTTCCTTAGCCTCGAATATGAATTCAAATTCCTGAGAAAGACCCTATTCCCCAATGGTTTTAACAATAAATTCACTGACTCCTACATTGGCAAACAATTGCAACAGCTCCTCCATCCTAAGGAACAACTCACCACAGTAAAGCGAGCTATATTGTATTTCCCTATTTCGTTCACGGGTAAAAGCAGTTTTTCATTACATAACAAATTCAATAAACTCCTAAATGTATTCTACCCTTAGATTAAAGTAAAAGTAATTTTCAGACCTACGCAAACAATCAGTACTTTCTTCAAGTTCAAAGATATAACACCTAAAGAACTACAGGCCTCTGTAGTCTACAAATATCAATGGCATTGCTGTAATGTACCGGTATATAGGTTGTACAAAGCGTCAACTCAAGGTACGTACTGTATCTTTGAACACAAGGGTAAGTCGGTTAGAACAAACTTGCCATATTCTAATCCCCCATATAACGCCATACGTCAACATGCCCGAGCCTTAAATCACCCCCTCCTCCAGGATAATTTCTCAGTCCTCGTATAGTGTCGAAATAGACAGGAACTCACTATAATAGAGTCCCTAATATCGGTGAAACAAAAGCCTTCATTAGGTAGCAATGAAAAATCAACCGACCTCTTGTGTATTTAACATCTTCATAATGTAAGTTGTTTTCGTGTTTCCGTATGTATAGTGTTTAGAAGCGTTGTAATGTTTGTGGTATTTATTATGTCATCTATGTATCTTTGTGTTTCTATATCACCAATTTATGATACGTATCTAGGTTTACTATAGTATTTCTTCATATCTTCATACTATGTCATTTTTCTTAGGCTTTATGAAATTATTGCAATTCACTATGATACTAGTGTTTTCTTACAAATGTGTGTATCAGTTATTTTTAGATTTGCCTGATGATAGAGTAAGTGTGTCTCCGAAACGTTGCAATAAATATAGTCAAGATGAACGTGTTCCTCTATCACGCTCTGGTGTTTCTCTTCATTATTAGCCTCCGCTTTCCAAGAACAAGATCAATAGCCGATATATATATTATATATATATATATATATATATATATATATATATATATATATATATATATATATATATATATATATACAGTATATATAAATATATATAGTGATAGAGAGGGAGAGCACCCCTTAATTTGTGAGAGTGAGAGAGGGGGATGGGGGCCACAGTTCCTGATTCTTTTATTGTCAAAGTTTTCTGACGATGAAAAATAGCTACGGAAAATGGTAGGAACGGGATTATTTGTGTTTCCACTCCCCTACCCCCCCCCCCCCCCCTTCCCCCTTTGTGCCCCCCTAGCCCAAAAGTTAGTTAGGGAGAGACTTATCATGACGTTTCCCTCCTAGCTTATCTTTTTTTTCTGGTCTACTAGCTTCTGGCAGGCGATTATTAAGATGACGGCACAAGCCATAGTATGTTAACAGTATGGGGATTGCAACCTAATTACGAACATCCCAGAAGCAGAGGGTTAGTAATTGAGCTAGTCTTTAGCCATAAAAATCTCAATAATCTCAATAAAATCATATGCAAGAAACTAGAATATAACCATAATTGAATGGTTAATAAAAGAACAATTAACCCATACCGGTAGTCTTTGTTTGTTGCATTTGGTAATATTTCCTGCCTACTATATTGCTTGTATACTATGATCAGGAGAGGAATTCCCACTTAATTTTATAACTCAGGGAGAGCTGTACCAAACTTGTTGTAAATTTCATCATATGTTTTGAGTTACAAATTTAATGTATTATGTCAAAACGGAGGGATTGCTATATATGTAAGAAGTAAATATGGCTGTTTAATGAGAAAAACTTTATTTGTTAACCCAGGATCTACGTTATCTTCATTTGAAAGACCCGCCCGTGGTGCGAATTAATGGCCGAAAAGGCAACCCTCACAAATCATAATGTAATGTACATCAGCCTGTTGGTATTACACTAACACATCCCACTGCTACTATAAATCGCATGAATATTATGTGGGTGTGCTGTGGGCATGGCCGGGAGTTGCACGGTTGGCACAAATAGGCACCTGCGCACCACTGTTTTGGCCTAGCACGCGGGAGAGAAGGATGAGGAGGAATTACGTAATATCCCTTATACCCGGAACAAATTTTGTTTAACTTTGTTTAAATCTATACACAATGATACTTTGTAAATGTGTAGTGACTTATAAGAAAATGTTGAATTAATCAGAATAAGAATGAAAGTTTTTCATCCTTTACCCACCAGACCCGGAAGGACTCTTAGGAGGATATTAGGTATTGCCACCGTGGGACCCAGATGGCCTCTTGAGCAGCCTACGAGTTAATCTAAGGCTTAAAATAACTTAAAACTGCTCTAGAGAAAGCTTTGTTGTCTTGGCGGGTCGTCCGTATAACCAACAAAAACAAGAACACACAGCCAGCCAGTCATGTGACTCCTGCTTGCAAGCAAGCCTTACGAAAGCTTGTACTTGCAAGCAAGCCTTATGAAAGCTTGTACTTGCTGAACCTGAGTCCCAAACGAAGCATGACAGTAGACGACAGTGACTAATGAATGGTTACAATGGTGAAATATATCAGTAATCAATAATCAATATAATCAATATTATTACATAATAAATAATCCAATAATATAAGAGATATTTGAGCTGCTCCACAGTGTACCTAATTATTAAGTAAATAAAGCTTGTGAACTGTGACGCTGCTCATCGTCCATATCCTCTGTATTATAAAACCATCCCCTGCTGATATTACAACGAACCGAATGTGTACACTTTAAGGGGGGGATCACCGTCTCTTTTTATCTTTTTATCCTTTTCTCTCTTTACCTGGCTTGTATCCATTCGGCCAACAATTTTAAGACGTTTATCCGCATCTAGGTGTCGATTTCTTCCTGGCGAGCGATAGCGAGCCAGCATTGTATGGAGAAATCCGGCTTCGCCGGAGAAATTTGTCTATAAAAAAAAAAAAAAATTAGCTTGCTGTCAAAACAAAATTATATATAATTATGCTGGCTCGCTACCGCTTGCCAGGAAAATATTGACACCTGGATGGGGGTAAACGTCTTAAAACAGTAGGTTGAATGGGTCCGAATGGATACAAGCCAAAGAGAGAGGGAGAGCAAGAGAAAAAAAACGCGAGGTGGGCTCCCTTAACTCATTATTCTTTCCTGATTTTCTCCTGTTTCTTACGCTTCTGCTGCATTTTCTTCTTCTAACAGCTCCACACCCTTCACCATCATCCCCTCCACTTCCTCCTTCTTCTCTTTATTCACCACAACCACCACCTCCTCTTATTCGTTCTCCACCACCAAAACCAAGACTTCCTTCTGCTCCACATCCACCACCTCCTACTCCACCACAACCACCACTACCATATCCAAGACTTCCTTCTCCTCCACATCCACCACCTCCTCCTCAACCACAACAACCACCACCACAACCAAGACTTTCTTCTCATTATCCACCACAGCTAGCACCACCACGTCCTCCTCCACCTCAACTACAACCACCACCACCACAATCAAGACTTAATCTCCTCCACATCCACCACCACCACCTCCACCTCAACCACAACCGCCACCACCACCAAGACTTCCTCCTTCTCCACATCCACCACAACCGCCGCCCCCACCTCCTCCTCCACAATCACCTCCTCCTCTTCCTCCTCCTGAGCTTAGGGGCTCTTTGAAACTTGGGATGAAAACTTCCCCACTTATTCTCCTCCCTCCATCTTTTCTTCTGCCACCTCTTCTTTTATTCTTCCACCTCTTTCTTTCTTCTTCCACCTCTTCCTTTCTTCTTCCACCTCTTCCTTTCTTCTTCCACCTCTTCCTTTTCTTCTTCAACCTCTTCCTTTTCTTCTTCCACCCCTTCCTTTTCTTATTTCACCTCTTCCTTTTCTTCTTCCACCTCTTCCTCTTCCACCTCTTTCTTTCTTCTTCCACCTCTTCTGTCACCTCTTCTTTTCTTCTTCCACCTCTTCTTTTCTTATTCCACCTCTTTCTTTCTTCGTCCACCTCTTTCTGTCTTCTTCCACCTCTTTCTCTCTTCCACCTCTTTTTTTTTCTTCTTCCACCTCTTTCTTTCTTCTTCCACCTTTTTCTTTTCTTCTTCCACCTCTTCCTTTTCTTCTTCCACCTCTTCCTTTCTTCTTCAACCTCTTTCTTCCTTCTTCCACCTCTTCCTTTCCCTTCCTGCTCTTCCTCCTTTAAGGGGGGTCACCGGCTTTTTAGTTTCTTTCCCTTTGTTTCTCTTTTTTCCTGGCTTGTAACCATTCGGCCCCATTCAGCCAACTGGTTTAAGCCGTTTATCCCCATCCAGGTGTCGATTTCTTCCTGGCGAGTGATAGCGAGCCAGCAATGTATGGAGAAATCCAGCTTCGCCCTTGACATTTTTCCATCGAAAAATGTACAAAATTAGCTTGCTGTCAAAACAAATATATACTGTATACTTTTTCTGGCTCGCTACCGCTCGCCAGAAAAATATTGACACCTGGATGGGGGTAAACGTCTTAAAACAGTAGACTGAATGGGGCCGAATGGATACAAGCCAAAGAGAGAGTGAGAGAAAGAGAAAAAAAAAGCGAGGTGGGCTCCCTTAACTTGTGTGCCGCCTACCGTGTTCTCTTTCTCTTCTTCCCCTTCCTCCTTATCTTCCTTCCCCGCTTCCTCTTTCTCTTTCTTTCCCGCTTCCTCTTCATCTTCCTCTTTCTTCCCCACTTCCTCTTTATCTTCCTCTTTCTTCCCCGCTTCCTCTTTCTTCCCCTGCTTCCTCCTCCTCTTCCTCTTCCTTCCCCGCTTCCTTTCTCTTTCTTCCCCGCTTCCTCTTTCTTCCGCGCTTCCTCTTTCTCTGTCTTCCCTGCTTCCTCTTTCTCTTTCTTCCCCACTTCCTCTTCTTCTTCCTTCCCCGCTTCTGCTTCCTCTTCCTCTATCTTTCCCGCTTCCTCTTGCTCTTCCTTTCTTCCCCGCTTCCTCTTTCTTTCCCGCTTCTTCTTCCTCTTTCTCTCCCGCTTCCTCTTCCTCTTCCTCTTTCTTCCCCGCTTCCTCTTCCTCTTTCTTCCCCGCTTCCTCTTCCTCTTTCTTTCCCGCTTCCTCTTCCTCTTTCTTTCCCGCTTCCTCTTCCTCTTCCTCTCTCGCTTCCTCTTCCTCTTTCTTCCCCGCTTCCTCTTTCTTTCCCGCTTCTTCTATCTCTTTCTCTCCCACTTCCTCTTCCTCTTTCTTCCCCGCTTCCTCTTCCTCTTCCTCTTTCTTCCCCACTTCCTCTTCCTCTTTCTTTCCCGCTTCCTCTTCCTCTTTCTTCCCCGCTTCCTCTTCCTTCCCCGCTTCCTCTTCCTCTTCCTCTTTCTTCCCCACTTCCTCTTCCTCTTCCTCTTTCTTCCCCGCTTCCTCTTCCTTTCTTCCCAGCTTCCTCTTCCTCTTCCTCTTTCTTCCCCGCTTCCTCTTCCTCTTCCTCTTTCTTCCCTGCTTCCTCTTCCTCTTTCTTCCCCGCTTCCTCTTCCTCTTTCTTCCCCGCTTCCGCTTCCTCTTCCTCTTTCTTCCCCGCTTCCTATTCCTCTTCTTCTTTCCTCCCCGCTTCCGCTTTCGCTTCATCTTCCTCTTTCTTCCCCGCTTTTTCTTCCCCTTCCTCCTTATCTTCCTCTTCCCCTTCCCTTCCTCCTCCTCCTGCTCCTTAGATCTCCAAACAGCCTCGTAAGGACCTGTATGTCTGTTGCAGTGGTTAGTCCTTTACAGTCCTCATTTTCCTGTTTTCGAAATTCTGTTTTCGTCCATCCATTTCATGTTTATATTGATCTTCATCCTGCCTCTGCCTTTCTCTTTCACTCTCTCTCTCTCTCTCTCTCCTTTAGCAGCTTTCATTGAGCTATAAAGACCTCTAGTAAGAGGCCTAAACAATATATATATATATATATATATATATATATATATATATATATATATATATATATACCGGTATATCTTAAACCTTAGAATATACGTGTACACTATACTGCACAACAGTACCACCAGCATTGACAACACCATATATATATCGTCTCCGTAAATATACAACCATTCTCAAGCTGCCATCACACGACCACTTTTTCCCGCAATAATTCTGAGCATATTCTTAAGGGGACATGGGCCATTTATCTGGTCACTTTTCCCCCTCGTGTTTAGCACCATTAGTTTCGAGATTTTAAAACGTTCGGCCCATTAGTTTGGCGATTTTAACACATTTCGCCCCATTTCGTTGTCAATGTTTAGACCTTTTTTTTTTAGTGCTATTTAGGTGTTGATTTTTTCCTGGCGAGCGATAGCGAGCCTGTCATTTTAAGAGGAACCGGCCTTCGGCCGGCACATTTTTCTAGCGAAAAATTTACAAATTTATCTTGAAGGGGGGTCTACTGGTCTAGGGGTTATTTGTCTAAGCTCGATGGAGGTCTAGCGAGGAAACTAGAAAATATATGAATAAATTATTTAATAACCCAAAAAAACCAGCCCATCTCCCCTTAAGCAATTCATGTTTAGCAACTTTAAATTATAAGTTGGCTCGGACTTCAGCCGCCTAGCATAATTTACCGTCACTCTTGTGTCTGATTATAATAATAATAATAATAATAATCTTCTGGTTACTTATATAGCGCCCGTATCTCCTCCTTCGAGGATTCACAAGCGCTTGGCTTTCTTTAGTCTACCAGAGACCATTACCCATCCCCCTTGCTCATGAGGAGATGGTAACCGCCGGCTGCATCCCAGAAAAACTTTTCAATCTGAGCGGGGATTGAACGCGAGACCTTCAAGATGGGAATCAGGCACGCTATCAACTGAGCCAGCCGGACGGCTGGATGCAAAAGAGTCTCGAAATATTGCGAGAAAAAACTTGATTACTGAAAATTGCCTGAAAAGACGTTGGTGTAACATTGAAGGGGCCTCCGACAAACATGTTGTGGAGGAAGAGAGCTACCGGTATCACATTCTCAATTTAGGGAGCCCACCTCGCTTTTTTCTCTTTCTCTCGCTCTCTCTTTGGCTTGTATCCATTCGGCCCCATTCAGCCTACTGTTTTAAGACGTTTACCCCCATCCAGGTGTCAATAGTTTCCTGGCGAGCGGTAGCGAGCCAGCAAATATATATGTTTGTTTTGACAGCAAGCTAAATGTGTGCATTTTTCGATAGAAAAATTACTCCGGCAAAGCCGGATTTCTCCATACAATGCTGGCTCGCTATTGCTCACCAGGAAGAAGTCTACACCTGGATAGGGATAAACGTCTTAAAACAGTTGGCTGAATGGGGCCGAATGGATACAAGCTAGGGAAAGAGAGAAAAGGAGATAGAGATAAAAAAAAAAAACGGTGACCCCCCTTAACTCTCTCAGTATTCGTGGACGCGATTCCACTTCATTCTTGCTAGTATTATAAAATTTGATCAAATTTACTAAGGACTTCTACATATCAAAGTGGTAAATTTTCTCTCAATTAACAATCTGGATACTGCGTTCAATCCTGGTGCCCTTACTACCAAGCTAGAATGAGTTAAACGTAGAGTTACTAAAATGATACCTAGCCTAAAGAACAAGCCATACAAGGAACGTCTTAGAGAATTATATATATTTTCTTTAACCCAGCGCAGATTAGGAGGCGACTTGATTCAAGCGTTCAAAATCATCAAAGGCATCGACAATATGAACTGTAGTAAGCACTTCACTATCGACCAATCTAATTACACGCGGGGAAACGGTTGTAAAATTATTGGTAAATCTTTTAACTCACACGAATCTAAGAATGTTTTCGTCAATTGAGTTGTCAAGTTGTGGAATGGGCTTCCTCGAGATGTTATAGACTGCATCACCGTTGTTTCTTTTAAATGTCGTCTAGACAAATATCTTGCCTCAAACCCGCGACTGACTGCGTTTGCAACTGAATAACTTTATTTTATTCCCCCCTCAGATTCATCAAGGATTATTGCGTATATACTGTAAAAAACTAAGATGTTACTCTCTTTTTCCCAGATATACGAAACATCACCTATAACTATGTTATGTTACTAACCCATCTGTCCCCTACTAACATCCTAATCCTGCCACGGACTTTAGTTCCAGGGCAGTAGTTCCCTTTCCAATTTTCCCTTACCAATCTAAACCACTGGCGACTGGCGACTTTAATTTACCTGTGACCAAGTGGGGCGATACTCTTACTTCACATTCCGGACATGACTTGTATACGAACTTGCAAGAGAGTTCGCTTTATCAATTTGTTCGAACGCCGACCCGTGGTAATAACGTTCTTGACATTGTACTTGCAACAAAAGAAGAATTGATAGAGAATTTGAATGTTGGTGATGAATTCAGTAACAGCGACCATCGTACGATAACTTTCACTTTAAACTTTACTAGTAACGAACCAAATAGTAGCATCGAAAAAGTCCCTAATTTCAAGAAAGCAAACTTCCATAAACTTAGAGCTATGTTTAAAGAAACTGACTGGAGCTTTTTAATTAACAATAACGACATAAATACATCTTGGAAGTTATTCGAAACCACTTACCTAAAAGCAGTGCAAGACTGCATACCATCGAAAATACGGCGTCCAGGCCATAATAATAAGCCCAAATGGTGGAATAAAGATATTTCAAACTGCCTGCTTGCTAAAAAATTTGCTAATGATAGATTAAAATCCTCACAAAATGACGAAGAACGGTGTGAAATTTGTAGAGCTACGACGCAAAGCCAAAAAGTTAATTAAGCAAAGTAAAAAGACCTTAGAGTTACATATTGCGAATCAAAGTAAAACAAACCCGAAAGAATTCTATAGTTATATCAGAAAGAAAAAAGTAGTTACTTCAACTGTTGGACCGTTAGTCGATGACAATGGAGAATACACCAAAGACGAAGTACAAATGAGTAATGCCCTCAATACCTTCTTTGCATCAGTTTTTACAACAGAAGACCTCAGTGATATCCCTACACCATCGCCGATTCAGATTGATAATTCAGATGTTCTAAGCAATATCACCGTTACAGAGAGAGAAGTATTGAATTGTTTAGATAAACTCAAGGTAAATAAAACGCCAGGACCTGATACAATCTCGCCTAGAGTTCTAAAGGAAGCTAAGGATGAGCTCTCCAAACCACTGACATAACTATTCAATAAATCCTTGCAGTCTGGAACTATGCCTGATCAGTGGAAGCTAGCCAACGTAACACCGATATTCAAAAAAGGCAGCAAATCCCTACCCAGTAACTATCGTCCAATTAGTTTAACCTCAGTTGTATGTAAAATGCTAGAAACGGTCATACGAGACAGACTCGTAAATCACTTAGAGGAAAATAACATACTTAAAGATACTCAACACGGCTTTCGTAAAAAACGTTCCTGTTTAACAAACCTCTTAGACTTCTTCCACGATATCCTCAACCTCTACGATGAGAGTAAAGCTGTAGATATTATATACCTTGATTTTCAAAAGGCCTTTGACAAAGTTCCCCACAAACGTTTACTGCTAAAACTAAAAGCGCATGGAATACAAGACGGTGTGTTGAAATGGATAGAAAATTGGCTCAGCAACAGAAAGCAAAGGGTAGTCATAAACGGTAAGGCATCTAAATGGACCAATGTAAGTAGCGGGGTACCCCAGGGATCGGTACTAGGACCAATTCTCTTTCTAATTTACATCAACGACATAGATGAGGGTCTCACCTGTACAATCTCAAAATTTGCTGACGATACAAAAATTGCAAATAGCGTACTCTCAAAAGAACAAGTTGACGATATGCAACACAATCTAGATAAATTGTCATGTTGGGCCCAAATTTGGCAAATGAGTTTCAATGCGGATAAATGTAAAGTACTACATGTCGGATACCTAAATGACAAAGCAAACTATTTGATGAATGGCACTCAGCTTAAGAATGTAAACAGAGAAACCGATCTGGGAGTAACAATATCGAGTAACCTAAAACCGAGTCAACAATGTTCAGAAGTTGTTAAGAAGGCAAACAAAATAATTGGCTTTATAGGCAGGTCATTTGAGCATAAATCCAAAGAAGTTATCCTAACCCTTTACAATTCCTTAGTCCGCCCTCTTCTGGAATACTGCGTTCAATCCTGGTGCCCTTATTACCAAAAAGATAATTATAAACAAGCTAGAACGAGTTCAACGTAGAGTTACCAAAATGATACCTAGCCTAAAGAACAAACCATACGAAGAGCGTCTTAGAGAATTAAATCTATTTCCTTTAACCCAGCGCAGATTAAGAGGTGACTTAATTCAAGTGTTCAAAATCATCAAAGGCATCGACAATATGAACTGTAGTTAGTACTTCACTATCTACCAATCTAATTACACGCGGGGAAACGGTTGCAAAATTATTGGTAAATCTTTTAACTCGCACGAATCTAAGAATTTCTTCTTCAATCGAGTTGTCAACTTGTGGAATGGGCTTCCCCGAAACGTTATAGACTGCATCACCGTTGATTCATTTAAACTCCGCCTAGACAAATATCTCTCATCAAACCCGCGACTGACTGCGTTTGTAAATGAATAACTTTATTTTATCCCCCCCTCAGTTACTAACCCATCTGTCCTCTACTAACTTCCTAATCCTGCCACGGACATAAGTTCCAGGGCAGTAATTCCCTTTCCAATGTTCCCTTACCCACTCTAAACCACTGTTTGGACACTTGATCCTCATTGTTTTGGAGGACAAGCAACCTAGAAGGGTCACTAGACCTGTTGTTGCTTGATTTCCTTTGTACTCCTTCCTTTGTACACTGTTTGGACACTTGATCCTCAGTAATTTGGAGGACAACCAGCCTTGAGCGATCGCAAGACCTGTTGTTGCTTGATGTCCTTTGTACTCCTTTGTACTTTGTACTATTGCTTCCTAAACTGATTAAATTCGTCTACTAATAGCCAGAATACACGGATGAAAGGCGGCCTCGTATCTTGAACGCGTTAACCCAGTAACTCGCACAGGTCCTTCCTAAGCTTAATTAATTCAACCGGATGTACAATGTCAAAAATAACGGCTTGAGAAAGGAATGAAAAGGTTAATTAGAGTGTCCATAGTAATATATCCTTTTAAAGGTATTTTAGCAAATATTACCCCATCTAATATTAGGATAACAAGTTGAATAACAATCAATATACCCTTGATTATTATAGTGTAGATACAATTTAAAGAAATATATATATATATATATATATATAGTTAGTTAGTTATGTAGAACAGATTAAACCAGACCACTGAGCTCCACACGGAACTCTCATAGGTCTGGATTTATATATATATATATATATATATATATATATATATATATATATATATATATATATATATATATATATATATATATATATATATATATATATATCAGTCTGAATAGAATCGTCTGGTGATAACTATAATAAAGCTAGTCAAAGTTCATCTGGCGGACTAATATTTATATTCACGAATTTCAAACAATCAATCAAGCTATCAATCTATATATGCCATTCTGACTCCCCAAGCTAATCACTGCCAACAATCCAACACCTGCAGCAGATGCTTCTGACGAACCTGAGCCGACATCAAACCAGGACAGCCGGCCTGTTCACCTTAGTCTCTCCCCCACTCCTCGTGCAAGAAGCCTGCTAGCACGAACAGTAGCAACCCCTCGCCCACGTTCTAACCACTCCTCTCCCCAACCTGTACGCAGAGACCCGCCACCACAGGTTTCTGGATTTACACCAGTGAGGAACGGTGCACGGCCAACGCAGAAAAGGTCTCATCTACCAGGCACAATGTCAAACAGATTTGAGATATTGGTAGAGATGGAAGACGAACCAGAAGAGACCAGGCTCGTTGGGGATTCTATCCTACGAGGACAGGTCGAAGAGTTCTGCGACAGAGTCCCAAACCAACGAAAAAGATTTTGCATCCCAGGACCTGGACTGGACGACATTGTGGAAGCCTTCGAAGATAACACAAAAGATGCAAATATAAATACCCTTTTTGTCATCCATGCTGGTTCAAATGACGTCATGCGCACCAGATCCGAAGAGTTGATGGAGAAATATCGCAAGATGATCCAGCACTACAAAAACAAGTCAAGGAATATCATCATCTCAGGCATTCTCCCCAAGATCGAAGCACCTGACAAATTCTACGACAAGGCCTTCAGCACAAATAGCCGACTAAAATATTTGTGTCTGAAGGAAGAAGTTGAATTCATCAACCTCTGGGACAACTTCTACAACCAGCCTACTCTGTTCCGCAAGGATGGCACTCATCTAAACCCTGTGGGTTCAGCACGCATGGGTCGTCTCATACACGAAGCAGTCCGCAGCCATGGATCAAAAAACGCCATCCGAGAAAAAAGCAGCAGTGACATAAATCATCCAACGCCAAGCAAAAAACAGAGGCAACCGAGGACCACCAGCGATAAGGACCGAAGACAGCGAGGACCGACGACAGCCATGAACATAAATGTAGATCCGACAAGAACCAAAAATATTATTAAAGAGCGTTCCGTGAGTTCTAAAATAACAAATTTAAAGGTTTTCTATGCAAACGCTTGTAGCATACGCAATAAATTTTCAGATTTAGAGGAGCTAGTGTTTACAGAAAATATGATGTGATTGGCATAACAGAATCTTGGCTCAATACAGAAGATAGAGACTTTTTAGCAGAGTATTCACTTCCCGGTTATGTAATGTTTGAGAAAAGTCGAATAAATCGAAATGGAGGTGGCGTTTTACTTTATATCAAAGAAAGTCTTAACCCTACCCTCTTGTGAAAACCTCAAATTGTGAACGTCGACACATCTTTTGTGCTAATAAAAAATAATAAAGGTACAAAAATTATACTTGCGTTAATATACAGACCTCCAGCTGAATCAGTGCAAACTGACCGAGAAATTTACGAACAAATTGCAGATGTAACTCACAAGATACCGTAATTTTTGGCGACTTTAATTTACCTGTGACCAAGTGGGGCGATACTCTTACTTCACACTCCGGACATGACTTGTATACGAACTTGCAAGAGAGTTCGCTTTATCAATTTGTTCGAACGCCGACCCGTGGTAATAACGTTCTTGACATTGTACTTGCAACAAAATAAGAATTAATAGAGAATTTGAATGTTGGTGATGAATTCAGTAACAGCGACCATCGTACGATAACTTTCACTTTAAACTTTACTAGTAACGAACCAAATAGTAGCATCGAAAAAGTCCCTAATTTCAAGAAAGCAAACGTCCATAAACTTGGAGCTATGTTTAAAGAAACTGACTGGAGCTTTTTAATTAACAATAACGACATAAATACATCTTGGAAGTTATTCGAAACCACTTACCTAAAAGCAGTGCAAGACTGCATACCATCGAAAATACGGCGTCCAGGCCATAATAATAAGCCCAAATGGTGGAATAAAGATATTTCAAACTGCCTGCTTGCTAAAAAATTTGCTAATGATAGATTAAAATCCTCACAAAATGACGAAGAACGGGTGAAATTTGTAGAGCTACGACGCAAAGCCAAAAAGTTAATTAAGCAAAGCAAAGAGACCTTAGAGTTACATATTGCGAATCAAAGTAAAACAAACCCGAAAGAATTCTATAGTTATATCAGAAAGAAAAAAGTAGTTACTTCAACTGTTGGACCGTTAGTCGATGACAATGGAGAATACACCAAAGACGAAGTACAAATGAGTAATGCCCTCAATACCTTCTTTGCATCAGTTTTTACAACAGAAGACCTCAGTGATATCCCTACACCATCGCCGATTCAGATTGATAATTCAGATGTTCTAAGCAATATCACCATTACAGAGAGAGAAGTATTGAATTGTTTAGATAAATTCAAGGTAAATAAAACGCCTGGACCTGATACAATCTCGCCTAGAGTTCTAAAGGAAGCTAAGCATGAGCTCTCCAAACCACTGACATTACTATTCAATAAATCCTTGCAGTCTGGAACTATGCCTGATCAGTGGAAGCTAGCCAACGTAACACCGATATTAAAAAACGGGCAGCAAATCCCTACCCAGTAACTATCGTCCAATTAGCTTAACCTCAGTTGTATGTAAAATGCTAGAATCGGTCATACGAGACAGACTCGTAAATCACTTAGAGGAAAATAACATACTTAAAGATACTCAACACGGCTTTCGTAAAAAAACGTTCCTGTTTAACAAACCTCTTAGACTTCTTCCACGATATCCTCAACCTCTACGATGAGAGTAAAACTGTAGATATTATATACCTTGATTTTCAAAAGGCCTTTGACAAAGTTCCCCACAAACGTTTACTGCTAAAACTAAAAGCGCATGGAATACAAGACGGTGTGTTGAAATGGATAAAAAATTGGCTCAGCGACAGAAAGCAAAGAGTAGTCATAAACGGTAAGGCATCTAAATGGACCAATGTAAGTAGCGGGGTACCCCAGGGATCGGTACTAGGTCCAATTCTCTTTCTAATTTACATCAACGACATAGATGAGGGTCTCACCTGTACAATCTCAAAATTTGCTGACGATACAAAAATTAAATAGCGTACTCTCAAAAGAACAAGTTGACGATATGCAACACAATCTAGATAAATTGTCATGTTGGGCCCAAATTTGGCAAATGAGTTTCAATGCGGATAAATGTAAAGTACTACATATCGGATACCTAAATGAGAAAGCAAACTATTCGATGAATGGCACTCAGCTTAAGAATGTAAACAGAGAAACCGATCTGGGAGTAACAATATCGAGTACCCTAAAACCGAGTCAACAATGTTCAGAAGTTGTTAAAGGTGGGGGCTCATGGGTTGAGGTAAACATGGAAAAATAATCGCCAACCTGCATATAATTATCTTGTAAAAATGCAATGTCACTGAAATAATTATTAACAATGGTATAAAGGATTTTGTGGATCGTCTATACCGGGCCTGTGACGTCATAATGACGTCACACCAGTATCCTTAGCCTAGACTGGATGGTGGACTTACACTCTTGTGACGTCACAGGCCCGGTATAGACGATCCACAAAATCCTTTATACCATTGTTAATAATGATTTCAGTGCCATTGCATTTTGCAAGATAATTATGTACAGCTTGGCGATTATCAGTCCATGTTTATCTCAACCCATGAGCCCCCACCTTTAAGAAGGCAAACAAAATAATTGGCTTTATAGGCAGGTCATTTGAGCATAAATCCAAAGAAGTTATCCTAACCATTTACAATTCCTTAGTCCGCCCTCTTCTGGAATACTGCGTTCAATCCTGGTGCCCTTATTACCAAAAAGATATAAACAAGCTAGAACGAGTTCAACGTAGAGTTACCAAAATGATACCTAGCCTAAAGAACAAACCATACGAAGAGCAGAGCGTCTTACAGAATTAAATCTATTTCCTTTAACCCAGCGCAGATTAAGAGGTGACTTAATCCAAGTGTTCAAAATCATCAAAGGCATCGACAATATGGACTGTAGTAAGTACTTCACTATCGACCAATCTAATTACACGTGGGGAAATGGTTGCAAAATTATTGGTAAATCTTGTAACTCGCACGAATCTAAGAATTTCTTCTTCAATCGAGTTGTCAACTTGTGGAATGGGCTTCCCCCAAACGTTATAGACTGCATCACCGTTGATTCATTTAAACTCCGCATAGACAAATATCTCGCATCAAACCCGAGACTGCCTGCGTTTGTAAATGAATAACTTTATTTTATCCCCCCCTCAGTTACTAACCCATCTGTCCCCTACTAACTTCCTAATCCTGCCACGGACATTAGTTGCAGGGCAGTAATTCCCTTTCCAATGTTCCCTTACCCACTCTAAACCACTGTTTGATCCTCAGTGTTTTGGAGGACAAGCAACCTAGAAGGGTCACTAGATTTGTTGTTGCTTTATTTCCTTTGTACTCCTTTGTACTCCTTTGTACTCTTGTGCTTAAGGGAAGGCAGTAGGTTTTTCGAGTCCTCCTCCCTCATGTTTAGCCCTATTACTTATGAGATTTCAAGACATTCGCCCCATTAGTTTGGCGATTTTCAGACCTTTTACCCCATTTCTTTGTCAATATTAAGACCCTTTGTGCCATTTAGGTGTCAATTTCTTTCCTGGCGAGCGTAAGCGAGCCTGTAGTTTTAGGAGGAATCGGCCTTTGGCCGGGACATTTTTCTACCGAAAAATGTACAAATTTATATCGAAGGGGGGTTTTGTGTTTTTTTTTTTAAAGCTTGATAGAGGTTTAGAGAGCAAACTAAACCCTATCCTTACTCCATTGAGCCGAACCAGTAAATTATGCTGCACAATACCGTCTGAGCTTCCTTAATATTATACCTATCAACCCATCCTCCATTTGTATCTCCCATTCTTCTTTATCTATCTAATCATTTACTTTTATTTCTACCTATACCTACCTTCCTACCTACTTAACCCTTTGAGTACCAGCGACGTGTTATATTTTATTCTAGCCCTATTTAGACGATATTATGCAGCTTAAGAAGGATCTGTGGTAGTCAAAAAGGGTTAAGTGAGATAGTTGAGAACCTGTTAATTGCTAGAGACAATAAAATCGTCTAATAGTTGCCAGAATATGATGAAAAAGACGTCCCTGGTACTGAACAGGTTAACTAAATGAATAATGTTTTTTTTGTTCTATGTGAGTGAGGGAGGAAAAAGGCAGAACTGCCTATAGCGAGTGCCTCCCCCATAGTTGAAAGAGTGACAGGGCCAAAATCAAGAGACGTTTGAGCCAAAATGCCTGGACACACGGAGTTTGAAGCAATTTAAGTCGTAGGAAGAGGGAAAAACTGATTCTGGGAGAGAGTTCCAGAACTCAGCTGTTGAATAGAAGAAAGTCTGAGAGAAACGTTTCACTCTTGGGTTGGAGAGTTGCACAGAGTAGGGGTGGGATTGTGTTGCAAGACGGGTACCACGTGCCCTACGTAAAGGAGGTGGTATACACTGGGAAAGCTCTGAGGAACACTGATTATTATAGTAGCGATAGAATAGCGAGAGAGATGCAATATTGCAGCGAAGAGAGAGAGATTGCAGAGAGTTGGTGAGTGGACGGGAGTTAATGATACGAAAGGCCTTCCTTTCAATTTTATCTAGGAGAGCGGTGTGAGAGGAACCTCCCCACACATGTGAACAATACTCAATACAAGGACGCACTATGCCCCTGTACAGAGCAAGAAGCTGCGCAGGGGTAAAGAACCCCCTAAGGCGGTTGAGCACACCCAGCTTCTGGGAGGCTGCCTTAGCAAGACTGGTAATATGGTCCTTCCAACTGAGAGCAGAAGAAAAAGAGACACCAAGAATATTGAGAGAAGATGAAGGATTGATTTTTGTATTGTTGAAGAATAAGGGATAGTCCGCAGGGCGTTCCTGACGGGTAGATAGATGAAGAAATTGGGTTTTGGAAGCATTAAAGGTAACAAGGATTTCTCTGCCCCAATTGGAGATAGTAGTTAGATCAAAATTTAAGTGTTCTATGGCTTCATTCCGTGTGTGTTGAGGAATTGCTGGCTTGAGCGTTCTGAAAAAGTAATGGAGTAGTGGTAAGTATGGTAAGTATCTCTAGTCTGTAAAAGTATGGTAAGTATCTCTAGTCTGTAAAAGTTATAAGTTTCATCGTAACAAAAATGGTCCACATATAAAGTGTTGATTAAATTAAAACCTCTATGGGAGCCCACCTTGCTTGTATTCTTTTTCTCTCCCTCTCTCTTTGGCTTGTATCCAGTCGGTCCCGTTCAGCCTACTGTTTTAAGACGTTTACCCCCATCCAGGTGTCAATATTTTCCTGGCGAGCGGTAGCGAGCCAGCATATATATATATATTTTTTTGACAGCAAGCTAAAGTTGAACATTTTTCGATAGAAAAATGTCTCCGGCAAAGCCGGATATCTCCATACAATGCTGGCTCGCTATCGCTCGCCAGGAAGAAATCGACACCTGGATGGGGAGAAACGTCTTAAAACAGTTGGCTGAATGGGGCCGAATGGATACAAGCCAGGGAAAGAGATAAAAGGAGAGAGATAAAAGGAGAGAAAGATAAAAAAAAAAAACGGTGACCCCCTTAAACGATGGTGTGTATCATGTGTGTTACTTACAATGAAGCGTTCAATGTTTTCAATGTAGATATACTTACCATATTTAGTTATTTAGGTATAATATTAGTGTGTAACTCGCTCACTCACTCTCACTTTCTCAATCTATCTATTTATCCATCTCTAGATCTATCTATCGCTCATTCTCATTCTCATTCTGCCTCCCTACGGCCCAAACTACTCAGTCTTGTGTTTAACTTTCGGGGAGATTTTAGCCCACATATCTCACTTGTTATATATACCCCACCACTCCTCCTCCACCAGCATAATCATAATCATAATCTCTCTCTCTCTCTCTCTCTCTCTCTCTCTCTCTCTCTCTCTCTCTCTCTCTCTCTCTCAGAAACACTTATATCGATATACATAACACTGACCACACAGACCATGCGATCCAAACGAAGTGTTTAGGGCTTAATTTTAGTAGGGAGAGAGAAGCCTAAACTAAAGGAAAGTCGAAGAAAAGGGCGATAAAGACCAAGGCTCTCTCCCAACCCTCCAACTGCTCCAACGTGAGAGAGAGAGAGAGAGAGAGAGAGAGAGAGAGAGAGAGAGAGAGAGAGAGAGAAGGGGGTGGTGGTGAAGTATAAAGTTTGTGGAGAGGTTGACCTCTTCCATCTTTTGAGAGTTGGGCCCTACTCAGGATTTTCACAATACCGTTTTCACCAAGGGCTTCTGACGTATGTTACGATGAAATAAGACCCGTTAACTTAATATGTGTTAAACCTTACTATTTTGATCCTATCTACAGTATGTTTATATATTATATAATATATATTATATATATATATAAATATATATATATTATATATATATACTGTATATACAGTATATTTACTATATAAAAGGACACTTTCTGTCTGTTTGTTCACGAACTACTCCCCCAGTTTTCAAGGTGGAGAGCCCATACTTTGCTTGCAAACTAAGGGGGTGCCAAAAGGGGGTTTAAGTGTGTGTGTGTGGGGGGAGGGGGTCAACAAACATCAACATAATTTAATCTACAGGAGACGAAGTGGAGTCGCCAACAAAAGTCACTCTGCGAAGGCCTAGGGCACGGTATACAAGAGGGTTTTATTAACTTAAAGATAGTGAACAGGAATACACATAGAACACAGTACATCAAATACAGCAATTTACAGTATGGTATCAGCAATAAATAGATACTGACCATGCTCGTGGCAACAGGCGTTATATTACTTAAGGGAGCTCAGATGGTATTGTGCAGCATAATTTACTGGTTCGGCTCAATGGTTTAAGGAAGTGGTTTAGTTTGCTCTCTAAACCTCTATCAAGCTTAAAAAACACCCACAAGACCCCCCTTCGATATACATTTATAAATTTTTCGGTAGAAAAATATCCCGGCCGAAGGCCGATTCCTCTTCAAATACAGGCTCGCTATCGCTCGCCAGGAAAAAAAATCGACACCTAATGGCACGAAAAGTCTTAATATTGGCAAACAAATGGGGCAAAAGGTCTGAAAATCGCCAAACTGTTGGGGCGAATGTCTTGTAATCTCATAACTAATAAGGCTAAACATGAGGGAGGAGGAGGACTACAAAAACCAACTGCCTCCCCTTAACTGGTGAAAACCTTACATACAATACTTTAACTCGGTAATAATTAAATACACATTCATATACAGGTTGAATTTAACACACTATTAACTAACCTAACCTAACCTAACCTAACCTAACCTAACCTAACCTAACCTAACCTAACCTAACCTAACCTAACCTAACCTAATACTATTATAGACTGCAGCACTGTTGAAACCTAACCTAACCTAACCTAACCTAACCTAACCTAACCTAACCTAACCTAACCTAACCTAACCTAACCTTTAAGGCCTCACCGTTAGGACCAGCACCAAACCTTCTCGTGAATCAAGTCCTCAACTCGGCAAAGATCGAACACACAATCAAATACAGACCGATTCTAAAGCCGGTATCACACGAGCGCTTTTTCCCTCAACATTTATCTTCAACACTGGTCTGGCAGCTTCTGAGGTCAACATCTAAAATATTTCGGTTAGTTATATTCATCTACCATCAATTTAGTTTCAGATACCAGTGCAAAATAGTCCAGACATATTACCAGAAAATTGTTGATATTCGAATGTTGACTATAAAAGCTTTCGTATGATACTGATTCTAACACAACAATGAGTCTTTGCTTTTAGGACAAGTAAATAACCTTTTGGTGAATGAAGTCTTTAACCACTTGCGTACCAGCGACGTGTGTTATTTTCTTATTCTAGCTATATTCAGACGATATTATGCAGCTTAGGAAGGATCTGTGGTCGTTAAAAGAGTTGGTTGAGATAGTTTGAAGCCTTATTATTGCTAGAGGTCCTTCCTAAGCTGAATAAAATCATCTATCAGTAGCCAGAAAATTATGAAAGGGACGTAACCGGTATTGTACGGGTTAAGCTTAGTCTGATCAACGGAACGAAGTTAATCTATTAATTGAACTCAGGAGCTTTAATGCAACATAATAGCAAATTGTTAATTCAATGGTAGAGTGCTTACTAAACGGTTACGGCAACAATGATTAACTTTAAGCTGTCGCAATGGACAATCTATCGTCCCTCTGATTACAAATGATAGGTGCTTAAGGGGGGTCACCTGCTGTTTTTATCGTTCTCTCCTTTTCTCTCTTTCTCTGGCTTGTATCCATTCGGCCCCAGTCAGCCAACTGTTTTAAGACGTTTATTCCCATCCAGGTGTCGATTTCTTCCTGGCGAGCGATAGCGAGCCAGCATTGTATGGTGAAATCCGGCTTTGCCGGAGACATTTTTCTATTGAAAAATGTACAAATTTAGCTTGCTGTCAAAACTAAAATATATACAGTATATGCTGGCTCGCTACCGCTCGCCGAGAAAATATTGACACCTGGATGGGGGTAATCGTCTTAATAAGTGTGAAGTTTAGTTGTGGTGTCCATAATTATATTCACACCTGCATCGAAAAGAGAGAGAGAGAGAGAGAGAGAGAGAGAGAGAGAGAGACAGAGAGAGACAGAGACAGAGACAGAGAGAGAGAGAGAGGCCAACACATCAATATTATATAGCCTAATATTGACTTGTTTAACAATGCATTAATGTAAGGTCTCTCTCTATTCACTCTGGAGTGAATCTAAACAGAGGTCCCGTTTTCTGTTAATGGGGTCGGTCATGGGATACTGCCGTCATTCGTCTTTCTTGGAGTAGATGGACAACACATTACGAACATTAGGGGTGCTGGGGAAGATAGCTTAGTAAGAAAAAAACACAAAGAATAAGTACAGTATTATCTCATCTATTAATCTATTTGTCAATACATAATTTATAAATTCAAAAGTATTAACAGGGATCTGCCGGAGTCAAAAGATTAACTGAGATACAAAACGTGAACAATTATGCCATGTTAATGGTTTGTATTTGGGTAGCAAAATACGGTACAGAGCACATTTCGATCAAATAACGTTTCAAATGCTTGAGAAATCCTGCTATCAAAGAGGCAAATAATCCGACTCTTCCAGTATACGTTGGCGCTATTCATTGTTTTAAATCATTAGACGGTTTTATGCAGCTTAGAAGAAATGTGTGAGAGTTATATGGTTAATCGAGATCCTTTAACCCTCTGATTCCCAGAGATCTTGCCATAACTGCTAAACAATCGCCAAGTATTAACCAGAATAAACAGTGAAATATCATCATAGGTAGTCAAAGAACTCACAGACAGACACGGAAAGTTGCCCACACGTTCAACTGTTACAAACCTGTTTTTGTATGTGTTCACATATACACGATTTTTGGCACCGACTGCCATCGATTTTACCAAAAATAAATTGGAAGATTGCAAAACTGGGGGCGATCGGGTCCAAAATCGTGTATATGTTTCCGACTTCTCCCAGTTTTTCAATCTTCCAATATTATGTGTTCGCAACATCGGGGGTAGTCGGGACCAAAACTCGTGTATTTGTGAAGGTTTAGGGTAAATAATGTAAACAACGGTATACAAACTAAAGATTTTCTTTAGATTGTTAAATCCAAATTTTAAGTTATCCATTTGTATGAAGATATACTGTATATAGCTATAATATCATAATTATAAGTAACTATGTAACAGCTAGAAACTATATCAACGATCACAATATCAGCAAGGTACAGTCAAAGTCAGTATTTAAATATGTATAATAATGTTGTGTGATATCTAGAGAGACACAAACTCGACATTGAACGTGACACAGAAGGTCACGGGTTATTATAAAGTAGTGAGAACTGTAAAGAAAAAGTTATAGTAACTACAACAAATATATGTACACAACTTTTAAAGAATATTGTCGGCGAAGGGTGAAGGGTGAATTTCGCTTCCACTGTATTTTCACAATGCTATTCTGTTTTATTTTGTGTTGTTATTATTTCATATCTAGTCCCCTGGTTCTGTGTTATCTTGCCTTATCTTGGCTCTATTATCCTTGGACATTATTTTTACCTCTCGTATTTTCTTCTTCTCTTTCTTTATGGTGCGCGCGCGTGTGTGTGTGTGTGTGTGTGTGTGTGTGTGTGTGTGTGTGTGTGTGTGTGTGTGTGTGTGTGTGTGTGTGTGTGTGTGTGTGTGTGTGTGTGTGTGTGTGAGAGAGAGAGAGAGAGAGCACAAAGGAAATCAAGCAACAACAGGTCTAGCGAACCCTCGAGGTTGCTTGCCCTCAATATCTCTGCTGTTCAGTGTTCAATTGTGGTTTAGAGTGGGTAAGGGAAAATTGGAAAGAGATATACTGCCCTGGAACTAATGTCCATGGCAGGATTAGGAGATGTTAGTAGGGGACAATTTGGGTTAGACAAATTACAGCTATAAATGATTTTTCGTGTAGGGCCTATCTGGAGAAAAGAGCTTAACATCTTAGGTAATTATTTATAAACGCAGTGATCCTAGATATCTCTGAGGAATCAGAAAATAGCAGCTATTCATTTACAAATGTAGTCAGTCGTGGATTGAAGGCAAGGTGTTTGTCAGGGTGATGTTTAAAGGAATCAACGGTGCTGTAGTCTATTACATCTCATGGAAATCCATTCCACAAGTTGACAACTCGATTGAAGAAGAGCATTTATGACTAACGTGAATTAAAACAAAAATCACCAATAACTTTGCAACCATTTCCCCACGTGCAATAGGATTAGTCGATCGTAAAGTACTTTTTATAGTTCATGCTGTCAAATGCTGATGATTGTGAACACTTGAATTAGGAACGTTTGTTACGGAAGCCATGTCGAGTATTTTTGAGTATGTTGTTTTCCTCTACGTGAATCTTATGAATGTTTATAGCATTTAGCAGACAACTGTGATTTATCTAATTGGAAGATAGTTACTGTAGGTAAATATTTGCTGCCTTGTTTATATATCGGTGTTACTCTTGCGAGTTTACACTTATCAGGCATAGTCCCGGACAGCAAGGATTTGTTTTTAAAGCAATGTCGGTGGTTTGGAGAGCTAACATTTACCTACTTTTATAACTCTAGGTGTGATTGTGTCGTGTCCAGAAGATGTATATAACTTGAATCTTTCCAAACCTTTCAATACTTCTCTCTCTGCGATGCTGATATTGCTTAGAGCACCATAATTATCTATATGAACTGGCGGTGCTGTAGGGATATTACTAAGTCTTCTGTCATAACAACTGATACAAAGAAGGCATTGAAGCATACCCGTATTGTACTTCGTCTGTGTGTAATCTCCGTTCTCATCTACTAATGGTCCTATAGTTGAAGTAACTACTTTCTTTTTTCCTGATGTACGTATATAATTTTTGGGGGTTTGTTTTACTTTGAAACGTAGCATGTAACTCCCGGTTATTTTTTTTTACTTTACTTAACTCTTAACCGACGGGGATGTTTGTAACTTTTACTACCTGCCAGGCATTTATTATTAACCCTAAACGAGGTTCATTCCATGCTCTTTTTCATGCAGAAACAAGAGCCAGAACGTAATACAATTATGTATTCGTGAACGGGCGATAATAGAGCATTCCAATAACACTGAATCATCCTTGTACGAATATGGGTTATCCTGTAGCGATCGCGCAACACGAGGTGAAAAAACATAAAATACGGTAATTTCCCAAGCTTTTTCCCGGTCTCGCGAGTCGGTGGGTGTGGAATGTTGCAGAGGTAGTGTCAGTCGCAGCACTGGGGCCGTGCCGAACGGTCAGAGCCCGCCTATTGTCCTCCCAACGCGTGGACTCTCTCTCAGAGCCGATAATGTGCTCAAAATCCCTTCCGACATATGTCGGGCACCGCAGGGGTGGCTATTATTCTCTCGGCCGACATATGTCGGGTCCCGTGGCTTGAGGGTCTTTTTTTCTGTTTCTCTCCTTTTTTCTCTTTCCCTGGCTTGTATCTCTTCGGCCTCATTCAGCCAACTGTTTTAAGACGTTTATCCCCATGCAGGTGTCAATTTCTTCCTGGCGAGCAATAGCGAGCCAGCATTGTATGGAGAAATCCGGGTAGGGGGGGGGGGGGGTTAGGGGGATGGGGGGGAGGTTTTTCGGTAGGGGTGGTAGGGGGGTTCAGGGGGTTGGTAGGGGGGGTTTGGTAGAGGGGTTGGAGGGTTGGGGCTTAACCCCCCCCCTAAACACGGGGGGGGGGGGGGTTAGGGGGAGGGGGGGGAGGTTTTTTTTTCGGTAGGGGTGGTAGGGGGGTTGGAGGGGGGTTCAGGGGGTTGGTAGGGGGGGTTTGGTAGAGGGGTTGGGGGGTAGGGGCTTAAACCCCCGCCCCACTACCAACCCCCCCCCCCCTAAAAACGGGGGGGGGGGGGGTTAGGGGGAGGGAGGGAAGTTTTTCGGTTGGGGTTGGGGGGGGGGTCAGGGGGTTGGTAGGGGGGGTTTGGTAGAGGGTTTGGAGGGTTGGGGGGTGGGGGCTTAACCCCCCCCCCCCTAAACACGTTGCTAAAACTAACGTTGAGTTAGCAACGTTTTTTATGGGGGGGGCGGGAGGGAAGGAAGGGGGTGGGGGGGGTAGGGAGGGGGTGGGGGGCGGGAGGGGGCAGGGGGTGCGGGGAAGGAAGGAGGGTGGTGGGGGGGTTAACCAACAACGAGCCCCCCTACCATCCTTACTCCCTGCCTCCCCCTAACCCCGCTACACACCTACCCCCCTCCCCTCCCCTCCCCTCCTTACCCTCCTTCCTTCCCTTCACCCCTCCCCCCACCACCCCCTACACACCCCCCACCCCCCTCCTTCCCTCCCCCCCTACCAAACCCCCCACCCCTAAACACGCCCCTTTCGGGGCTTGTTTGCCGGAGAAATTGTTCTATCGAAAAATGTACAAATTTAGCTTGCTGTCAAAACAAAAATATATATTGTATATGCTGGCTCGCTACCACTCGCCAGGAAAATATTGACACCTGAATGGGGGTAAACGTCTTAAAACAGTAGGCTGAATGGGGCCGAATGGATACAAGCCAAAGAGAGAGTGAGAGAAAGAGAAAAACGGGAGGTGGGCTCCCTTAATTCACTTTTTGGCTTTGTGTCGCAGACCTACAAATTTCCTTTGTTCTTCGTCATTTTCCGAGGTATATCATTTATGAGCGTTTTTTTTTTTTTTTCTTAGGAAGCAGTCAGTGTGTGTGTGAGTCTGTAGGCATGTTGTGTGTGTGTGTGTGTGTTGTGTTTTTACTCACTCTCTCTCTCTCTCTCTCTCTCTCTCTCCTCCTCCTCTTCCTCTTATTCTTCCCTTCCACCCTTCCTCCCCTGATTATTGCATTATTCATACCCTCTTCCATCACATCAGACAGTTGGGAGAGAGGGAACCAAAGATAAATCTAAATAGAATAGTAATCCCAGTAAGTCAAAGCTAAAGGTAAACTATAGTAAAATAAGATTATCTAATTTATATATAGATTGTGAGGAAGGAGACAAAATGGTTGCAGGATAATGTTTACTGTAATGTTCCTAACGCCTACTATTAACCCTTTGAGGATCATGACGCCTTCGGACAGTTAATTCTGGCTATATTAAACGATTTTATACAGCTTAGGAAGGTTCTGTGGGAATTAAAAGGGTAAAGACTATCTCAATTAAACCTCTGACTTCCATATACCCTTCCTAATCTGTATACAATCGTCTAATAATAGCCTGAATAAACTGTCAAAATGCGCCATGATCCACAAGGAGTTAACTATTATGAAGTTATTGTACTCAAAGGGTTAACACTGTCAGTATACGATGATGCATTCCTTTAAGGGGAGATAGGCCGTGTTTTTATCCCTTTTCTCCTTCGTGTTTAGCCCCATTAGTTTGGCGATTTTAACACCTTTAGCTTCATTTCATTGTCAATTTTAAGACCAATCGTGCCATTTAGGTGTCGATATTTTTCCTGGCAAGCGATAGCGAGCCTGTAGTTATAAGAGGAACCGACCTTAGGTCGGGACATTTTTCTACCAAACAATGTACACATTTATCTTGAGGAGGGGTCTAGGGGGGGGGTTTTCTATGGTTGAGGGAGGTTTAGCGAGGAAACTAAAAACTATATGAATAAATGAATTAATAGAAAACAAAAAAACATCCACAGCCCCTTAAAATATTGTTGATAGCTTTAGACGACTTACGCAATATTATTAACACTATCTGATGTGACGTGTTGGGGGTTATTATGATTATATATAATTATTATCGAGGGCTTTGATTGTACTTGCAGTCTTCGAGCAACTGTTTTGTTTTTTTTAGTTTGCCTAGACAGGAAAGTAAAATAAATAAGTACAACAAGCCTCCCCAGATCCCCAGTCCCCAGCATGTGAGGAGGTGTGTGGAGTAAGGAGAAGAGGAAGGGGAGTGAAGGGTACAGCATGGTGGACAAAAGAGGTAAAAATAGCTGTGGAAGACGAGAAGAGAACGTATAGAGAGTGGTTGGGTAGTAGAGGGAATGAAGATTTGGAGAGACGGAAACGAGCTAGGTACATGGAGAAAATGAGTGTGGTGAAAAGAGTAGTGAAGGAAAGTAGGAGAAGAATAGATGAGGAATTTGGAAGGAATCTGAGTATAAAATAGAGGGAGTATAAGAAACGGTTCTTGAAAGAAGTCAAGAAAGTTAGGGAAGGTAGCAAGGGAAACAGTAAGGGTGTGAAAGATAAGAATGGGCGAGTGCTAGCCGAGAAGCAATAGATAGTCAAAACATAGAGGGAATACTTCAACGAATTGCTAAATGTAAGGAGTGAAGTGCCAGCAAACATAGTTGGATGGGGTATGGGAGGGAGAAGAAGAGAAGTAGTGGAGGAGGAGGTGGGAATCAGGATGTCAGAAGTGTGTGAAGCCATGAAAAGAGTGAAATTGGGGAAAGCACCAGGAATAGATGGAGTGTGTGGGGAAATGTTGAGGTATGGTGGTGAGATAGTGATCGAATGGGTATGGAAAATGTGCAAACTACCATGGGAGAAGGGAAGTTCACCTGATGACTAGAACACAGGCATAAGAGTCCCCCTATATAAATGTAACGGGAAACGAGGAGTGTGTGGTAACCACCGAGGAATATGTCTTCTAAGCGTAGTAGGGAAGGTGTGCAGTAGGGTAGTGATTGAGAGAGTGAGAGCAAGAACGGAGAAATGGATAGGTGACGAGCAGGGCGGTTTTAGGAAGGGGAGAGATTGTGTAGATCAGATTTTTACCCAGAAATGTGGTGTGGAGAAATATCTGGAGAAGCAACAAAAGGTGTATGTTGCCTTTATGGACTTGGAGAAGGCCTATGACAGAGTGGATAGAGAAGGTATGTGGAAAGTACTTAGAATATATGGAGTAGATGGCAAGTTGCTGAAAGCAGTGAAGAGCATGTATGCGGATGCAAAGGAAGCAGTACGTGTGGAGAATGAGGAGAGCGAGTTCTTTGATCTGAATGTTGGGTTGAAACAGGGGTGTGTGATGTCCCTGTGGTTATTGTGACGCTCACCGCTTCCCCCAGAACTGCATGGCTTACTCACTAGGACTCGCCAGGGCAGAGAATATAGCTACAGTCTACCTATCATTGTGTACTTTCCTTCCCGAGAAAGCTTGTGTTGCAGACAGTTCAGAACTGTTCTTTATTTTCGTCTGTCACAATCCTTTCTATTTTATTTAGTCAATTGAAAGTATTGTGTTAAGTAGTTGAATGATGGGAAGGCGAGCGGGAGAGAGAGAGAGACAAGGTAGTGAGTGCGGCGCGTGGCTGGCCCCCTTACATACGCCTCGCGGGATTCGTTGCCTCCTGCCTAACACTGCCTACTACGCGGCTGCTTACTGGGCGACTGTCGCGCGCCCTCGTGCCATTCTTGCGAACTGGGACTCCAGCCAGGAGGTCCATGGGAATATCCTTGTCAGATCCTTCCCAGACAGCATACTCTAAGCATCTCCCTTGAACTGTCCCACACTCTTGTCTTAGAATCTTTCTCTCCTACTGCCTCTATCATTTCCACTACTTCCTCACCTTTTATTAATATTAATTCCCCTCTGGTTCTCTGCATGCACACCTTGAATTGGTGGCCAGACTGTATTATATGCTGGATCTCACATTTCTTATGTACTAGATTAAGGTTGAAGATAGTCATTGTCTTTTTGGGAGATTGTATTGCTCAGACTGTCTCCATCAATCAATAATGTTTCTACAGGGTTAAATAATGCTAGACTAGGGATCAGGTACCTTGCTGTTGGTGTTTTCAATGTGTGTAGGCTACTTTTGAGCTACACGACACTACGGATTCTGTGGGTTACCTGGGTGGATCTTTTGTCTGTGTACCTTGGAGTTTAGACTGTGTAGTGCGTGAGGGCTGCTTGCCTAATCCACCCAACACTGTTCTAACTCTATTTGCTTTTACTTTTGAGGGTCGCCAGGAGGATACTCGATACTTGTGATCGAGAATCCTCAAGAGAGCACCCCTTCATATTAACGTAATCAGGCCACACAGACCCAAGGTCCACACTAGGCTAGGAGCTGCCTTGCTCCACCAGAATTCTGTACCTTTGCGCATCCCAGCTAGACTTTATTAACCCGGGTATACATTAGCTGGATTAGATCATATACTCTTTTATGCATACCCATTATTTTTACACAAGCATTTTGAGGTCTAGGTTGCTGTAGAGAGACACAACCAGCATAGACCGGTTTTGTTAATAGGAGTACTACTTTTTCGTGGCGAGCATTATTACAGTTGCACCGCTTATAATATTCTTGTGTCCAATAACATTATATGTCCAGCCTTTTTGTGTATTTAGCCTACACGTGCATTGTCCTGCCTCCTGCTATTTTGTGGTTCCATTTCCGATACGTTCTTCTTAGTAGCATCCGACATTATTCAGAAGATTCCTTGTTCGGTGCTTGAGAACTTTACAACACTTTCTTTCATGAAGGAGTGACAGATATTATTGATTAAAGTAACGTTAAGTATACCTTCTTCTTGTTTGCATTAGATCACTCTTGTGATTTAATTAAGTTAACTATCTTTTCCTTGTGTACCATAACTAAGCAACCATATGTTATAGGTAATAGGCTGTTTCAGAGAACATCAGCCTATAGTAGAAGCACATAGATACTGAGAGTTAAGATACCCCGCTATCGCAGATATAACTCTGGAGGGTATATGTGTTCTTTGTTCGACGGGATTATATATCAGGGGTTGGATCTAGCGTTTCCGTTGTTGCATTTATGCCAGTCATCCCACCCAGCACACACGTCATCAGGTCATCCTTGGTCATGCCACTAGTACATACATGACCGATAGCTGCGGCTAAGCACTGGAGACCGTACCGATTCATACCCACCAACCGGTCGGAAGTAACAGGCCATTGTAAAATATTCCTTGCATCCTCCTCACTGTTCACCAAGTTAACAACCTGCCCATGCTGCTGCTCCTCAGCTTCTACATCACGTACTGTGTCTTCATCCTGCACTGATCCGCTATAAGACATGATGCTCACTGAAGATTTTTCACTTTGATACACAAAAAAGAAGTACCCCAAACTCTTATACCACAATATTCACAATAACAAATTATCGGAGACAGCTTAAGTGCTATATTACTTTGCTAAAACAAATAATTCCTGCAAGTCCTCAAAAAATATTCCACAAAATCAACAAATGTTCACTGCCTAAACTGTGAGAAAAATCTGCACAATAACCTGCAATTATATGTCAGTTCACCAACTCCTGAGCTAGGTCGCCATTTGTTACGATCGGGTCTCGTATAAATCAGTGGCTCTTATACATTGGACTAGACTGGCATAAATGTAACAACGGAAACGCTAGATCCAACCCCTGATATATAATCACGTCGAACTAGTCGAACGAATATAGTCTAGTCCAATGTATAAGACTATGCAAATAATGGTTTTAAGGGGGGTCACCGGATTTTTTATCTTTCTCTCCTTTTCTCTCTTTCCATGGCTTGTATCCATTCGGCCCCATTCAGCCAACTGTTTTAAGACGTTTATCCCCATCCAGGTGTCGATCTCTTCCTGGCGAGCGATAGTGAGCCAGCATTGTATGGAGAAATTCGGCTTCGCCGGAGACATTTTTCTATCGAGAAATGTACAAATTTAGTTTGCTGTCAAAACAACAATATATACTGTACTGTATATGCTGGCTCACTACCGCTCGCCAGGAAAATATTGACACCTGGATGGGGGTAAACGTCTTAAAACAGTAGGCTGAGTGGGGCCGAATGGATACAAGCCAAAGAGAGAGGGAGAGAAAGAGAAAAAAAGCGAGGTGGGCTCCCCTAACTAATATCCAACGGTGCAACGTTCAATCGGTTCAGACTGCTAATTTTGTTGGAATCACCGCGTTTTGAAGCTCATTTTGGGTGGGTCACAAAAATGCTTCATGTAAGGCACTAAATATATGAGCAAATATTTCCAACAGATATATTTGAACACCTCACATGATACAGTTTTCAATGGTTTATGATGACAACTTTTACCATGCATTACACACGAGGCCATGTTTTATTACATACAACTCTAGACTATAATGGGACCGACTACCACGCTGGTCCATTAACTACAAATAATACAGTTAAATCCCTTCAGTTTTAGCTTCCAGAGATAATATAGTGTATGCATGTTATTCTCTCATTTAAGCTAAACATCTAGGTATAGATGAGACAGATCTCAAACAGAAGCAACACAATAAAAGAGAAACACAAATTCACACACAACTATAGGCCTACCTTACTGTACCTAATAATTTGTTTACTTATTATTTCGTTGGGGGTTGTTTGGTGTGTGGAGTGAAATTAATAAATTAGATTAACATTAAATAATCAAAAATATACTTATAAATCTATCTATCTATCTATTGCCTGACGCCGTGATCCCCGAAGGGGTGGCCACGAACGAACCGCCCCCATGCACCTCTGTCCCCAGTCAGTCGACGCCCCTCCCCCCAACCAGCACCACCTTCGTTCATGTACTTCCTCACTCCATCCTTCCACCTCATATTCGGTCTACCTCTCCCCCTCTGTCCCTCCACCTCGCTCTCATACACCCTCTTAGTCATTCTCTCGCTTTCCATACGTTCCATATGGCCGAACCATCTCAAGTTGTTCCTTTTCACACTTTCCAGCACATCTACCTCCACACCACACCTCCTTCTTACTTCCTCATTAGTCTGTCTATCCCTCCATGTAACTCCGCACGCACTCCTTAAGTAATTCATTTCCACTGCTGTCACTCTTGGTCTGAGTCTCTCAACCAACGTCCATGCTTCGCTTCCGTAAGTCAGTGTCGGGATTACCACACTGTCATGCAAGGACTTCTTCACTTCCATACTGACCACCCTATTTCTTGTTACTGCTTTTAGCGTTCCTACAACCCTCTTCCCCTGTTGTACCCTCTCCCGCACCTCTTCATCCATAGTCCCATCTTTACTCAACACACTGCCCAGATACTTAAAAGAGTTGACGATCTCCATAGCCTGACCGTTCAGCTTCACCTCACACTCTGTGACTTCACCCCTTTCGAAGACCATAACCTTGCTCTTCCCCGTATTTACCTTCAAATTCCGTTTTTCGAACACTGTTCCAAACTCATTTACCAGACCCTGCAACTCCCATTCATTATCACTCATCAGAACTGTATCATCCGCAAACAGCAGTATAGGTAGCTTCCACTCAATTCCCTCCCTTTTCAGCGATACACCAACATCCACTGCTCTTGATAGTATTTCTTTCATAACTCCATCCATATATTTATAAATAAAGGAGATAAATTAACAAGAAAACATAAATGACAACAACAACAACAGGAATATAAAGCGATGAAAAAGCAGCTAGGAAAATCTGTGAAAAATAGTGAAACGACGAAAAGTGACGAATTGGAAGGGGAGAAAAAGAACACCGCATTGCAAATTGAATTGAAAATTGATTTGTATGGGCATGCATATTTGTTTTCATTTTAACCTTTTACCATATGCCGAATTTTATATTTTGTTATTCTGATTACCCACAGGTGAGTTAGTATCGATTTATGTATTCATTCATTAGTATATTTATCTATACATATGTATATGCATTTATATATTTACTCACGTATTTGCCTGTCTATCCATATATTTACTAACTATATATATATATAATAAATATGTTTATTTTGTAATGTCCTGTATGTATCTATAAATTTATGGTTTTATTTATATATCATGCAATTATTATTTACGAACTTTATATTGTCTCGGGTCCAGAGGGGGGGGGGGGGGGTCACTCGAACACATTTCCCAGCAATTTGCGGCTGATAATTTTGATTCTAGCAACATTTTGGGACAAAATTTAAGGTCAATAATTATATGAGAATAAAGAAGGTATCAAAATAGTAAATAAACGCGTCCATAACAATACCCATATAGAGGTGCAAGGCAAGGATAAAAGTTAAGGGGGGTCACCTGCTTTTTTCTCTCCTTTTCTACTTCTCTCTTTCTTTGGCTTGTATCTATTCGGCCCCATTCAGCCTACTGTTTTAAGACATTTATCCCCATCCAGGTGTCGATTTTTTCCTGGTGAGCGATAGCGAGCCTGCATTTTATGGAGAAATCCGGCTTCGCCGGAGAAATTGTTATATCGAAAAATGTACAAATTTGCCCAGCTGTTTAACTCATTATCCAAAATATAATGGCTCGCTTTCGCTCGCCAGGTATAAATTGACACCTGGATGGGAATAAACGTCTTAAAACAGTAGGCTGAATGGGGCCGAATGGATACAACTCAGAGAGAATGAGGGAGAGAGAGAACAAGAAACGAGGTGGGCCCCCTTAAATCACTACGGTCATACCCAAAGAGTATAATTTGTTGTACCCTTGATTTTTAGTATACAATCTATATATTTTCAGCTGACAGTAAATTGCCATGACCCATCATGATTAGCCAGCTAATGCAATTATTTAGAAGCGATGTCAATGATTTGATCATGAAAACTTGGCATTGGCATTTATATGGTACGCAGACAGTAGCTTCGTATATATACTGCATATATATATATATACATATATGTATATATACTGCATATATATATATATATATATATATATATATATATATATATATATATATATATATATATATATACTGTATATATATATATATCAAGCTTGAAACAAATACCCGTAAGACCCTCCGTCGAGATAAATTTGTTCAATTTTCGGTAGGAAAATGTCTTCCTTAATTACAGGTTCCCTGTCGCTCGCCACCTAAATGGCACAAAAGGTCTTAACATCGGCAAACTAATGGAGCTAAGCTTGAGGGACAAGGGGATCCAGAAAAAAATACCTTAATGTACAGTGCCCTGTGTAAGATATGTTCTTCCATCTGATCTTCTGTATACGAAGAACATTGGTGTAATTGAATTACGATCAGTTTGTTATGCCGTCGTTAATTCATCTGATGAGTCAACTGAATTAAATAACACTATTAATTCATTCATACTAATTTGATTCTCTACATAATATCAAGTGGAAGAACAGAACTTATGTAGGACTCTGTGCCTCTCTCTCTAGATATCACAACATTTATCATCAATGGTTTTAGCGAACTGTACAATTGCCCACATGAATGTGTACCCGCTCAGTGAATGTAAGTACGAAGGTTGAATTCATGCGATTGAATTACAGGAATAATTTACCATGCAACTGTCAATTGGTTATAGGAATAAACTACTGCTTTAGAAAATCCGCTGTCTTGTAGTAATTTCAGTGTGAGTATCCTAGGTTCGATTCCTTGGAGTGCCACATGCATTCGTTCATTTCATTAATTGACTTTAGAAGGAAAGTTGGTTGGTGACAAATATGAATACTAGATTTTCTTTCAAGGAGTATATGCAAATTCATGTGGATTATACATGGATATGTAATGTATACAATATTGACATGCAACTGAGTGAAACTGTAGACCTGTTACCATACATTTTGTATATCTCTATTACGCTTCACGTTATAGTTCGAGCAGACACTCTCTCTCTCTCTCTCTCTCTCTCTTTTTTTTTTTTTCCTTTTTTTTTGGTAACAGTTTTTTGGTATTATGTTTTACTGGGCGAACAAACTGTAATCCTTTAGTAGCTGATTTTTCGATACTTGATGGAAATATTTGAAACTGTTGTCTACAGTCTATAAATGCCAGGCTATCCTAATTAACAACATATTACGCTATAAAATCTTCTTCCTCGCTTTTTTTCTCTTTCTCTCCCTCTCGCTTTGGCTTGTATCCATTCGGCTCCATTCAGCCTACTGTTTTAAGACGTTTACCCTCATCCAGGTATCAATATTTTCCTGGTGAGTATATATCTATTTTTGTTTTGAAAGCAAGCTAAATTGTACATTTTTCGATAGAAAAATGTCTCTGGCGAAATTCCCCATACAATGCCGGCTCCTTATTGCTCGCCAGGAAGAAATAGACACCTGAATGGGGATAAACGTCTTAAAACAGTTGGCTAAATGAGGCCGAATGGATACAAGCCAGGGAAAGAGAAAAGGAGAGAAATATAAAAAAAAAAAATGGTGACCCCCCTTAATAACCGAGTAATCAAGATAGGAATATGGCAATTGATCATAAGAAAAGAGTGTTGATAACATCAATAGTTTTTAAACCACAAATTAGCACTACCGAAAACACTATTTACTATTACAGATTCCTAGCTATACCGGTACCTTATCCAATATATACATTGTTAATACCGCAAACACAAGAAATATCGACGTTTATAGTCCGTTTATTCTAGGTTGGGCAGAAATCATAACCCCTAACCTCTCATAACTCGAAAAGGACTAGAGTAATTGAGCTAATATTTCTACCACATAGGAAGACTTGGCTAGGGAATAGGTGTGGAAATTGACAGCTCATTTGCTCTAGCCCTTTATGAGTTACAGAGGTTAGAGGTTACGATTTCTGCCCAACCTAGAATGAACGGACGATAGTTAAGCGGTGACCGTTGCAATGATGGAATTATATTTGCAATAGTGCTACCAGGTCTTAGGCAGGAAATATCTAGGTATATTTTAGCTGTATGCGTTGTGTTATGTATATAATCCTCTTATCTTAACGTAAAATGGTGTACAACTTGTTGGACCAGTGTTGTGTGGGGTTTTATAACTATGGTTAACAAACTATTACAGGTAGTTGAACACTAAATAATTTGTTATCACAGATGGACGTGTCATAAATAAGGTTTGAAATTTACATGTGCGAGCAAAATATGGAAGTGTGGGTTTCCATTTACTATACATCACAGGAGAACATGCTAGTAATACGGTGGAAAGCCTGCCATTAATACCCTGGAGTTTGTGGTTAAGGGAGCCCACCTAGCTAAATATGGAAGTGTGGGTTTCCATTTACTATACATCACAGGAGAACATGCTAGTAATACGGTGGAAAGCCTGCCATTAATACCCTGGAGTTTGTGGTTAAGGGAGCCCCCCTAGCTTTTTTTTTCTCTTTCTCTCCCTCTCTTTGGCTTGTATCCATTCGGCTTGTATCCATTCGAGTTTAAGACGTTTACCCCCATCCAGGTGTCAATATTTTCCTGGCGAGCGGTAGCGAGCCAGCATATATATTTTGTTCTGTTTGACAGCAAGCTAAATCTGTAAATGTTTCGATAGAAAAATGTATCCGGCGAAGCCGGATTACTCCATACAATGCTGGCTCGCTATCGCTCGCCAGGAAGAAATCGACACCTGGATGGGGAAAAACGTCTTAAAACAGTTGGCTGAATGGGGCCGAATGGATACAAGCCAGGGAAAGAGAGAAAAGGAGAGAAATATACAAAAAGCCGGTGACCCCCCCTTAATAACAAAGTTGAGCCCAATATTAGCCTTGCTTTACACTCATACTCCGCGTTATTTCACCGGGTATATAGTATATTACACTCGCCTGTAGTAAAATGGGGTACGAACTTTATTGACTAATTATTCTGTCACGCTGATGTAATTTAATTTAATCACAGACCTAAGTCACGTTTATCCCTCATCCAACACTCACCACTTCAAGTGTAACCTTTAAGGGCCACCGGCTTTTTGTATCTTTCTCTCCTTTTCTCTCTTTCCCTGGTTTGTATCCATTCGGCCCCATTCAGCCAACTGTTTTAAGACGTTTATCCCCATCCAGGTGTTGATTTCTTCCTGGCGAGCGATAGCGAGCCAACATTGTATGGAGAAATCCGGCTTCGCCAGAGACATTTTTCTATCGATAAATGTACAAATTTAGCTTGCTGTCAAAACAAAAATATATATATGCTGGCTCGCTACCGCTAGCCAGGAAAATATTGACACCTGGATGGGGATTAAACATCTTCAAATAGTAGGCTGAATGGGGCCGAATAGATACAAGCCAAAGAGAGAGGGAGAGCAATAGAAAAAAAAGCGAGGTGGGCTCCTGTAATAGTTGGTACACTACTTTATGATAAACTTGAGACAGTGTACATTGATATAAAGAAAACACTGATTCAGGGAATGTGATTCGAGAGAATATTTCAAAATGTTAAATCAGCATGTCATATTCGCTCAATCAAATTGGTATCACTCATCAATGTAGAATATACGTGCAAAAGGCACCATCGCTTTCAAAATCTATAACGAAACCTACATCAATTTCATCGCAGGTTGTCATCGACTACCCTGCATAATAAATCTTAGGCTTGTACACATTTATTTAACTGTCTTGATAGCGTAATGCATAAATGCGCGGAGTTTCGGTGTGAGTATCCTAGGTTCGAGTCCTTGGAGTGCCACATGTATTTGTTGATTTCATTAATTGATAATTAATTGGAAAGTACTTAGAATATACGGAGTAGAGGGCAAGTTGCTGAAAGCAGTGAAGAGCATGTATGAGGGTGCAAAGGCGGCAGTACGTGTGGAGAGTGAGCAGAGCGAGTTCTTTGACCTGAATGTTGGTTTGAAACAGGGGTGTGTGATGTCCCCGTGGTTGTTTACTGTATATATGGATGGAGTTATGAAAGAAATACTATCAAGAGCAGTGGATGTTGGTGTATCGCTGAAAAGGGAGGGAATTGAGTGGAAGCTACCTATACTGCTGTTTGCGGATGATACAGTTCTGATGAGTGATAATGAATGGGAGTTGCAGGGTCTGGTAAATGAGTTTGGAACAGTGTGCGAAAAACGGAATTTGAAGGTAAATACGGGGAAGAGCAAGGTTATGGTCTTCGAAAGGGGTGAAGTCACAGAGTGTGAGGTGAAGCTGAACGGTCAGGCTATGGAGATCGTCAACTCTTTTAAGTATCTGGGCAGTGTGTTGAGTAAAGATGGGACTATGGATGAAGAGGTGCGGGAGAGGGTACAACAGGGGAAGAGGGTTGTAGGAACGCTAAAAGCAGTAACAAGAAATAGGGTGGTCAGTATGGAAGTGAAGAAGTCCTTGCATGACAGTGTGGTAATCCCGACACTGACTTACGGAAGCGAAGCATGGACGTTGGTTGAGAGACTCAGACCAAGAGTGAGAGCAGTGGAAATGAATTACTTAAGGAGGGCGTGCGGAGTTACATGGAGGGATAGACAGACTAATGAGGAAGTAAGAAGGAGGTGTGGTGTGGAGGTAGATGTGCTGGAAAGTGTGAAAAGGAACAACTTGAGATGGTTCGGCCATATGGAACGTATGGAAAGCGAGAGAATGACTAAGAGGGTGTACGAGAGCGAGGTGGAGGGACAGAGGGGGAGAGGTAGACCGAATATGAGGTGGAAGGATGGAGTGAGGAACTACATGAACGAAGGCGGTGCTGGTTGGGGGGAGGGGCGTCGACTGACTGGGGACAGAGGTGCATGGGGGCGGTTCGTTCGTGGCCACCCCTTCGGGGATCACGGCGTCAGGCAATAGATAGATAGATAGATTAATTGAGTTTAGAAGTGAAATTGGTTGGTGAAAAAATATAATTCAACAGGGACACTTGCATTCATTACCATACGGTACATTATGAGTTCTGCATTGTCGCCCGACACAACAAATTACCACTAAATTACATTAACAACTTGGCATATTGCACAAGAGGACGACGTTAATTAAGTACCGTAGCTGTTGACGAACGAAACACATTTTATCGCCATTTCACAAGAGTAGCCGACAGTATTTTACATGGACCCGACGTGAAATAATACCACGGCATTTGAAGTCTACACATCACCAAGGACAATTTACCGCGGGCTGACATCGACTGGCCGGCATATATTTCCGGGACGAAACGTGAAATAAGTGTCGGGGACCCCGTACGGTGAAGGAAGAGAGACATCCATTACGTGACCTCCGAGTGCTTTATATACCCGGGTCATGTAGTGGAGAGATAAACAAAGTGAGTGGTCGTGGTGACGTGACCAGAGAGAGAGAGAGAGAGACTGTGTGAGTGAGTGTGAATGAGACAAAGAGTATGTGTATGTGGGATGTATGTTGATTTGCCTGTGTTTAAGTACTCAGCATAAACAGTAGTATTATAACGCAATGTAAAGCAAGTATTGGCGCGGAGGGTGAGGGAGAGGAGACATATCCTTTCCGTGATGCCTAAACCTGCATTAAACCCAGGTCGTGTGGTGGATAGATAAACAAAGAGAATGGTTGTGCTGAAGTGATGTGATGAGTGTGTATATGTGTGTGTGTGTGTGAGTGAGAGAGAGAGAGAGAGTGAGCGAGCGGCTGGTGGACATTACCGGAATGCTAGGTGTAATAAGTGTCACCGCGGACGGCAAGGGAGGAAACACATCCATTACGTGACCCCACAGCTTGCTTTATACCCAGGTCATGTGCTGGAAAAAATTAAGGGGGGTCACCGGATTTGTTTGATCTTTCTCTCCTTTTCTCTCTTTCCCTGGCTTACATCCATTCGGCACCATTCAGCCAACTGTTTTAAGACATTTATCTCCATCCAGGTGTCGTTTTCTTCCTGGCGAGCGATAGCGAGCCAGCATTGTATGGAGAAATCCGGCTTCGTCGGACACATTTTTCTATCGAAAAATTTACAAATTTAGCTTGCTGTCAAAAAAAAAAAAAAAAATTGCTGGATCGCTACCGCTCGCCAGGAAAATATTGACATCTGGATGGGGGTAAACGTCTTAAAACCAAATGGATACAAGCCGAATGGATACAAGCCAAAGCGAGAGGGAGAGAAAGAGAACAAAATGCGAAGTGAGTGGTTGTGCTGACGTGATGAGAGAGAGAGAGAGAGAGGAAAAAAAATCGTTGTTTTATATAAGTGGCTGGCATACATTACGAGGACGATATAATAAATAAGTGCGGGCGCGGACGGTGAAGGAGAGACACATCCATTGCATGACCCCGCCGCAGCCTGCTTTATATCCGGGTCGTGTGGCAGACAGATAAATAAAGCGAGAGGCTGCCTTGACGTGATAAGAGTGTGTGTGTGTGGGTGTGTGTTTCTGAGTTGAATGTGCGTGTGGCTTGAATGCTTGTGTGTGTGTGTGTGTGTGTGTTTCTGAGTTGAATTTGCGTGTGGCTTTAATGCTTGTGGGTGTTTCTGAGTTGAATGTGAGTGTGGCTTGAATGATTGTGTATGTGTAGTCAAGTAAATATAGCAAGTGGTTGTGCTGAATTGATAAGAGATAGTTTTTTTTCTATGTGAGTGCGGGAGACAAAAGGCAGAACTGCCTGTTACAAGTGCCTCCCTCAGAGTTGAAAAAGTGATAGGGCTAAATCAAGGGACGTTATAGCCAAAATGCCTGGACACACGGAGCTTGTAGCAATTTAAGTCATAGGCACAGAGGTTAGGGGTTAGGATTTCTGGCCTACCTATAATGAATGGTCTATAGCGTTCACCATCTCTATCGTGTTGGGTGGCCACTTCACAGAGGTTAGGGGTTAGGATTTCTGGCCTACCTATAATGAATGGTCTATAGCGTTCACCATCTCTATCGTGCTGGGTGGCCACTTCACAGAGGTTAGGGGTTAGGATTTCTGGCCTACCTATAATGAATGGTCTATAGCGTTCACCACCTCTATCGTGTTGGGTGGCCACTTCACAGAGGTTAGGGGTTAGGATTTCTGGCCTACCTATAATGAATGGTCTATAGCGTTCACCACCTCTATCGTGCTGGGTGGCCACTTCACCGGGTCATGTCTGGCCCACCAAACCAACAATGGCAATCACAACGTTTTAAGGGGGCCCACCTCGCTTTTTTTTCCCTCTTTCTCTCCCTCTCTGTTTGGCTTGTATCCAAGTAGCTTCCATATTTGTATTTCAAATTTCAATATGTAAATTATTATTCACAGATTACTGATGATGGCATGAACATATGCGAAACGTCTTCCAATATGAAAATTTTGGTTGTCCTCTTCCTATTGAAGCCGAGATTTTCCAGGAACGTGCCAGTGTCTGAGATTAATCGAACCTATCCTAGCCGAATCAAACCTAGGCTTCAATTCATGTGGTAAGTAGAAGAATGGTATGGATGAAAGGATTTGCGGGTGAAAGGACTTGTGGATGAAAGTACTTGTGAACGAATGTACTTGTGAACAAACAGACTTGTGGACGATAGAACTTTTGAACGAAAGAACTTGTGAACGAATGTACTTTACTAGTGAATTAAAACACTTGTGGATGAATAGAACTTATGGACGAAAGGACTAACGAACATAAAGATTTTGGACAAAAGGACTTGTGAACGAAAGGGGTCGTGCACGAAAGGACTAACGTACAAAAGAAATTGTAGACGAAAGGAGTTGCAAACAAAAGGACTTGTGAATGAAAGAACCCGTAACACCCATCGAGAGAGAAAGAGAACATAAACTCGGAATAGCAACTCAGCACGGTAGGTGGCGCCATTCATAGGAGCCGGGGAAATATGGAAATGGTTATGTGCGTGGATGTTATGGCTGAAAGAGTGTTACGCTCACATTCATAGTTGATTTGCATACACCTCTCCTAACCCTACCTAAGCTTTCCTTGCCAAATTTATCTTCTATTCTAACCTAATCTAACCAAATATAACCCAAAATAAATCTAACTTGACCTAACATAACATATCCTAACTCGTACACCCCAAAAGAACGAGAAAACATAAAACCCAGAATTGCATCTTGGCATGGTAGGTGGCGCCATTGTTGAGAAGCGGGGAAATGTGGAAATGGTTACGCGTGTGGTCGGTTTTGTTAACAGGTCGTTACATTTATATTCACAGTCCTACGCACCACTGGAAAGTGTTTTGACCATAAAGGGTGAATTATAACATTAAGAACAGTAGAAGGGAAGAGTCTAATGTGTGTAAGCCCAGTACAAAATAATAAATAAATAAAAACATAAAATATAAATGAAATTATAATAATAATAATATTAATATATATTATTATTATTATTACTATTATTATTATTGTGGTTTAAAATACTTTGACCAATCAGCGACGAGAAATACAGACAGGAAAAGAAGGCGGGACTGCAGGGCACAAAGTTGCAAACCAGTCGACCAGTCAGCACCCAGTAATTATCTTAAGATATAAGCGGCCTCGCATTGCCTAAGCGAGCACCGATTGGCCAGCTCCAAATTCTTTATGCAACACAGCTCCCGACTTCACATATCTCAGCAATGATAGTTATGTTGCCTACTCACAAGATCCCTGTCACCAAAAATATCAAGAAAATAGTGGTAAACACTTGCTGAAACAATATTTTGGCGAAGGGAAATATGAGATAATTAAAGAACATCAAAGGAGCCGCGCGGATGAAGAACTTAACTGCTACCCAGTTTCACCAATCAACGCGCTCACTGATGTGACAACCGGGTTATATAAGCACTACACGACTATGAGGGACAACACTACACACACATAGACCAACAAATAGAGAACATACAAAACAAAAATATAATTGCAGCCAACACAACCATCCCAAAAACTACATACAAAATCAAGCACACTTTCAGACCCTCCATCAGAACACAACAACTCCTAGTGTGCTATCGTCGTCGATTCGAACAAAAGAAACACAACCACATACCAGGCCGAGTACGTTACGACCTCTCCAACCTCAGAACTCACATCCTTAAATTTAACTAAGGGGAGGCTGAACCTTACACCCCCAATTCACCCTGTATAAGAGATATTGTTTATGGCATTATACCATCTTATTAGCAATGGAGATACTAAGACTCGCTGAAAAAAATCAGCTCTCTATGTGCGTGCGTGCGCGAGCACAGAATTTCATTACACTATTTGAAAAAATCCACTAGTCACTGAAAATTGTTCAAATTTCCCGCAATATTTGTATGCCGTATCCTACAAGCATCCCCTACAACGTAGCGTCCTCGATTTCCCATATTGAATAATAGAAGGTGTTGAAAAAAATATATAATATAAATTTTTTGGGGGTACAGCAGATTTTCACATGAAAAAGGTCGAATCTCGGATTTTTTCGGCGAAACGGCCATTATTAGAATGGACAGGCGTTGTCATATAGCCCTATTTATAGTGTATAGAAGGGGAACGAATTTGAGCAATACAAAAAAATTTAGTGGCACTCGTAAGTGCCAATATAATCTCTGGCAATTGAAATTCTTAGATAATCAACCATCCAAATCCAATTCGGGGGAGAATGAATTAGTTTGGCCTCCTTAAAAAGCGTTTTCTATGGCAGCTGTCATAGAGCGCAGAGTTTGATGGCAAACTAAATTAAAATTTCTTTAGAAAATTGACTTTGACAAACCATTACACATAATATTTTCAACAAAATCCATGATATTGGGGCCCCCAGAAGGGGGTGCTAGGGATGTCATATGGGTGTTTATGCCCTCATATGATAATTTCTATTGCTTACCGTTTAGACAAAAGACAAAAAACATTTGTTGGTGGCTGAAGGCAAAAAAAATAGTTTTTCGGGGGGCATGGGCGAACCCCAGGGGGGTTATGGATGCGATATGTTTTTTTGTTCCCTCCTATGCTATTCTCCTATGTTGAAAGAAGCATTTTAGAAGAAAAAAACAAAAATTGACTTCTGGGCTCAGCCGAGGTTCAGCCTCCTCTTAGCCTGCAATCTGATCGTGATGCTCACTGGACACACCTTGTACACTCAGCAGAACAACACAGAAAGACTAAGCCCTGGGAATTCTGGCAACACATACAACGATTAAAAGGTAATAACACTCCCAGAACATCCTCCCTCACTGTAAATGGCAACAAAATTACTGATCCTAGGGCTATCACAGATACATTTAAACAGACATGGCAACAAGTATACCACCCACACACCCCTGAAAGGCCTGCCAGACAACACATCCGCAATATAGAACAACATCTCACTACCATCCCCAACAATATCTCCCATGACACACACATTAACTTAAACACACTTGACCCTCAAAATATACTCACCGCTCCCATTGTGCCAGACGAAGTCAAGCTCATTCTATCTAAAACACGGAGAAAGGCACCTGGTGCCACGGGTATTAATTATCACCTTGTAAAACACCTACCTAACACTTTTATAACAGCACTCACTCGCCTCTACAACGCCATCCTGGCATCAGGCTACTTTCCTGTGTGCTTCAAGACAGCGACCATTATCCTCATCCCCAAGAAAAACTAAGACAAGACTAATCCACTAAACTACAGACCCATTAGTCTACTTGAGACTCTTGGGAAGACTCTAGAACGTATCATAAACCACCGACTCAGAGTATTTCTCGAAGACGAAGGACTCCTAACACACATGCAATTTGGTTTCAGAAAACATAGATCGACACAGGAAGCACTAAACATTATTACAAACTACATTCACATAAATAAACAGAACAGACAGGAAAACAAGACAGCTTTAATCACCAAGGACATAAAACGAGCTTTTGACACCGTGTGGCACGAAGGCTTGAAGTACAAAATCTGCGAAAATTTCAACTTCTCATTAATATCTCAGAAACTTCTTTGCAATTTTTTTGATAGTAGAACAGCCAATATTGAATTTTCTAATCTTTTTTCAGATTCATTTGCACTCAACGCAGGCGTACCTCAAGGCTCAGTGCTCACTCCTACCCTCTACATCTTATATACAAATGACTTTCCCAACCCCATTTACAATGAATCTCTCACAGTAATGTACGCAGACGACGTGACTCAATTAATAAGAGCAGACAGACTAGACACATTGACAAACAGAGCACAAAGAGAACTTGACAAAGTAGCACAATGGGAACAAAAATAGCGGATTCAGGCTCATCCTTACAAACCCTACATTACCTATTTTACCAAAGGACATCCCCGTCCAAGACCCCTATTCCTAAACTCCCGAGCACTTTTCCCTAACCGCACACAAATAAATGTCTCTCTCACTAACAAAGTACTCGGCCTCACATTTGACAAATTCCTCCGATTCCATCATCAAGCTAAAACTTCCACTGCCATGGCATCAAAATCCCTCCAAACCATATCTAGATTCTGGAATGCCTCAATTAAAACCAAGCTTCACTTATATAAAACCCTATTAAGACCTCTTTTGTGCTACGTCCCACTCAGCATCACTCTTTCGGCCCCTACTAACCAACTAAAATACCAAAAAAATCAAAATACAGCACTAAGATGGATTTTTGGGACCCAATGGTTTGAATTTCAGACGGCACAACATCTTCACGATCTAGCCCGCATCCCCCTCTTAATACATATTGGAATCATTTAGCAGAAAAACAACTTATTAAACTTGAGACCTTTCACGATAACTTCATCCAAATTTTCAATAGAATTTTACACACACCCCGCCCCCTGTCAAACCTCCTTCACCCTCACAACAGAGAGGCACCCATTCCTAGATTCACTTACAATAATTTAATTATATAACTTCACAGACCCACCCAAAATTTCGCATATTATCACCAATCCTTAGCCAAATAATAACTAAATCACAAGAAAACACCCATTTAACGTCAACTTCAAAATAAAATAACAGTACAGCCACCTTACAAGTTCTGCCATTGACAGCTCCTTCCCAAGCATTCCCCCCTTTTTTTACTTTATGCCACCTAAAATATCCCCCCCTCCCTTCTATACCATTTTCGTATTATTACTACCCTAAATTATTAAAACCAAAATTCTCTAGTAGACTTCCTCCTGCCCAAAAGCAAGCACTTTCGATTTTATATCATCCAAAATTATTTTGCTCTCACCATCCCCAGCCCCCTTCTTGGCAAGCCATACTGAATCTCAGTAAAGTAACTGTTCCAACATAAACAATTCAACCCCAACCCAATTACTCAACTCACGCAAGTTGGGTCAAGCCCCGACAGTAGCCCGACACCCTATTTCTCTCACTATTACCACTGTCTCTCCTACTTAACCAATAAAAACTTCCCTTCTTTCACCTTCAACCACCTTTTCCATATTCATTCATTCATTCTTGAGAGCTACTCAAGATGGCCAGTCAACCAGAAGAGTTCCTTATTGCCAAAACAATCATAGCTGATATCCCTCAGCGACGTGATCTCTTTCCAAGCGACAGGTGGACGAAAAGGATGGCTGATGCTCAAAAAACCTTCCAAGTCGCTACCATCATCAAAGACATCAGAGAACTACCTGACACCATCTACATTCTAGCACAGCCCTGGATTGAGCCCCCATGACCATCATCATCTCAAAAGACTACCCTAGAAAGAACACCTCCACTGTTGAAAGACTGCGAGACATAGCCCAAGCTCACATAGAAAAACTCACAAACGACAAAAACACAATGTACTTCACAGACGGCTCAGTAGACGCCAACACAGGAAGAGGTGGTGCAGCGTTTGTCACTAACCACAACGAATACATATAGCACACCAGTGATAGATGCTCCACATTACAAACTGAGCTTGCAGCAATAAACGAGACAATGGAGCATGCTGCAAGCCTAGACACAAGGAGGGTAGTAATCCACACAGACTCCAAATCCTCCCTCCAAACACTACTGAACCCTAACACAAAAGACAACAAAAGACTCATAACATACATGCTCTCTTCAAATAAAAAGCTAGCAGGGCAGCAAAAGTCTGTCACTCTTAACTGGATATCCAGTAATGTCAGTATTCCAGGGAATGAGGAAGCTGATAAAGCTGCCAAGCTAGCGACGCACCTCCCAAGCCCCACCTTACGCATCGCAACCTCCGTCAGCAAAGCCAAGGCGACTTAAAAAACAATTGCTGCCTCCATTCATCAAGTAAACCTTCACAGAGAAGTCTGGAACAACTCAGCTTCTGCCAACTGGTATCAGAAAGCCACAAGGCATGCAGCCAGTGGAATCACCTCAGCTCTCCCAAAAAAGACTATCTCGTAGAATGCCCCATATCCCAAGAACAGCGAGACCTAACCAACACCCCCACAACAACAGTAGCCGACATAGCAGTGGCAACTGAGGAGGCTACTAGGATAACCGGGAAAACCTTCCAAAACCATCTAGAAGAGCTGACAGACCTGGTGGAAGATCACCCCCACCCAGATAAACAAAACCATCCACCGTCATGCAACGGTCCTGTGAACACTAAGCCAGCTTAACTTAGTTCAGCTTAGGAAAGTACCACAACACACACAAATATACTAAGTCAGACACAAGTATACCCCTTTTTCAAGAAACATACTTGTACATAAGTAGTTACCCCTACTGGGCTAGCCCATACAGCCCGGATTAGACGTCTAGGTTTTTAACTATTGTTAATATTTAAGTCTAATAATAAAAAAATAAATAATAAAGGTGGGGAGCCTCAGTACAATGGACGGCGAGCAATAACGAGCCTGTGACTTTGAAGAAACGGCCTTCGGCCGGGACATTTTTGTATCGTAAATGTACAAAGTTAGCTTGAAGGGGGTCTGGGTGGTTATTTTATAGTTTGAAGGAAGTCTGGGAAGGCGTTTTTGATAGCTTAAGGGACATAAATACATTGTTTGAAAATGGCAAAAGCAAGCCGAATCCCAATAATAATGAAACCAAATATATAACCCACAACACGTCAGGACACATAGTGTTAAAGGTATATTGATAGTGCTAAATCCATTTAACCCTTTCAAAATACATGTACGCATTTCGTTTATGTTTTCTGGCTATTATTAGACGATTATATTTAGATTAGGAAGGGTAAATGGAAGTAATATTTTTTTTTAGATAGTCATTAGCCTCATGACACCATAACGATCCTTTTATGATGGCTAGTTTTCTTGCAACAACTGAAAGCATGTGGCACTTTCCCCATACAATTCCGTATATAGCGAGTGAGAGAGGGAGGGAGGAGGTGGGATTCGTGAGTTCGCCGCGGTGGTTGGAGCAGTCATACGCTCGCTACTCTCCTGCCACCACTTGTCTCTCTTCTTAGGGGTTAATCCCACATATCCTTCTTAAACTGTATACAAACGTGTAATGATAGTCAACATAAACTATCAAACAGCGTCATAATCCTCTAAGGGTTAACATAAGGACATAAAGGTGCATCATATATTAAAACCTATATGACCATCAATACACCAAACTTGATGTGTTGACCTTTATCATAACTATTCATTGTTTACAGTACACTCTTATCACTAGACTTGTACACTGTCTCGTGCGACTTATTGGGGGGGTTATGATGATGATTTGTTACTTTATTATTGAGTGTTTTGATTGATCCAGCCATTTTTGAGCAATGTAATATTAGTTTGCCCCCTAGACTAAGAAGTACGCCTTACCAGATCTTTCGAAAATGTAATGCGTCACCTTAAGCTTAAGTGTAATTTTTTCGGTGGAAACATTTCCCGGTCAAAGGCCGGTTTCCCCTAAATTGCAGGTTCGTTCACCCAGAACAAATCTAAAGCTGAATCGGGTTAAGCGCCATATAATCGCCAAACAAATAAGATAAAATAAGTCTTTAAATCTCTAAACTAATGGAGTGAAACAGGGCTGGTCCAAAACAAACTCCACCCTGCACCAGATAGTGTTAATTAATCAATAAGTCTCCGTCATGTAATATTCCTAATGGCTTATATACACGAAATAGAAACAACACAATATTTTGGGACTTGGAGTTTTTCCAATTAAAATACACTGTAACTAATATGAGTATGAAACGGGTAATTAGAGTATCGATAATAATCGGGGGAGATTGTAGGCACCAATCGAGCAGGGCAGTACCCAGGGGAGGCCACATAGGCATATGATATGTTTCATTTGCTTGGCTTCCCCCACTGTTTCTATTTGTGCCTCACCTACACAGAGTAATCCAGCTAACTCTCACAAACACCTTATCCTCCTATTCATTACACTACACTTAACAAGCACACCATACTTCTTTCCAACACACCTAAATTACCTCTAACGTACCTTGATATTGGCTCTCTGTCACTCCTTCAACATTTGGGGGGACACTTGTAACAGGAAGCTGTGCCTTTTGTCTCCTCCATGCACATAGAAAAACTAATCACTGTTAAAGGTGTATTTATAGTGATAACCCCATTAGTATAAGGATAAATAGGTATAATAAAATACAATATATAAATAAAAATTAAATCACTATTAATAATCCCCATTTGGTTTATTTACTTTCATTATAGTCTCTCTCTCTCTCTCTCTCTCTCTCTCTCTCTCTCTCTCTCTCTCTCTCTCTCTCTCTCTCTCTCTCTCTCTCTCTCTCTCTCTCTCTCTCTCTCTCTCTCTCTCTCTCTCTCTCTCTCTCTCTCTCTCTCTCTCTCTCTCTCTTTCTCTCTCTCTCTCCTCGTCAATCACTCCCGAGCACGTAATATTCCTAATGACTAAACAAACAAAGAAATAAAAGAACCCCAACTTTAGACTCTCGGGTATATTTTCAGACAGGTAGTAAATTAGAGTGATGGTTATTCCAACACCAAACACGCAGTCATTATGGGTAAGGAAAGGGTCATCCATGCTAATTTACTCTTTTAGACTTAGTTTTTGGTCTATTTATCGATTAATATATTCAATATACAGGGTGTTTACACAAAATTGATATCATTTCGCAATCTAATAACTTTGCCAATTCTCGTTCAAATGACTTCAAATTTTAACAGCATGTGTAGAAACAGGTCAAAATTGTATGTTTAATGTTTTATATTTGTATAGTTATACAGGGTGTTCAGAAAACATGTGTACAAAATTAAATGGGTGATAGGGAACACAGAATTAAACATTTTGTACTCCATGGAGGTATGTCCATAAATGCTTCCTTTGCTGTGCTACAGGGTAGCACGTAATTTCCCTAAATTTTTACCCTAACTTCTCTGTGAGTAATCCGTTTACATACAAACATGGTAATTTAATGTACACAACAGTATGAACATTACTTTATTAATGTCAGTACACTGCAAAAACAAAAGAACATTAAATTGAAGAGAAGATTAACAATCATTAATCATCAGTCAGAACTGTTTACTGAACGAAGATGTCTTATGTCAGTACCAAGAAGTGATCCATTTGTAGTAGGCAACGAAATAATACTGTATGGTGGGCTTCAACGTAATTCATGTATTACATTAATAACTTTGATATGCCAACATGGTAATTTAAAAGTAGTGTACAGTAATTGTTCATGAATTGCAGTATCTTTGCAAACACAGTACAAAACCTTAAACGGATTACTCACAGAGAAGTTAAGGTACAAATTTAGGGAAATTACGTTGAAACTGTCTACCCTGTAGCACCACAAGGAAGCATTTATGGACATACCTCCATGGAGTACAAAATGTTTAATTCTGTGTTCCCTATCACCCATTTCATTTTGCACACATGTTTTCTGAACACCCTATAGTTTCCTCTCTGACCTCCATCAAGCTTTAAAAAAAAACCCCAAGACTCCCCTTCGAGATAAATTTGTCAATTTTTTGGGAGAAAAGTTAACGGCCGAAGGCCGATTCCTCCAAACATTACAGGCTCGCTATCGCTCGCCAGGAAACAATCGACACCTAAATGGCAAGAAAGTTCTTAATATTGACGAAGAAATGGAGCGAAAGGTATTAAAATCGCCAAACTAATGGGCCGAACGTCTTTAAACCTCAAAACTAATAGGGCTAAACATGAGGGAAAAGGGGTACCAGAAAAAACATCCATCCCCCCTTAATGGCATATCAGTAGTGATAAACTGATTTAATATGTAGAAAGGCGTATATCCTGTACAATAATACAATAATCAAAGGTACGGTCAATTATTATCAACATACCCAACTTTATTAACCCCCTCCGACATATGACGCGATTTTGAGCCTATTGGGGATACTTTAAAGCTTTTGTCATCATCAGGGGTATTTAGAAACCTTTAGTTTAGTTTCTTCAACCTCTGCAGTTGTCTTTGAGTTAGCTGTGGGCAGAAAACTCATTTTGGAGAGGTAATTATAAGAGTGAGAGAACTCTATTTCTTATTGCTAATCTGGCAACCTCTGCGTCATAAATGCGTGAAAGGGTTAATGTTACCTTTATACCATCCCACAATATCCCGTTAACCCCTTCTGTACCGCCGACGTCTTTTAGTTATATTCTTACTATATTTAAACGATTGTGTGCAGTTTAAGAAGGTTATGTGGTAGCAAAAAAAGGGCTAAGCAGGATAGTTCGTAGCCTGATAATTGCTGGAGGTCTTTGTTAACCCTCTCCGACATATGACGCGATTTTGAGCCTATTGGGGATATTTTAAAGCCTTTGTTACCATCAGGGGTATTTAGAAACCTTTAGTTTAGTTACTTCAACCTCTGCAGTTGTCTTTGAGTTAGCTGTGGGCAGAAAACTCATTTTGGAGAGGTAATTATAAGAGTGAGAGAACTCTATTTCTTACTGCTAATCTGGCAACCTCTGCGTCTTATGTGCATGAAAGGTTTAAAATGCATAAAATCGTCTAATATTAGCCAGAATGAAGTTACAAGGACGGCACCGGTACTGAAGGGGTTAACACTAGATGTAATTACCTATAGTACACCTTTTACAGTCTATGCCACCTTTACTCCCTTCTTTCTCTACGCTCATCCATCACTCCCGCCCAGGTAATATTCTTAAGGGGGCCCACCTCGCTTTTTTTATCTTTCTTTCCCTCTCTGTTTGGTTTGGCTTGTATCCATTCGGCCCCACTCAGCCTACTGTTTGAAGACGTTTACCCCCATCCAGGTGTCAATGCCACGAGCCAGCATATATATATTTTTGTTTTGACAGCAAGCTTAATTTGTACATATTTCGATAGAAAAATTTCTCCGGCGAAGCCGGATTTCTCCATACAATGCTGGCTCGCTATCGCTCGCCATGAAGAAATCGACACCTGGATGGAGATAAACGTCGTAAAACAGTTAGCTGAATGGGGCCGAATGGATACAAGCCAGAGAAAGAGAGAAAAGGAGAGAAAGATAAACAAAAAGCAGGTGACCCCCCTTAATGACTAAAGCCCCTGTCACACAAGCGATATTTTCGTCAATTTTTACAGGGGCAATTGTAGTCTGACAGCTTAAAGAAATAAGTTTCATACGAATTATACTGCCTAACATAATTGCTATTCTGGCTCTGTCTTGAGTCCCCCCCCCCCAAAAAAAAAGGAAAAGAGGGAAAAGAAAAGAAAACAAAATAGGAAAAGTGGGGATTGGGTCTGAGTATATAGAATAGAAACATAATTTACCTTCGATCTAGTTTCCGATCCCAATGCGTAACAGCCACAGAATACCGTGAGAACAAACTTGCTCGTCGAGAATTGCCGGGAAATGCGCTCGTGTGACACCACCTTAAGGGGAGACTGGCCGTTTGTTTGGTCTCTTAATTAATTTATTCATATATATGTTTTTAGTTTCCTCCCTAGACCTCCATCAAGCTTAGAAAAACGCCCCCTAGACCCCCCTTCAAGATAAATTTGTCCATTTTTCGGTAGAAAAATTTCCCGGCCGATGGCCGATTCCTCTCAAAATTGCAGGCTAGCTATCGCTCGCCAGGAAAAAATCGACACCTAAATAGCACGAAAGGTTTTAACATTGACAACGAAATGGGGCGAAAGGTGTTAAAATCGCCAAACTAATGGGCCGAACGTCTTATAATCTCAAAACTAGTGGGGGTAAACATTAGGGAGAAGGGGGTCCAGAAAAACGGTCTGACACCACCTTAACTCCTTGTGTACCGTTGACGTTCTGTTAACTTTACTGTGGCTACTATTAGACGAATGTATTCAGTTTATAAAGGACCTCCAGCAATTAACAGGCTTAAAACTATCTCGCTATCTCATTTTAAAACTATCTCGCTATCTCATTTTAAAACTATCTCGCTATCTCATTTTAAAACTATCTCGCTATCTCATTTTAAAACTATCTCGCTATCTCATTTTAAAACTATCTCGCTATCTCATTTTAAAACTATCTCGCTATCTCATTTTAAAACTATCTCGCTATCTCATTAAAACTATCTATCTCATTTTAAAACTATCTCGCTATCTCATTTTAAAACTATCTCGCTATCTCATTTTAAAACTATCTCGCTATCTCATTTTAAAACTATCTCGCTATCTCATTTTAAAACTATCTCGCTATCTCATTTTAAAACTATCTCGCTATCTCATTTAAAACTATCTCGCTATCTCATTTTAAAAACTATCTCGCTATCTCATTTTAAAACTATCTCGCTATCTCATTTTAAAACTATCTCGCTATCTCATTTTAAAACTATCTCGCTATCTCATTTTAAAACTATCTCGCTATCTCATTTTAAAACTATCTCGCTATCTCATTTTAAAACTATCTCGCTATCTCATTTTGACTAACACAGATTCTTCTTTAACCTCTTCTGTACCGACGACGTATTTTGTTTTGTTAATATTTCAGCTACTATTAGACGACTTTATTCCTTAATAAAAAAGAGCCTGCACCAATTAACAGATTTCGAACTATCTCCCTTAACCATTTTACTACCATAGATCCTTCTTAAACTGCACAAAATAGCCTCAATATAGCTAGAATTACCTACAAAAGACGTCGCCGGTACAGGAGGGGTTAATAGAGAGAAAGGAAACCCCAAACACGTTCGTGATCATTAAGGAACTCGGGTATTTTTTAGGTAGGTATCAAAGTAGAGTAATGGGTGATGATCTTCTCAAATACCACAATGTTAACAATAAGCTACTAAATGTGCGGTCACAGGAAAAGTAACACTATTGCCAACATAGCAACTTAAGAGGACGTTATTTTATGTATGTATTTATTTGTATTTATCTGAGATAGGCCTATATATTTTTCTAGTTTGCTCCCTAGGCCTGTATCAAATATAAATATATATATATAACTATTGTCTGACGCCATGATCCTCGAAGGGGTGGCTACGAACGAAACGCCCCCGAACACCTCTGTCCCCAGTCAGTCGACGCCCCTCCTCCCAACCAGCACCACCTTCATTCATATACTTCCTCACTCCATCCTACCACCTCTCCTTCGGTCTACCTCTCCCTATCTGTCCTTCCACCTCGCTCTCGTACACCCTCTTAGTCATTCTCTCGCTTCCCATACGTTCCATATGGCCGAACCATCTCAAGTTGTTCCTTTTCACACTTTCCAGCACATCTACCTCCACACCACAGTTTTGATTATTTCTGACTTGAACATATAATTATCTTGATAAATGATTGTAATATATATATATATATATATATATATATATATATATTACAATCATTAATCAAGATATATGTTCAAGTCAGAAATAATAAAAATTAATTCTGCTTCAAGGAAATTAGACTAACTTCTGAATAATCATTAAAGCCTAATTCATAGCCACAAAGATTCACATAATGCTCCAATTTCTCGTATACAATTTATTTGGAATGAGTACCCGGTAAATAATCAAATTTAGTCAACCAGACAAATTATTTATAGTTTTGTGCTAATTAATGTTTTCTGTTTACCTACCGATACTGAATTTCATTGAAATTTTCTAATTTTCGTGATGAGGGTACGAATGGTCTTTCTCCCAAATGTATAAAAACACCCACATGCACTAACATATCTACATCATTGATTGTGTGTGTGTGTGTTCTGCATTCTTGCTCGACTCTCTCTCTCTCTCTCTCTCTCTCCTACTCTCTCACTCTTACTCTTACTCTCACTATTTGTTTTCGGACGATGGAGTTCATCTGAACCAGGTGGGAGCAGCACGTTTTGGGCGTCTTCTCAACGATGCGGTGAAGGATTTTCGGAGAAGAAATCGACTCAGCACAGGACAACCAGGAAGGAGGACCGAAAACAGCGAGGACGGCAACCTACAAAGGAATTAAATACTAATCCGTCAAGAACCGCGAATTTGGATAAAGCTCCACCAACACGACCCAAATTCAAAACCGCCAGGGATAACGACCGAGGACCGAGGACAGCCATGAATGTAAATGTAGATCCGACTAGAACCAAAAATTCGATGAAAGAACGTTCAGCGAGTTCTAAAACCGCAACTTTACAGGTTTTCTATGCAAACGCTCGTATCATACGCAATAAATTTTCAGATTTAGAGGAACTAGTGTTTACAGAAAATTATGATGTGATTGGCATAACAGAATCTTGGCTCAATACAGAAGATAGAGACTTTTTAGCAGAGTATTCACTTCCCGGTTATGTAATGTTTGAGAACAGCCGAATAAATAAAAATGGAGGTGGCGTTTTATTTTATATCAAAGAAAGTCTTAACCCGACCCTCGTGTCAAAACCTCAAATTGTGAACGTCGACACATCTTTTGTGCTAATAAAGAATAATAAAGGTACAAAAATAATACTTGCGTTAATATACAGACCTCCAGCTCATCAAACTGACCGAGAAATTTACGAACAAATTGCAGATGTAAGTAACTCACAAGATACCGTAATTTTTGGCGACTTTAATTTACCTGTGACCAAGTGGGGCGATACTCTTGCTTCACACTCCGGACATGACTTGTATACGAACTTGCAAGAGAGTTCGCTTTATCAATTTGTTCGAACGCCGACCCGTGGTAATAACGTTCTTGACATTGTACTTGCAACAAAAGAAGAATTGATAGAGAATTTGAATGTTGGTGATGAATTCAGTAACAGCCACCATTGTACGATAACTTTCACTTTAAACTTTACTAGTAACGAACCAAATAGTAGCATCGAAAAAATCCCTAATTTCAAGAAAGCAAACGTCCATAAACTTAGAGCTATGTTTAAAGAAACTGACTGGAGCTTTTTAATTAACAATAACGACATAAATACATCTTGGAAGTTATTCGAAACCACTTACCTAAAAACAGTGCAAGACTGCATACCATCGAAAATATGGCGTCCAGGCCATAATAATAAGCCCAAATGGTGGAACAAAGATATTTCAAACTGCCTGCTTGCTAAAAAATTTGCTAATGATAGATTAAAATCCTCACAAAATGACGAAGAACGGGTGAAATTTGTAGAGCTACGACGCAAAGCCAAAAAGTTAATTAAACAAAGTAAAAAGACCTTAGAGTTACATATTGCGAATGAAAGTAAAACAAACCCGAAAGAATTCTATAGTTATATCAGAAAGAAAAAAGTAGTTACTTCAACTGTTGGACCATTAGTCGATGAAAATGGAGAATACACCAAAGACGAAGTACAAATGAGTAATGCCCTCAATACCTTCTTTGCATCAGTTTTTACAACAGAAGACCTCAATGATATCCCTACACCATCGCCGATTCAGATTGATAATTCAGATGTTCTAAGCAATATCACCGTTACAGAGAGAGAAGTATTGAATTGTGTAGATAAACTCAAGGTAAATAAAACGCCAGGACCTGATACAATCTCGCCTAGAGTTCTAAAGGAAGCTAAGGATGAGCTCTCCAAACCACTGACATTACTATTCAATAAATCCTTGCAGTCTGGAACTATGCCTGATCAGTGGAAGCTAGCCAACGTAACACCGATATTCAAAAAAGGCAGCAAATCCCTACCCCTTAACTATCATCCAATTAGCTTAACCTCAGTTGTATGTAAAATGCTAGAAACGGTCATACGAGACAGACTCGTAAATCACTTAGAGGAAAATAACATACTTAAAGATACTCAACACGGCTTTCGTAAAAAACGTTCCTGTTTAACAAACCTCTTAGACTTCTTCCACGATATCCTCAACCTCTACGATGAGAGTAAAGCTGTAGATATTATATACCTTGATTTTCAAAAGGCCTTTGACAAAGTTCCCCACAAACGTTTACTGCTAAAACTAAAAGTGCATGGAATACAAGACGGTGTGTTGAAATGGATAGAAAATTGGCTCAGCAACAGAAAGCAAAGGGTAGTCATAAACGGGAAGGCATCTAAATGGACCAATGTAAGTAGCGAGGTACCCCAGGGATCGGTACTAGGACCAATTCTCTTTCTAATTTACATCAACGACATATATGAGGGTCTCACCTGTACAATCTCAAAATTTGCTGACGATACAAAAATTGCAAATAGCGTACTCTCAAAAGAACAAGTTGACGATATGCAACACAATCTAGATAAATTGTCATGTTGGGCCCAAATTTGGCAAATGAGTTTCAATGCGGATAGATGTAAAGTACTACATGTCGGATACCTAAATGAGAAAGCAAACTATTCGATGAATGGCACTCAGCTTAAGAATGTAAACAGAGAAACCGATCTGGGAGTAACAATATCGAGTAACCTAAAACCGAGTCAACAATGTTCAGAAGTTGTTAAGAAGGCAAACAAAATAATTGGCTTTATAGGCAGGTCATTTGAGCATAAATCAAAAGAAGTTATCCTAACCCTTTACAATTCCTTAGTCCGCCCTCTTCTGGAATACTGCGTTCAATACTTATTACCAAAAAGATATAAACAAGCTAGAACGAGTTCAACGTAGAGTTACCAAAATGATACCTAGCCTAAAGAACAAACCATACGAAGAGCGTCTTAGAGAATTAAATCTATTTCCTTTAACCCAGCGCAGATTAAGAGGTGACTTAATTTAAGTGTTCTCATCAAAGGCATCGACAATATGAACTGTAGTAAGTACTTCACTATCGACCAATCTAATTACACGCGGGGAAACGGTTGCAAAATTATTGGAAAATCTTTTAACTCGCACAAATCTAAGAATTTCTTCTTCAATCGAGTTGTCAACTTGTGGAATGGGCTTCCCCGAAACGTTATAGACTGCATCACCGTTGATTCATTCAAACTCCGCCTAGACAAATATCTCTCATCAAACCCGCGACTGACTGCGTTTGTAAATGAATAACTTTATTTTATCCCCCCCTCAGTTACTAACCCATTTGTCCTCTACTAACTTCCTAATCCTGCCACGGACATTAGTTCCAGGGCAGTAATTCCCTTTCCAATGTTCCCTTACCCACTCTAAACCACTGTTTGGACACTTGATCCTCAGTGTTTTGGAGGACAAGCAACCTAGAAGGGTCACTAGATCTGTTGTTGCTTGATTTCCTTTGTACTCCTTTGTACTCCCATTTTCATCTTGGTAGCATGTGTAAGGATCTGCCTCCTTTGTACCAGTGTGCAAATAAGAGAGAGAGATTGGCTGTATAAGGGATCTGCCTCTCTCGTAACAGAGTCGTAGATATGTGAAATAGGCTACCTAGTGCTATAGTGGGATCAAGAACAATAGAGAATTTCAAGATAAAATCAGATAGTCATATGGACGAAATGGGTTGGATGTGAAAGGGATCTGCTTTTTGTGGGCCACTTGTCTGCAGATTCCCATGTTCATCTTATAAGGGATCTGCCTCATTTGTGCCGGTGTGCAAACAAACGAGCGACAGAGAGACTGGGTGTGTAAGGGATCTGCCTCTATTCGTTTAGTAACAGAGTTGTAGATATGTGGAATAGGCTACCGAGTCCTATAGCCAATCGGCTCTCTGCAGACTCCTGTTTACTTATGTTCTCATTTGTGAGAGAGAGCGAGGCTCCGTATTTCCTGTGCTCATGCACTAGTACAGTATGTCGTAATCGTAAGGAAGACAGCGATAAATAAGAGAGAGAGAGAGAGATAACTAATGCGTAGCCTATAGCAACACTCAAACAAGCACACACATAGCTACACAAGACCATCACACAAGCACACACACACACCTATCTAGCGACGAACTGTCCTATTTACATATCATACACACTCCCCCCATACCCATTCCATCACTTCGTATGTACGATATTATTTCCGTCTTTTTTACTGTGTATGGATTAAGTTATTGGTGTTCACTCTTGACATATGTGTTCTGCTACTTCTGTATGCATACATAATAGCATGAAAGTGATCAATACGCGCATATGAAGCTATGTATCTCGTATATCGGGGTTCTCTTCTTATACCTCCCTCCTCCCTATCCCATATGTGTAAACATTATATTTTAGCTTTCCGAAGGTAAATATGCCTAAATATGCCTGGACTCTCTCTCTCTCTCTCTCTCTCTCTCTATCATCTCTTCCTCTCTCTGCATCTCTCTCTTTCTCTCTGCTATCTCTCTCTATCTCTCTCGTCTCTCTCTCTCTCTCTCTCTCTCCCTCTCTCTCTCTCCTCTCTCTCTCTCTCCTCTTCTCTATCTCTCCTCTCTCTATCTCTCTCTCTCTCTCTCTCATCTCTCTATCTCCTCTCTCTCGCTCTCTCTCCTCTCTCTCTTCTCTCTCTATTTCTCTCTCTTCTCTCCTAATCTCTCCTCTGCTCTACTCTGTCTCTGCCCTCTCTCTCTTCTCTCTCTATTTCTCTCTCTTCTCTCTCTCTCTCTCTCTCTCTATCTCGCTCTCTCTCTCTTTCTCTCTCTTCTTTCTCTCTCTTTCTCTCTCTTCTCTCTCTTCTCTCTCTTCTCTTCTCTCTCTCTCTAGGTCTTCTCTCTCCTGGCTCTCTCTCTCTCTCTCTCTCTCTCTCTCTCTCTCTCTCTCTCTGGATGCGGACTCGATGTTTGATTTTTTTTTCAAACCTAATGGACCAAGGCGACCCAATCTTTAGAATTAATTAAATGCGAAGTCTTAGAATTACACAGGGAGGAGTGACACTGGCAGAGGTAGGGGAGTGAGTGAGAGGGAGGAGAAGAATGAAGAAGATATGTAACAATGCCACTCCAACAGCTTCCTCTCTCTCCAATACCCCTTCTCCCCTCTCTACACTCTTCCGAAAAATAGGAAAAGTAGAATGTAGATACGAGGTGCCGTTGTAAAGGCTTATTCCTCAATACCTTCACCTGACCTATGTGAGGACAGAAGAGAGTGGAGAAGAAGAAGGGGGAGGGGCGGGGAGGGATGGAAGGGGAGAGGGAGGGGCATGAGGAGTGAGGTGGAAAGGAGGGATGGACGGGGATGTTTTTTTTTGTGTTTTTTTTTTTGCTCCAAACGTCCTTTGAGTGTTACAAACTCTTGGCAGTGATTGCCAGCTTGCTGGTGGAGGCATTGATCTTGGTGGTCTCATCCAATTTTGCTGTCAAATCCTCTCGTTGATGGCGAGGAGTCGCGCAGACTTGTGGATCGACACAGGAGAAAAACATGGAAGCACCAAACCTACCGGCGCAGTTCGTACAGGCACGAGGCATCGGGACGATCTATCTTTCTGTCAGATCACTTCATCTCCACTTAAAAACAACTTAACTCACTTTAAAAACACTAAACTCACTTTAAAAAACACTTCACTCCCCTCACTTACTCAATAGGCCTAACCGAAAACAAAAAAAAAAAAACATGTTGAAATACACACAAATATGTTATCAGCAGGTGATAAGCCTAAACGAAAATTAAACCAAAGACTAAATAATAAATTCTGAGTCCATACGCAGTGGAGTGATAGACCGAAAACCATAGGGGAAAAACAATTTTATGTTTATTTAAACAGAAATAGGCCACCTAGGGGTTATAGGCCTATCACTAACCGAAAACAAACAAATTATGAAATACCGGTAAGCAGAAATAGTGCCACCAGCCCCCCCGGTGAGGATTAGACTAACTGAAAATTGAAAAATTGAAGTACGCAGGAAGAAGAAAAATAGGCCACCAGGGATGATAGCCTAGACTAACACGAAAACAAAAAAATAATGCAAACTAAAAATTATGAAATACCGGTTACGCAGAAATAGGCCCCAAGCGGTGATAGCCGTAGACTAACCGAAAACAAAAAATAATGCCGAAAACAAAAAATTTATGCGTAATTACCCGGTACGCAGAAATAGGCCACCAGCGGTTGAATACGCCCTAACTGAAAATTTAAAAATTGAAGGTACGCAGGAGAAAATAAGGCCACCAGGGGATGATAGCCTAGAATAATCCGAAAACCAAACTAACCGAAAAACAAAAATTAGGACAAATACTGGTACGCAGAAAAGAAATAGGTCCCCAGCGGTGATAGCCTAACTGAAACCATTTAAAAATTGAGTGCAAGTATCGTACACAGAAAATAGGCCACCAGGGATGTTTAGCCGAGACTAACCGAAAACAAAAATAACCATAAAAACAAAAAAAAGTATGAAATAACAGACAGTAGGCTACCAGGGGAGTGTATTAACCTACCTAAAAAAGCAAAAGTACAAATATATATATATATACTAGAAATATGTGACTAAATATACAATTCACCAAATAGAGATTCTTATCAAAATAAAGTGTCAAATGCAACACTAAAGGGGTTAATATACTGTATCAACACACGATGGCGCTGGGCTGTCAATGTAGGCTAGTCAAGCAGGAATATATTTAGATAAACCAAAGATATCAGTCAAAGGTTACTACAAGATCATGCTAAGCAAACAACTAAAAGTACAGATATATATAGCTACAGTAGGATACTGAAAACGATAACCACTAGAGTTAGTAAGAAAAATACAAAAGCTAGGATCGATTAGAGGTGCGAAGTGCGTCATGCGTCGTCTTGCTACAAGCTAGGACTAACAAAGATAAACAACAATGTTTATCAGTCAGAAAAAAAAAGCAATTAAAAATAACGTGCACGGCAAACTACAGAACTTTATTGGGAGGTTAATGAGCAAGGCACTTAACTACTGTTCATGGAAATGAATAAAGGGAATTGGGATTAATGAAATTATCAAATTAGGATCAGAGTTTTCCCCCGCCACAGTTGGCGATGCGGAGCCTGTTCGCGAGCTGATACAAGCCGGCGTGGTGACTGGTCATGTGGGTGATGGGGGTGGTCTATCCGAAGGAGAAACTGAGCGATCTCTGCCATACCCATAGCGTACTCTGACTGTTCCTTTTACTTATAGATCTTCTAGATCTCAAGTGGGTCGGCGTTTCTTTTCCGTGGATTGACCCTCCTCCCTACTGCCAACCAATAGAAGTTGGCAGATTGGGAGCCAAAGCGTCACATTTTTCCCTTACCCCTCAACTTTCCCTTCATAATTGCT
>CM064496.1:31167753-31192507 GCA_032716605.1 Paralithodes platypus | reverse complement strand
GGTAGACATAAGGGTCAAACTACCAACACATCAATACGCCTGGGGCGCCTCCACAATTATCACTAAGCTGGTTATCTATCTAGAGATCTGCCTGACTTCCATCTCTCCACGACTCAATCACTCACTGCACCCCTGCATGCCTCCCTCCCACCCACCCACCCACCCCAACCCCCCCTTTCAGGCTTCCGTCTGCTAGAAACACATTCACAATTTGCGTAAATATCGCATCAATTGGGCTATATGCGGTATATTCCTTGTTATATGGGACGCCTACATTGTACACGTCTTTATTATAGCATGAGAGTGCTCTAAATACAAGATTGACGTGATATTTATGGCGTAACACACCCTCTCCCCCTTTCATTTCCCACCACAACTCACTCACACCTTGGTTCAAGCATAGAAACTCATTGATAATGTGCGTAAATATCGCATGAATTGGTTTATATGCGGTATATATTTTGATATATGGCACGTATACATACGTACAAGTCTGTATTATAGCGTGACAGTGCTCTACGTACAAGATATACGTGATATGTCTGGCGTAAACCACACTCTCAGCTCATAAATTGCCGCCAAACCTCCAACACATCTTCATTCCCGCCTAAATATTCTCTTATAATTCCCTTATATATTGCAATTTTTGGTCACTATGAGGCATATTCATTGTTATATGGGTGCCCTACACACGGATACATACTCTAAATAGCCTAAAAGGGCTCGAAAAAGGAGATATACGTGATAATACGCGGTAACCCACCCCCTCCCCCCTCTCCTTCTATCCCCTGCGCGCGTAAATATTCGGCAGGGAAATCTCGCCGCTCGATGACAATCTAGCCGCGCGGTGCCATTCGCTCCACATTTTTCAACTACGGACCGTTCCCCTACCCCCCCCAGACATTTTTTGGGGGGTCAAATATATATGGGCCGATGCACGCAAACATTCCCTACACGATGATGTACTTTTTATCGAAATTGGCAATAGGTCCCAAAATCATCATAGGTGCGCACAGTCTTACCCTGTAGAAAACCCCCTGTGCGCCGCGGAGAGGTTAAGCAAGTTACGCGTACCCTTGGCCCCGATATGTTGCCATAACCTGCACTCCCGAAGTTGAGACATAACAAATACAATATGGCCTCAAGCCTAAGATAATTAATTAATTATAAACTAAAGGGACAATTAATCTCACAGAGGGAACAATATCCATCCAGGATAATCCACTGTGATAATACACATATATTGTTTGATCTCAATCAATTAACTTACATGTAAATGTTCTTTAACCCCTTATGTACCGGCTACGTCTTTTTAACTTTAACTTGGCAACTATTAGACGATTATATGCAGCTTAGGAAGGACCTCTAGCAATAATAAGGCTTCAAACTATCTCAACCATCCCTTTTAACTACCACAGATCCTTCCTTAATTGAAATAATATCGTCTAAATATTGTTACATTAAAATACAACACACGTCGCTGGCACTCAAAGGGTTAAAAGGACTATTATATAACTGGGTTACCCACTTCCTAAATAATTAATTCCATTCACGGAACACGCAGTAGTTAATTTTTTTTTTTTTTTTTTTTTTTTTTTTTTTTTTTTTTTTTACAATAGAGTCTTTTAAGCTATTTAATTAGACCAAACTGCCATTCCAGGAGTAGAGGGCTCGGTGTTTAAGGGGACCTACCTGCTTTTTCTCTCTGGATTTTATCCATTCGGCCCCATTCAGCCAACTGTTTCAAGACGTTTATCCCCATTCAGGTATCGATTTTTTCCTGGGAGCGACAGCGAGCCATTATTGTATGGAGAAATCCGGCTTCGCCGGACACATTTTTCTACCGAAAAATGTACAAATTAAGTCAGCTGTTTAAAACATAATCCAAAATATGGTGGCTCGCCATCGCTCGCCAGATGTAAATCGACACCTGGATGAGGATAAACGTCTTAAAACAGTAGGCTGAATGGGGTCGAATGGCTACTACCTAGAACGAAAAAAAACCCAGGTGACCCCTCTTAATGAAACCTGTGTTCTAGTTACAACATTCCAGATTCCAGTCAACCTTAAAGGGGGGTAGTGGTTATTTTGTGTTCTATTTATAGATTTATTTATATATTTTATAGTTTCATCGCTAGACCTCCATCAAGCTTAAAAAACACTCCCTAAACCCCCCTTTAAGATAGATTTATACATTTTTCGGTAGAAATTTTTCCAGGCCGAAGGCCGGTTCCTCCTAGAATTACAGGCTCGCTAACGCTAGCCTGGAAATAATCGACACCTAAATGGCACGAAAGGTCTTTATATTGATAGAGAAATAGGGTGAAAGGTATTAAAATCGCCAAACTAATGGAACGAACGTCTTAAATTCTCAAAGCTAATTTGACAAAACATGAGGGAAAAAATTGCAACCTCTCCTCCTTAACCCCTTCTGTACCGGTGACGCCTTTATTATTTGATTTCAGTTACATTTAGACGATTTCATGTAGCTTTGGAAGGATATATGGTAACTAAAAATATTAATTGAGATAGTCTGTAGTAAACAATTGGTAGACGTCCTTCCAAAGTTGAATAAAATCGTCTAATAGTAGTCAAAATAAAGTAAAACAAATATGTAACCGGTACAGAAGGGGTTAAGGTAACCTCCAAGCCCCATTGCCAGTCTGACGCCAAATTTGCATTTTTTTGTTTTATGTTTATTTATTTTTGTTTGATCAACTCTTTCAAGATACGAGAACGCCTTGCTTCCTTTTAATCTGGCTAATAGTAGTCGAATTTATGTATTCAGTTTTGCAAGGAATTGTGAGCTTGGAGGTTACCTTAAGGGGAAGGTAGTTGCTATTTCTCCCTCAGGTTTAGTCACTCACTCACTCATCACTCCCTCACTCTTCACTCCCTCAATCCTAGCCTATCACTCCCTCACTCATCACTCCCTCACTCCTAACCAATAACTCCCTCACTCATCACTCCCTCACTCATCACCCATCACTCCCTCACTCATCACCCATCACTCCCTCACTCATCACCCATTACTCCCTCACGTCTCACCCATCACTCCTTCACTCATCACCCATCACTCATCAACCATCACTCCCTCACTCCTCACTCATCACTCCCTCACTCCTCACTCATCACTCTCCACGTCTCACCCCTCACCCACCACTAAGACTCCCTCGCCCATCACTCAGATCAAACCTAAAGTCCTAACCTAGCTTACTTTATCCTAACCTAACCTAATAGTATTGGTTGAGTTGGCACTGGTTGAGACCTACTGGTTGAAATACTTTACTGATTGAGTTATCCAGTCAACATAAAAAAAATGCGGTGGAGTTTGCAAAATATTATCAACTCTCTTCTAAAGCAGCTTTGCTAAAGAACCACTTACAAATCAAAAGGGTAAGTATATTTCTCATAGGTAAACACAATTCCACATATCAAATTGAACTTCCAGCCATGATTGTCTGCTGTATAGATATTGAGCTTAAACCGTTAAAATATACGTTTTCACACTAATTTAATGTTAAATACTTTAAGGAATAATTGGTCTCGTAGACTACACTTTTTCACCGAAAAGAGATCGAGAGTTCCTTACTGATCCACAGAGCTCAGTCTCATAATAGATGGAATGATCTTTGTAGATATTGTTTGGACTCTTTCTAGTCGATCTATGCCTTTCCTGAGTGTTGGAGGCCAAAATTACACGACATATTACACAAGTGTGTGATGATATATTGAAATGCTCAGTCATAACTTTGTTCGCACCACTCTGGGAAGATAGCCATCTGGACCAGATCACTTAATTATAATAGAAAATTATTATACATTGTTTTTGCTACCTCCTCAGGGGTAGTACACTCGACCAAAAAAACAATCTTTACACTAACGCTCTAAACATTCTGGAAGTGGGTCGAAATCTTATGATAATACCTCACAGACGTATGTTTCACCCGATTCATTCCGTTCACACTAGATTATATACAGCTCACCAGTGTAAAGATTGTTTTTGGGTCGAGTGTACATCTAAATATATTGGAGAAACTTCACCTTCACGAACTAATCTTGGAATTGGCATACTTATCACTAGCATCCGTTTTTGTAAATACTGAAATTGTCGATTAATGATTTAGCTATTTCAAGGTCTAACAAAGGTGAAGACGAAAACGAACGGCAAGCAGCCAGACAAAGCCAGAGCGTCAAACCGAGCATCTCCAACAATAGGTACATTCAGCCACACTAAGCAATCACTCACACATTCAGCCCAATCACCTAGGACCTTAGACGTAATTATTATGGTTCACACACACACACACACTCACATACACACACACACACACACGACAGAACACAACAATAGGGTACAATCAGCCTCGCTCATTCAGCACCTTTGGACTAATAATGAGAGAAAGAGAGTGAGTGAGTGAGTGAGTGAGTGAGTGAGTGAGTGAGTGAGTGAGTGAGTGAGTGAGAGAGAGAGAGAGAGAGAGAGAGAGAGGGAGGGAGGGGTGGGGGTACAAAACTATAGGTAGAGTACAAGGTCCACTTAGGGAGCCCACTTCGCTTTTTGGCTCTTGCTCTCCCTCTCTGTTTGGCTTGTATCCATTCGGCCCCATGCAGCCTACTGTTTGAAGACGTTTACCCCCATCCAGGTCTCAATATTTTCCTGGCGAGCGGTAGCGAGCCAGCATATAGATATTTTTGTTTTGACGGCAAGCTAAATGTGTACATTTTTCGATAGAAAAATTTCTCAGGCGAAGCCGGATTTCTCCATACAATGATGGCTCGCTATCACTCGCCAGGAAGAAATCACCACCTGGATGGGGATAAACGTCTTAAAATAGTTGGTTGAATGGGGCCGAATGGATACAAGCCAGAGAAAGGGAGAAAAGGAGAGTGAGATAAAAAAAGTGACCCCCCTTAACAATCACTCAGGTGTTCAGACTAAGCAGGATCTACACGTTGGGCTAATTACCACAATCATTATTTATCAAGTCGCTACAAGCACAAATAACACATGTACACATATACTGTACACTAATTCATAACCACACATACATACTGTATACATACATGCAGTCATATACTGTACATCCATGCACACACATATCTACATACGTATCTGTATGTAACTAAACACACACACACACACACACACCACACACACACACACAAACACAAAAAATAAAAAAAATAAACACACACACACACATACACACACACACACACATACACATACACATACACACACACACACACACACGCACACACACACACATCGAGTGGTTTAAGGCGCCTGCACTGTAACTGTGAGATCGAGGGTTCAAATCCACCGCAATCCTAAAAGGTTTTCTCGGTCATCCCGATGAAGAAGTTTGTCTCGTGGTCCCTTCCTAGCTAAGCTTCTCTTATATCAGCTTGTGTAAGCCTACACATACTTCTCACTAGTGCATCTGCGTATGTACTATTGTACAGTCGTCAGGATTAATTCGTTTCATTATCCCTGTTAGTAGCACTGCACGGTGGAGAGGTATCCCCTCCACCTCCTCTCCTTGTTGGTGCCATACCCCCACCTAAACCCTCCCATTTTCTGTCCGACCCCAGAACTACACCCACTCTCTCGCTCTCACCCAGCTAGGAGCTACTTCTGGGACCTCACCGATTACATTTATTCTGAACACCTAATGAAGGAATGAAGTATTTCACACACATCTCTCGACCACCATTTCCTGCACAGTAAACATATGAACTAAACAAACCCTAACCTGAAGCTGCTAATTACTACCGTTACTATTAGGGTTAACTGTATAATGATATAATATACCAGGTATGAGGGGTAGAAATACACACTTGTATAATTATATATAAGGTATAATGAGATTATTTGGTTATACACGAAACAGTTATACAGAGTGGTATTGTAGTAGAAGAATTATTGATCAGTTCAATATTATAACTCTTGTAGTTAATCTGGTATTTAATAAATGGGCGTTATATAGTTATTTAGTAATTATTCTTAACAGGTGTGAATTCAAATTATCTTGAAAGTTATCTCAAGCTTGAATAGGTGTGAAGCTTTCAATGGTAGGTCAAATTGGATTTTCGGCCACGTATGTGTTTTTTGTATTATAATCCTTTTTCTCATCAGTTCCTTCATTAGTGTGTTTTAAGGTGTTTTTCCTTCTGCAAATTCATTTTTACCCATTATTTTGCAATATTAAAACATGCCCCCTAAAGCCATATTTTGTCATTACCCTAACCTAACAACCTAACCTAACCTGGGGATGGCCGCCATTGTTCCTTCCACCCTTATTTAACCCACAAAGTCTAAGGAAAAATAATTTAATATGCAGCGGTAAAGACATATATTGCGGTGACTAACACTCTATGACAAAGCTATAGTACACATTTTGAACATTATGGCCAATTAGGATAACAATATGGCCTACTGATTGGGTAGATAGCTCCGTTAAGATGAGTGTTGCGTTAGCGTAATGAAGTCACATGACCGACTCACTGGGAATATTCTCGGCAATAATTAATTGCATTTATTGGCAAATTGGCTGTTTACACTTAATGAGTCCTGAACTGTCTGGAAGCAGAGAGATTTGTGGTGCATATGATTAAGCAAATATTTTGTTCTTGTATACGGTGCTAATAAGTAGTGATATTAGTATTTAATAGTTGTATAAAAAGAATTAATTCAAAATACTTGAATGGTTTACTTTGTGTGTTCATTGATGGGATACTCATGGTGGAATTGACACAGACGGCCCTCGTTGTCTCAAGCTTGTTACGTAGCAAGGACTGAGCCATTACAACGATGGAAATTAAATACAACTTCACGTGGGTTAGTTTGGCAGGTATATTAGAGTACAATACAGTACTTAACCATCAGTACATCGGTATGAACCTTTCAGGGGTCAATGGTAAATTTATCGGTATGAATCCCCCCCTCCCGCCGCCTCTCTCTCTCTCTCTCCCTCTTTCTTTCATTCTTTCAAATTTAGTAAAGCTACTACTTGACTCTGACTATGATACATTGCATTCCTTCATTAGGTGTTCGGAATACATGCAATTGGTGAGGTCCAGAAGTAGCCCTTAACTGGGTGAGAGCAAGAGAAGGGTGGGTGGGTGTAGTTCTGGGGTTGTAGAGGAAATTGGGAGGGTTTAGGTGGGGGTATGGTAACAACAAGGAGAGGAGGTGGAGGGGATACCTCTACCGTGCAGTGCTACTAACGCCTGAGTTCAGGGAAACGAAACGAATTAATCCTGACGACTGTACCTATTATGGTGGGAACCCAGCACCTCACGGTCGCCAAAGGTCGCTTGTAACCTCGTAGTTAAGGTAAAATAAGAATTATGCTGTACCTAGATTAATCAAAAACTTTGTAGATGTTCAGCCTCACAGCTGCAAGTGAACAATAAACCGACACACACACACACACACAGACCTGGTGATCCTGGTGATGAGTTGAGGACGTCTGGTCGTCCCTCGGTCATGCTAATGCACCACCGCCAGTAGTAGTCATCCACCGCTCGTACCCGACCCCAGTGGAAGACACGCGGGCAAGGGGACCAGTAGATGGTCTCTCCTCATCAGGGCAAGCTGATCAGATATGCTGTTACTCAGTGCCCTGATGTTGTAGTGGGGCATTTTTGGCTGGTCAGGGACACTCTTGAGGAACCTGTCCAGCACCCTCTTGAACTGGTCAGCCGAGGAGTACTCCGCATCACGCACATGTCTTGGCAGCGCGTTAAAGAGTGTTGGGCCCCGGTACAATATTGAGGTCAAGGAGCTGGTCCAGATATTGGTGCATAGCAATGGATGGAACCTGGAACACTTTTTGTCCAAACTGCATCCCTTAGCTTTATTTGGTCCATGGTTCAGGTAGCGCCAACATACTTATGGATGTTCATAATTGCATTATTTTCCATGACGACCAGTACGGCATCCTCGGAAAACATTGCGCTGGTAGAAGCGGCATATTGGTGCTGGTCTTTCTTCCAATATCTCCTTTACTGACTCTTTCCTACTGTCATCTAATGATAGAGAATTTTGGTTCTGTGGTGGTTCCTTCTGGGGAGATTTGCTTGTAGATAGAGATTCCACCTGAGGAGATTTGCTTTCCGGGTCAGAACTCTTTGGAGGCGGAGCATTGTCTCGTTCCAGCAGTCCAGTGACCCATGCATGTTGCTCATCATTTTTATAATTTCCTAATTTACACAGGCCTCACAAATATACTGACTTCTTGAGTTGAAGTAGTGGACCAAGCAGTATACTGGAAGATGTGAGCAGGCTGTGTGGACATAGCTGCTACACTTTTCACACTTTATGCACTCTATGACACAGTCTTTGGTGCAGGTTTTACACTTAACACCAGGTGGGGGTAGAGCTGTTCTGCTATTCATTTTCTCCAAGTTATTGTTACAAACGTCACACACCTAAGTACTATTTACACTTAGGCACTTAAATAATGAGTTAACTGGTAAAGGTGTATAGTGTCATTAATTTATATCAATATTGTTATCTAGTGTTGTTTCTAGACAGTTTACCCCCTTATTTTGCACTTGTATTTCAATAGATGTCACAATTAAACACATTATTCACTATAATATGACGATTAAACAAGTGTTGGTAATTACCGTTATGGAGTATGGTAGATTCGTCCAATAGAGGGCATTGTCTGGGCGAGAGGGCAAAATGTTGTGAGTATTGTTATCACTTAGTTTTCTAATAACAACTCTTTCCATTATCTTCCTGTCGGCCTCACACTGTGCTGGGAACACTTATACACAACGAGTTTCACTTACAATAGCGTAGCCTCTATATTTCGAGAGGAATTAGCACAAATATAAGAGCGGTAACGAGTGTTTATGTTCGTACCCGCGCATGCGCTCACACACAGTCACACACACACACACACACACACCTCAAACCACACAAAGAACTCGTGTAGTACGGTAGTTCATAGGTATTCTGTTTTCAATCACACATCTTATGTTCAGGATACTTCTTTTGTATTAAGTTTATATAAGTGATATATATCCACTGACGACATTTTCTAATGATATAATATTGTAATTTATTACCGGATTGGATAACGTCATTTATAAGGGAGGATGGGGGTTTTTTCTGGCCCCCCTTCTCCCTCATGTTTAGCCCCATTAGTTTTCAAATGCTAAAACGTTCGACCCATTAGTTTGACTGTTCGCCCTATTCTTTGTCAATATTAAGATCTTTCGTGCTATTTAGCTGTCGATTTTTTCGTGGCGAACGATATCTAGCCTGTAATTTAGAAGGGAACCTATGCCGGGATATTTTTCTATCGAAAAATATACAAATATATCTTGAAGGAGGGTCTTGAGGGGGTATATTCTTAAGCTTGATGGAGGTCTAGGGAGGAAACTAAACAAATAATAAAAGTTACATAAATGAGCAAATAGATAAGCCGATCCCCCCTTAATCAGCTGAAAGAAGTATGAATCCTAACTTTTAACCCCTTCTCTACCGGCGACGTCCTTGTATTTTTATTGTAGCTATATTTAGACTATTGTGTGCAGTTTAAGAAGGATCTGTGGTAGTGAAAATGGTCAAGTGAGAGTGTTCGAAGCTTGTTAATGGCTCGTGGCCCTTTGTACACTGAATAAAATCGTCTACTAGTAGCCAGAATATAGTGTAAACTACATCACCGGTATAGAAGAGGTTAACCATACCAAGACACATTATTTCCTCTTTTGACTGGCTATTAGTTTATTCAAGTGAATTGGGGTTTGTAATTGATGATTAATGTTAAGAACGGGGTGTTACTTAATTAGACGAGTATTAATATTAAAAGTAGGCTGTGAGAATCAGGCGCTAACTGAGATACATGTTATACCTTGATATACCTTCTATACCTCTCTTAACCCCTTCTGTACCGGCGACATCTTTTTAACTGCATTTTGGCTACTATTAGACGATTTTATTCAGTTTAAAAAGGGCCTCCAGCAATCAACAGGCTTCGAACTATCTCACTTAACCATTATTATTGCCACAGATTCTTTTTGAACTGCACAAAATCGTCTAAATATAGCTAGAATAAACTAAAAAACAAAATTGTAGGTAAAGCAAGATATCTGCTGTAGAAAGTTAGAAAACACTTATAAAAATATACCGTGGCATTGAAAAGGTTTAATGCTTGTATCCAGGTGAAATTTGTGAAATGGTTATAGTCGATGTCAGTGATTCTCTCTCTCTCTCTCTCTCTCTCTCTCTCTCTCTCTCTCTCTCTCTCTCTCTCTCTCTCTCTCTCTCTCTGATTCTCTATTTTCATCAACTATACAATATAAAGGTGTAGTATGGATTTGTGGTTTTGTGTTTCTCTAGCCTCCAGACCATTGGACCTATGGAAACTATTATTCAAGGGTCTAAGAAAGAGTGTTACCAAAAAATAATAATGCGTTAAAACAAAATAATAAAAGCAGAAATGAGCACACCAGTTTTACTCCGTCACCTTGCGTATGTAATCCAGGTATAATTTAGTATTTTAGTACTGCCTTGGGCTTGAGATATTATCGGTATCAGGATTCGAGATATGATCGGGATCAGGATATGATCGGGATCAGGATATGATCGACTCAAGGTCGGGTACCTAACCTAGTATAATTATAATTAAACCCATTCTCCAAGACTTAAACCTGTGCTCTCTTGCCAAACAAAAATATATGCTCAGTGAAAATAAGTTTAATTACTGGAACTATGCATACTCTTCGAGAACTAATACGTTTAATTTCAAATGTACCATGCACAACGAAAGATAACCCAAAGTAGAATGCCAATTCCTTACGTGCTAAACCCATCACATACATTCAAACCCCAAGTATGCTTTCAGTTTTTGGTTTAAAGCTGAATTTTTGGGTGAAAAGCTCGTGGGGATGGCCCCCACCCCCCATTGGAGTCACTCAATAATATCCAAATATCTTGTGTAATTGCAATTATGGAACAAACATTTGCCATGGTCATTTTAAGAGGGTCCAAGAATGGGGGATTGAGAGGGTGGGGGGGGGGGGGCATCATTCGATGTTAACCATAAGTTAATGGGATTGTTTTGGGTACCAAATGAAATTGGTGATCAATTCTGTTCGAAAATCCAAGCATTGTTCTAGAGACATTGTGAGACAGACAGGCAGAAAGAAAGACATAGCCAAACTTACAAACAGACAAACAAAATCACTCGATTGCAAACGTTTATGAGGCATCCAAAGAAACCAGCCACTAAAAATCGTGTTATTGGGTATTCTGTATAACCATATTAATATAAGAGGTTCAAATCCCACATCCTATTTAATGAGGTAATACAATCATCTCCAAAATTAGCATCTGAGGACAACTGGGAACATCATGGTTATCAAAAAAGAAAAAAAAGCATAATGATTTTTCTTTTGCTTTAGGGGGGGGGGGTCTAACAAAGAAGCACTTCCAATGTTAACCAAACGCTAATGGGATCCTTATGGGTACCAAATGAAGTTACTGACAAATTCTTGTCTAAATCCATTAATTCGTTCGCGAAATACTTTTCAAACAGAGAGAGAGAGAGAGAGAGAGAGAGAGAGAGAGTACAAAGGAGTACAAAGGAAATCAAGCAACAACAGGTCTAGTGACCCTTCTAGGTTGCTTGTCCTCCAAAACACTGAGGATCAAGTGTCCAAACAGTGGTTTAGAGTGGGTAAGGGAACATTGGAAAGGGAACTACTGCCCTGCCACTAACGTGGCAGGACTAGGAAGTTAGTAGGGGACATATGGGTTAGTAACTGAGGGGAGGATAAAGTTATTCATTTACAAACGCAGTCAGTCGCGGGTTTGATGCGAGATATTTGTCTAGGCGGAATTTAAATGAATCAACGGTGCTGCAGTCTATAACGTCTCGGGGAAGCCCATTCCACAAGTTGACAACTCGATTGAAGAAGAAATTCTTAGATTCGTGCGAGTTAAAAGATTTACCAATAATTTTGCAACCGTTTCCCCGCGTGTAATTAGATTGGTCGATAGTGAAGTACTTACTACAGTTCATATTGTCGATGCCTTTGATGATTTTGAACACTTGAATTAAGTCGCCTCTTAATCTGCGCTGGGTTAAAGGAAATAGATTTAATTCTCTAAGACGCTCTTCGTATGGTTTGTTCTTTAGGCTAGGTATCATTTTGGTAACTCTACGTTGAACTCGTTCAAGCTTGTTTATATCTTTTTGGTAATAAGGGCACCAGGATTGAACGCAGTATTCCAGAAGAGGGCGGACTAAGGAATTGTAAAGGGTTAGGATAACTTCTTTGGATTTATGCTCAAATGACCTGCCTATAAAGCCAATTATTTTGTTTGCCTTCTTAACAACTTCTGAACATTGTTGACTCGGTTTAGGTTACTCGATATTGTTACTCCCAGATCAGTTTCTCTGTTTACATTCTTAAGCTGAGTGCCATTCATCGAATAGTTTGCTTTCTCATTTAGGTATCCGACATGTAGTACTTTACATTTATCCGCATTGAAACTCATTTGCCAAATTTGGGCCCAACATGACAATTTATCTAGATTGTGTTGCATATCGTCAACTTGTTCTTTTGAGAGTACGCTATTTGCAATTTTTGTATCGTCAGCAAATTTTGAGATTGTGCAGAGAGAGAGAGAGAGAGAGAGAGAGAGAGAGAGAGAGAGAGAGAGAGAGAGAGAGAGAGAGAGAGAGAGAGAGAGAGAGAGAGAGAGAGAGAGAGAGAGACAGATTACACTTTATGTCCCTGCTGCCGACGGATATAGTAAAAATGTATGTAGAAATGCAAGATTGTCAACATATAGCCTACATGTGTACCTAATGTGTGTGTGGAAGAGATCAACCTTGCGTACACACAAGCCTGAAATACGTACATAATCAATATTCCCTAGATAAAGCCTCGGTGTAACAGTCCCTTTTGTCCCCCATCATTGGTCACCTGCTTGTTTTCTCTCCTTTTCTCTCTTTCTCTGGCTTGTATCCATTCGACCCCATTCAGCCTACTGTTTTAAGATGTTTATCCCCATCCAGTTGTCGATTTCTTCCTGGCGAGCGATAGCGAGCCAGCATTGTATGGAGAAATCCGGCCTCGCCGGAGACATTTTTCTATCGAAAAATTTACAAATTTTGCTCGCTGTCACAACATATTTAAAAATATGCTGGCGGAAAACAACGACACCTGGATGGGAATAAACGTCTTAAAACAGTAGGCTGAATGGAGCCAAATGAATACAACCCAGAGAGGGAGGGAGAGAGAGAGAAAGGGAAAACATACGAGGTGGGCCCCCTTAAGACAATTTGCGGGAAAGGTCCGGACACCCCCGAGTGAGGGACGCGCTGAAAGGCTTCTATGAAAAGGTGTCCGTGTCAAAGGTTTAATCAGGTTACTGACCCCCTGGACGTGTGGTGGTGGGGAGGCTCGGTCACCACACCTTACACTTCTACACAATATTCCCTAACCTATTTATTTATATATTTATGTATTATGAGTATCCTAGGTTCGAGTCCTTGAAGTGCCACGTGAATTTCTTGATTTAATTAATTGAGTTTAGAAGCGAAGTTGGTCGGTGAAAAAATATAAATTTTGGGGGATGGGGGGCAGTTGCAGTATTCTATGTCACTTATATGATATTACCACATGATTTGATTTGTTTTTCTTTCTACGTGTTGGATGAGACAAATGACAGGCTGCCTGTAACGAGTGTCTCCCCCAAAGCCAAAAGAGTGAAAGAGGGCCAAATTCAGGGGACGTTGGGGTCAGACACACAAAGTTTAAAGCCGTCTAAGTCATAGGATGAAGGAAAGATAGGTTGAGGGAGAGAGTTCCAAAGTTCACTTGTTGAGTAGAAGAAAGACAGAAAATTTGCCAATTCTTGGCTTAGGGAGCTGGACAGAATATAAGTGGGATTGTGTTGAAAGGCGGGTGCCTCGCACTCGCCGCAAAGGAGGGGTTATGCATAGAGCTCCGAAGAACATTGATTGTTGAAATAGCGATAGAAGAGTGAAAGAGATGAAACATTGCGGAGTGTACACAAAGATGTAGGGAACTAGTAAGAGGAAGTGAGTTGGTGAGGCGAAATGCTATTTATTCTACTCTTTGGACATAATTATTGCTCAGCGAAAGTGTCTGCGGTTATCTTTCAATCTAATTTCAGGAAAAAGTTGTAAGTCTATGTAGAGTTGGGCATCGATATTGCTATGTGAGGGGATAACTTCCGAAAATCGACATACAACTATAATATTCTTTTGCTCTCTCGCCGCCCCTGATGGACTGATCTGAACTAACATCAGACAGAGGTTGAACAAATTAGGTTTTCATTCGCTAGAGAAACGTAAAGTTAAAAGGGATATGATTTGTATTTAAATGGGTAAGTGGATTTAATTAAGGGGACATAAAACAAGCACTGAAGCTCAGTAGTAGCAAAACAACTCGAACAAATAAATTTGAATTTGATAAATATTGCTTCTGAAATTATATAGGCAAATATTGGACTGGAAACCCTATTGTATGGAATTGCCTACAGAGTGGTATAGTAGGATCAAGAACGACAGAGAGTTTCAAGATAATGTTACATAGTTATTTGAACACGATGGGCTGGGTCTGAGAGGAATCTGCCTTGGGTAGATCAGTTAGCCTTTTATAGACTCCTGTTTTGTTTATGTTCTTATATAAAGAAACCTTCAAAGTCTACAAGATGCACCCATTTAAAAAGGTTTAAATACAACAAAAGTGCTAATGTTAAAACCAATGTTAGCGAAATTCCGGGGCATCTGATATGCTAGACACTTTATATAAAAACCCACAGGCGCTAAACCAATCCTCTACGAACAAAAAAATAAATAATAATCAATCTATCTATCTATTGCCTGACGCCGTGATCCCCGAAGGGGTGGCCACGAACGAAACGCCCCCATGCACCTCTGTCCCCAGTCAGTCGACGCCCCTCCTCCCAACCAGCACCGTCTTCATCCATATACTTCCTCACTCCATCCTTCCACCTCTCCTTCGGTCTACCTCTCCCTCTCTGTCCTTCCACCTCGCTCTCGTACACCTTCTTAGTCATTCTCTCGCTTCCCATACGTTCCATAATTATGGCCTAACCATCTCCAGGTGTTCCTTTTCACACTTTCCAGCACATCTACCTCCACACCACACCTCCTTCTTACTTCCTCATTTGTCTGTCTATCCCTCCATGTAACTCCGCACGCACTTCTCAAGTAACTCATTTCCACCCCTCTCACTCTTGGTCTGAGTCTCTTCTCAAACGTCCATGCTTTGCTTCCGTAAGTCGGTGTCGGGATTACCACACTGTCATGCAAGGACTTATTCACTTCCATACTGACCACCCGGTTTCTTGTTACTGCTGTCAGCGTTCCTACAACCCTCATCCCCTGTTGCACCCTCTCCCGCACTTCTTCATCCATAGTCCCATCTTTACTCAACACACTGCCCAGATACTTAAATGAGTTGACAATCTCCATAGCCTGACCGTTCAACTTCAACTCACACTCTGTGGCTTCACCCCTTTCGAAGACCATAACCTTGCTCTTCCCCGCATTTACCTTCAGATTCCGTTTTTCGCACACTGTTCCAAACACATTTACCTGACCCAGCAATTCCCATTCATTATCGCTCATTAGAACTGTATCATCAGCAAACCGCAGTACAGGCAGCTTCCACTCATTTCCCTCCCTTATCAGCGATACACCAACATCCACTGCTCTTCCTTGTATTTCTCTCATGACTCCATCCATATATACAGTAAACAACCACGGAGACATCACAAACCCGTTTCAACCCAACATTCAGGTCAAAGAACTCGCTCTGCTCATTCTCCAAACGTACTGCCGCCTTTGCACCCTCATACATGCTCTTCACTGCTGTCAGCAACTTGCCATCTACTCCGTATATTCTAAGTACTTTCCACATACCTTCTCTATCCACTCTGTCATAGGCCTTCTCCAAATCCATAAAGGCAACATACACCTTTTGTTGCTTCTCCAGATATTTCTCCACAACACAATTCAGGGTAAAAATCTGATCTACACATCCTTTTCCCTTCCTAAAACCTCCCTGCTCACCACCTATCCATTTCTCCGTTCTCACTCTCACTCTCTCAATCACTACCCTACTGTACACCTTCCATACTACGCTTAGAAGAAATATTCTTCCACACTCCTCTTTCCCCTTTAGTGCACTCCCTTCTCCCATGCTAGTTTGCACATTTTCCATACCCATTTGATCACTATCTCACCACCATACCTCAACATTTCCCCACACACTCCATCTGTTCCTGGTGCTTTCCCCAACTTTACTCTTTTCATGGCTTCCAACACTTCTGACCTGATCCCCACTTCCTCCTCCACTACTTCTCTTCTTCTCTCTCCCATACCCCATCCAACTATGTTTGCTGTCGCTTCATTCCTTACATTTAGCAACTCGTTGAAGTACTCCCTCCATCTTTCGACTCTCTCTTGCTTCTCAGCTAGCATTCTCCCATTCTTATCTTTCACACCCTTACTGTTTCTCTTGCTACCTTCCCTAACTTTCTTGACTTCTTTCCAGAACAGTTTCTTACACTCCCTCCATTTTACACTCAGATTCCTTCCAAATTCCTCATCTACTCTTCTCTTACTTTCCTTCACTACTCTCTTCACCACTCTCTTTCTCTCCAAATACCTCTCTCGTTTCTGACTCTTCAAATCTCCATTCCCTCTACTATCCAACACTCTCTATAAGCTTTCTTATTGTCTTCCACAGCTATTTTTACCTCTTCTGTCCACCATGCTGTACCTTTCACTGCCCTCCCTCTTCTCCTTACTCCACACACCTCCTCACATACTGCACAGATCTCTCCTTAAACACCTTGCTCATCTCCTCCACTTCCTCCATATCTTCCAGGTCGAACCCACCTAGTCGTCTTTCTACTGCTTTCCTCTACTCTTCCCTGATTTCCTCCTCCTGTAGCCTCTCCACCCTCCTCGCCATTCAATCTTCCTCACGCCTCCCTCCAGACCTCCTCACCCACTTCTTTTGTAGGCTATCCTAATGTTAGCTACTACTACATAATGATCAGACAGACCCCCTCCAATACCCCTATACACCCTAGCATCCAGCACAGATTTCTTCATTCTTTCATCCACACATATATAATCAATCAGTGCCTTTCGTTCCACCACTGTCTTATCCTTACCCTTCATCGTCCACACCACTTTCCATGTGTACCTGTGTATCATTCTGTGTCGGAAGAAGGTGTTGGCTATTCACAACCTCCTCCCCACACATACGTCCACAAGTGCACTACCATTGCCATTCACCTCTGACGGTACCCCCCACCCTCCCACCATTTCATCAACTTTCCTATCACCCACCTTCCCATTCATATCCCCAATCAGAAATATTCTTTCGTTCTTGTCAAACTTATCCAGGCATGCCTCCACATTCACCCAGAACTCCTCTTTCTCTCTTACAAATTTATCCTCTGTCGGAGCATACACACACACAATCACCCACGATTGTATTCCTACTTTCATTCTCACCCACACAATCCTTGAACCCACAGACCCATAGTCTCTTACACGCTCCTTCCATTTGTTACTTACAAACAAACACGCACCTTCTCTCGCTGCTCCCTCACTCACTCCAGCACACACACCCATTCCACACTCACACTCTCTCACATCTGTACCCCTCCATTTGGTCTTCGTCATTTCATTTCATACATCCAGCCTGGCATTCACTAACACTTCCAAGACCCCTCTCTCTTTTGTGTCATCATTCATGCCTCTCACATTCCACGTTGCTATTCTAAGATTGTTCGTAAGATTGTCCATAGTCGGTCGGGGTTCATCAACACAGGGATCGTCCGCATCCGAGGCTTTTCGTTCATTTTTCGTTGCTTACGTATTTTTCACGGGTGGGGGTCGCAAGCCCACCGACCCAATCTCTTCAGTCGCCTCTTACGACACACGCAGAAGGCACGTGGGGCATATTCTAATGCCTTACCCCCAGGGGGTAAAATAATAATAATAATAATAATAATAATAATAATATATAATAGGTACCCCAAATGAGGAATTACAACCACCCAAATCGAAGAAGTAGATTTTGACTAAATATCACACACCACTTTGCTTCCATTTCGTGGATCTAGAAAAGGTGGGTCCAGTGAAGGAGTAAGACATTTATAATTAACATCATATTTCGCAACGGTATCTTCGTAATAGCCAAGTAATCAAGATGGTGACATGGCAATTTAAGAACAGTAAAGACCATAATAATTGTGTATTATCAGATGACTTCCCCTCTTCCCTACCATGACCCCTTCCATAAACGTCCATGATAATTACCAAGGGGTTTTTGCTTGTTAATAAAGAAATTAACTGTGCTATTTTTACTGATTACTTAAGGGGGGTCACCGGCTTTATTTCTCTTTCTCTCCTTTTGTCTCTTTCTCTGGCTTGTATTCATTCGGCCCCATTCAGCCAACTGTTTTAAGACGTTTATCCCCATCCAGGTGTCGATTTCTTCCTGGCGAGCGATAGCGAGCCAGCATTGGATGGAGAAATCCGGCTACGCCGGAGAAAATTTTCTATCGAAAAATTTACAAATCTAGCTTGCTGTCAAAACAAAAATATATACGGTATATACAGTATATATAAAATATTGACACCTGGATGGGGGTAAACGTCTTAAAACAGTAGGCTGAATGGGGCCGAATGGATACAAGCCAAAGAAAGAGAGAAAGAGAACAAAAGCGAGGTGGGCCCTTACAAAAAATGGCATGCACAGTTCTAGTTCTCCCTTTCCTACCCCAGTATTTCCGTGTTTGTTTGTTTTGTTCAATAAAATAAAATTATTTGTTGACATGCACAGTGTTCACGTTTTGTGTTTAAATTATTTGTTTTATGCGATATTTCATGACTAATATGGATATCCACCCCCTGTATACTGTCACTAATTCTACATTGTAAACATTATGTCTTCAAATGTAAAACACTAATACTCATAGTATGTAGTGAAATCCTTTATGTATACAAATTAGCACACATAAGTGATTAAAATCATTGTTGTGCAGACATTTTGTTACACTACAGCACACTATACTTACTAACTCTCTCTCTCTCCTTCTCTCTCTCTCTCTCTTACACACTGGCAGAATTGATAAATGCAATAGAACTTACAAGAAGGGTGAAACAAATAGCAGTCAACAACTAACTACTGAGCTGTGCAGGGCTCGTTTATATATATATATATATATATATATATATATATATATATTATTCTATTTGTGTATTTTGTATTTCATATACTGTATGTGTCTTGTTTCTTCCCTGTATATACAGTATATATCTCCTTTATGATCGTTTCTCCTATATGTTTACCACAACAACTACATACTGTATATGTTTCAATCCTTTTTTACTCCATCACGATTATTCAAAACTAACTAACTCTCTCTCTCTCTGTGTCTCTCTCTCTCTGCCTCTCTCTCTCTCTCTCTCTCTCTCTCTCTCTCTCTCTCTCTCTCTCCTTGATAAGAACAGGTAATTGGCCAGCTCAGCTGATCTCACCCAGCCTCATTACTAGTCATTACACGATAATTACTCAGAGCTACCCAACGAATACCAGGCTAAGGCAAATAACTGTTAGCAGAGAGAGAGAGAGAGAGAGAGAGAGAGAGAGAGAGAGAGAGAGAGAGAGAGAGAGAGAGAGAGAGATAACATAAAGACAACACAAGAGCGAAAAATATATACAGTATGGCACAGCATATATATATATATACTAATATAACGGGTATATATATATTATATATATATATATATATATATATATATATATATATATACCGGGTATATATATATATATATATATATATATATATATATTATATATATATTTTCTTTAATACATACGAGGTTGAAAGAAATGGCAATTTCTGCGTTGGAAATTTTATTATTCAAAGTTTCCAGGTCTCTGATGAGTTTTCGCTGGGTGGCAGGAAGTAGATGAAGGAGATGAGCAAAATTCATGGTGGTACAGGGTTACATTAAAGTACATGATGATACAGGATATACGACGCGTTTCACTGGACAACCAGCATTATCAAGTAAGGAAGGAATGATATAAAAGGTAAACAGGAATGGATATATAAGCTTTATATATCCAAGCCTTACATCCCAACATCAACAACCAAACTCTGGACCTTCAGATCCTTCCTTCTGCCAAAAGGCACTACCCTACAGGACCTAACACCCCTCCTCGCCCCCCGGTGCCCTTGACGCAGCCCCCCGCGCTACCTCCTTCAGCTTCGTGTTCTGCAGGCGCCACACAACTTAGGCCACGCCCCTCGACACGCAGCCAATCAGCTTCGACCCCACCTATCGACCACCATCCCGCATCCAGTGCGCATGCGTGAAGGCGCTCCCCCCTTTTTCTCTCCTAGTTTTCCCTTCCAACCAATAGCAGACTTTTGCCCCCTGTTTTCCGCCTCCTCTGATCCTCCACCCTCTATATATACCCTTCCTGTTTACCTTTTATATCATTCCTTCCTTACTTGATAATGCTGGTTGTCCAGTGAAACGCGTCGTATATCCTGTATCATCATGTACTTTAATGTAACCCTGTACCACCATGAATTTTGCTCATCTCCTTCATCTACTTCCTGCAACCCAGCGAAAACTCATCAGAGACCTGGAAACTTTGAATAATAAAATTTCCAACGCAGAAATTGCCATTTCTTTCAACCTCGTATGTATTAAAGAAAATTATTACCTGGCTTTACCAACATATATATAATATATAATATATATATATATTATATATATATATATATATATATATATATATATATATTATATATATATATATATATATATATATACACAGTATACTGTATACTGTATATATTTAAATTATGTATACATAATTATGAGAACTTCTGCAGTAGACATCTTAATTTGGGCTTTACATGTGTTGATATGCTGCATGTGTTTTTTGTTTATGTTTATGATATTATGTGTTGATATGCTGCATGTGTTTTGTTTATGTTTATATTATGTGTTGATATGCTGCATGTGTTTTGTTTATGTTTATATTATGTGTTGATATGCTGCATGTGTTTTGTTTATGTTTATGATATTATGTGTTGATATGCTGCATGTGTTTTGTTTATGTTTATATTATGTGTTGATATGCTGCATGTGTTTTGTTTATGTTTATGATATTATGTGTTGATATGCTGCATGTGTTTTTTGTTTATGTTTATGATACATTGGAAAGGGAAATACTGCTCTGGCACTAATGTCCGTGGCACGTTTAGCAAGTTAGTAGGTGACAGATGTTTAGTTTGGGGGGATTATGTTATTCATTTACAAACGCAGTCAGTCGCGGGTTTGATGCGAGATATTTGTCTAGGCGGAGTTTAAATGAATCAACGGTGATGCAGTCTATAACGTTTCGGGGAAGCCCATTCCACAAGTTGACAACTCGATTGAGTTGTGTTGATATGCTGCATGTGTTTTGTTTATGTTTATGATATGATTTGATTGATAATTAAATATAGTGTAATAATTACTAGAATATTGATTTATTTCAATTTACTATTTAGTTGTGTCTCTTTTTCAATTAATGTAAAAAAGCTTTAGTTATAATCATAGTACAATTATTTAAAGGAGCCAATGAGATTGCATTGAAAGATCGTGTTTTGGTTTGGTGTATAGTATTAAGCTGAAATATGATTTAGTTTGGTGTAATATGGTGATTAGGAGCATTTAAAGGTTTAAATAATTGAATTTAGAGCGCTACATTATTAGGAGTTCCATTCAATTGTGATATTGATTATATATACATTCCTGTGCTGGTACTTTTCAATGGTTATACGTATTGTGTATTGAGAGAGAGCGAGGTAACAAGATTTTGTTTAACTATTTGTTGATTTAAATTATGTGATAGTATTCAGTAAATTATGTGATAGTATTCAGTAAATTTAGCTTTAAAATAAAATCGATTTGATAATCATTATCCCTAATTTTTATTAATTGATTTGTGTTTTATTAACATGTGTTTCTTCTGATCGATTTTAAGTTTCGGCCATGAATTAATTTTACTATGTCCACTAAAAACAAGTAAATTTACATATGCTACGATGATCCATTGAACAATTTAGATTATATATATTTTACATTTTGCAACTGGTTATAATAGCTACTATAATAGAACACACGATTCATATATTTGTTTGTCTAATAACTTCATTGTGACGTATTTACTGGATACGTAATGATGATACGCTTCTAATATTATTCCCAGAAATACAAACCAGTAATTAGACTGATACATAAGCCCTAGGGAATGGCCCATAATCCCAGACAAACCCCATTATGATGGTGGTATACGATTACTGCACTCCTAACCAGTCAGCAGGATATGATAGTTGTTGTAATTGCAATTATACATACTAGAACATTATTAATGTACTCTCATTGCCATTGGCCACTGGAAGGCTTAATTGAGGTAGTCTATAGCGTTTTGGTTGATAGACGTCCTTCCTAAGCTGAATAAAATCGTCTAATAGTGTCCAGAATATAATGAAAAGAACGTTGCCGGTATTGAATGGGTTACGAGAAGAGAGGGTATACTTACAGTAGATAGAAGAATATATCGTGCAAACGGCTTTACAACAAGTAGGGAGACATTTATACAAGTTAACTAGATAGATAGATAGATAGATATAAACACCATATGAGGAGGAGCACTTTATTGCAGATAAACGTTTCGCAGATAGCTTCTTCAGGGCACAAGCTATTTGCGAAACGTTGTCAATAAAGTGCTCCTCCTCATATGGTGTCAATAAAGTGCTCCTCCTCATATGGTGTATATATTAATTCTGTCAACTGTTCTAAGTTATTTCAACACAACAGATAGATAGATATATATGCACAGATAGAGAGGGATACAAGCGACAGATAAATAGATAGATATATAACTAGATAGATAGAGGTAGGTGCAGGGAGGCTATAATAATTATTAGAGTGACGCAGTAGATTGCAAGAGGCTTTTCAGTTAAGGGAGCCCACCTCGCTTTTGTTCTCTTTCTCTCCCTCTCTCTTTGGCTTGTATCCATTCGGCCCCATTCAGCCTGCTGTTTTAAGACGTTTACCCCCATCCAGGTGTCAATATTATTTTCCTGGCGAGCGGTAGCGAGCCAGCATATATATTTGTTTGTTTTGACAGCAAGCTAAATTTGTACATTTTTTCGATAGAAAAACTTCTCCGGCGAAGCCAGATTTCTCCATACAATACTGGCTCGCTATCACACGCCAGGAAGAAATCAACACCTGGATGGGGATAAACGTCTTAAAACAGTTGGCTGAATGGGGCCGAATAGATACAAGCCAGGGAAAGAGAAAACAGGAGAGACAGATACAAAAAAAAAAAAAAAAAATTATCCCCCTTAATAGGGAGGAATTTACACTAGCCAGACATAGCTACATAAATATATAAATAGATAGATAGGTATATGCATAGAGAGAGGTATACATATAGATGGATGAACAGATTGAATGATAGACAGACAATAAACAAAGAAATACAGTTACATAGAGAAGTATATGTAATGAGAGGAAAAGGACAGATCAGATATAGTAAGATGGACAAAGATACAAACAAATAGGTTTAAGGGGGTGGTAGTCGCTTTTTCTGGACTCTCATCTCCCTCATGTTTATCATATTAATTTTCAGATTTCAATACGTTCGTTCCATTAGTTTGTCGATTTTAAGACCTTTCGCCCCATTTCTTTGACAATATTAAGACCTTTCGTGCTATTTAGGTGTCGATTGTTTTCCTGGCGAGCGATAGCGAGCCTGTAATTTTGGAAGGAATCGGCCTTCGGCCGGGACATTTTTCTATCGAAAAATGTACAAATTTATCTTGAAAGGGGATCTAGGGGGTGTAATTGTAAGCTTGATCTAGGTCTAGCGAGGAGACTAAAAAAAAAAAAAACATTAAAACATAAACACAGACTAAACACCAAGCTCTACCCCCTTAAGGGTTTCAGTATACAACGCCGCTCTTCCTCGTCTGGCTATCATTTGGCATTTTATTCAGCTTAGGGACGACCTTTTACAATCAAAGGGGTACAACTTATGCCAATTAAACCTTTGACTCCCACAGACTACTTTTAAAATAAGCATACTATTCTAATAAAAAAATAAAATAATAAAAATAATATACTGAAAGGGTTTAAGGGGAGGTCACCGGCTGTTTTTATCTGTCACTCCTTTTCTCTCTTTCCCTGGCTTGTATCCATTCGGCCCCATTCAGCCAACTGTTGTAAGACGTTTATCCCCATCCAGGTGTCGATTTTTTCGGTGAGCGATAGCGAACCAGCATTGTATAGAGAAGTCCAGCTTCGCCGGAGACATTTTACTATCGAAAAATTTACAAATTTAACTTGCTGTTAAAACAAAAATATATATATGCTGGCTCGCTACCGCTCGCCAGGAAAATATTGACACCTTGATGGGGGGTAAAGTCTTAAAACAGTAGGCTGAATAGGGCCAAATGGATAAAAGCTAAAGAGAGGGAGAGAAAGAGAAAAAAAGCGAGGTGGGCTCCCTTAATGCAGGGAAGATAAACCTACATACCGGTACAAATAAAGTCCAGGAGACTTCAAAGTAAGTAGGGAGGAATTTCAAGTTATATGAGAGAGCTACATGGAGTCATAAGGAATAG
>CM064496.1:31075253-31162753 GCA_032716605.1 Paralithodes platypus | reverse complement strand
CCTTATAAATGCTAGAGGTCCTTCCCAGACTGAATACAATCGATAAATAACAGCCAGAATAACATGAAAATGATGTCGACGGTACAGTATGGGTTAACAGTACAGCTGAACCCAATATTTCCCCAGGGCTATTAATCACAATAATATAAACGGCCCAAATATGCAAGCTGGCAATTAATCCTCCCCCAAAGTGCGCAATCATTGACTCAGCGGCAAACACCCCCTGGATAGTATTTACCCAGAAACGTTTATCCAATATATATATATTTATTATTTCAGTGCGGGACCATTTCATAAATACATTAAAGTCATATCGCAATTTTACATTACGGCCAGTCCCACGCGACTACCAGCACATCACTTTGTATATATACCTGTATATAATATTTATTTCTCCTTTTTTATATTTGCCCAGCGAGACTCTCTCAAGCTAAAAAATATGAGCACCCTCAGGACTCTCATTAAGTTAAATTTGTACTTTTTTTTAGTAAAAAATAAATGTTCCGGCCGAACTCCGGTTTCTCTTAAATTGCAGTATTGCTATCGCTAGCCAGGAAAATTGTTAACCCATGAATGGGGCCGAAGCTTCTTTTGATCACCAAACTAATGTGGTGAAACGTCATAAAATCTGTAGCAAACACCCCCTGAACAGTATTTCCCCAGAAGCATATAAACCGTAATAACAAATAATATATCATTTGAGCCGGGTCCATTCCCAGCCTGGGTCATAAATACATTAAAGCAATATTGCCATTATGCATTACAACTAATCCCACGGCACCATGAACACACGGACACGGTTCCTGGACAACACAACCACTACACCATTTCAACCAGTAGATAATCAACCCGTGTAATTTACAGGATTTTAAAGCCGGTGGAGACGAGTGCGAGTGAGCAGGAGCACGGCAGGCCCCCCATTCTCTTTCCACCCAGGCAGCCGAGGCACTGAGGAGTATGAGCCATATTCCCGCTAGACATACAGCGCTGCCAAAGGCAAATGTAGCACGACATTAGCGATAATCGCTCAGTATTAGCGAATGTCTATGGTAACGCTGCGAGTGAAGGCCGCGCGCTACGAAGCTCATTCTGGTGTGATTGTCAAGCTATTTTCTTCTAGTTTTTGGCTGAATACATTTAATTTCATTCAGACACTTGCTCAATCATTTAGGAAAGCCTGAATGAGTCCTAATATACAGAAATATACCCGCAGCGTAAGTGTTAATTGAAAATCTACCCTACCCTAACAGTTTTAGTTGAGTTGGTACTAGTTTAGAGCTACTGGATGAAATGGTCTACTGGTTGAGTGTCATGTATATCAAGGCCCAAGAAATCAGTGCCAAATTTAATTCCTAACTTAACCTGGCTTAACCTAACCTAACTGAACAGTATCGATTGAGCTGACACTGGTTGAGAGTTATTGGTTGAAATGGTCGACTTTTCCGGTCACCTGTGGACCCACAAATACACGTAATAATTTAGGACATATTTGATATCAAACACATTTTTCGTTTCAGTTACTAAAACGACAAAAGCTGGATAATACCGATTGAGGCATCTCGCAACCAACAATGAATGGAAACACCCCTGTTGTATTTATGTTCAATATTTGTTTTATTACATAAGCCAATTAATGTAGCCTAACCTAACCTTTCAAATCAAACTAATATAAACTATGCTAACACATTGAAAACTGTTTCTGGTAGGGATAGGTTACCTTAAGATAGAGAGCCAGCGTTGAGGAGGGGTACCAATTGGGGCAGAGAAAACCTTGTTGCCTTTAACCCCTTCCGTACCGAATCCTATTTTTAAATATTTTCAGGTTACTATAGTAAACTGTTTTCTTCAGTTTAATTAGTACCTCCAGCAATGAACAGGCTTTGAACTATCACAATCAACCCTTTTTAATACAACAGATCCTTCTTAACCTAACAAGTGCGCATGGGGGTAATTAGACACCTCTCCCTGTGCGCATGTATTTGAGGTGTTTCCGTCACTAAAATATTCATTGTACCATTAATAGCATTAATACTTATCCATACGCGCCTATTATGGGTTGATTATAAAGTTATTAACCTGAAACAACAAAAAAACGAGTGAAAACAGCGTTTGGATGGTCAAAATCGGAGATATAGCCCGCGAGTTGTATAATGTATGGGTGAGGCAAGCTGCTTTCCCGCCAATTTCCCCCAAGGCCACTGAGACACAGTCTATCGATACTCTCTCTCTCTCTCTCTTGCACTCGCTTTCTATCAGTGATGACCACACCCTGCAACCGGCTTTCTAATGTTAGCACGAAAATATACCTCAGAATAAGGGACTAACAGGGAAAATAGGTGATAACTGAAGGAGGGGAGGAAAGTGGGGAAGGAGGGGAGGTAGAGGATTGATATTTTGCATGGCCCAGGGGCCCAAAAAAAAAAAAAAATCGATGTCAAAAGTTGATTTTTTTTGTCTCTGACTCTTAAGAGTCTTCCCGCAGTCCGCCGGGGGAACTCTTAAGAGTCTCCCCGCAGTTCCCGGGTTAAACGGCATAAAATCGTCTAAATATAGCTAAAATATAAATAAAAAGACTTCTCCGGTACAGAAGGGGTTAATGCTTCCAAAACCCAATTTCTCCATCTATCTACCCGTCGGAAACTCCCAGAGGACTATCCCATATACTTTAACAATATAAAAATCAATCCTTCATCTTCTCTCAGTAGGCTCGGCGTCTATTTCTCTTATAGTCTCTCTTGGAAGGACCTTATTACCAATCTTGCTAAGGCGGCCTCCCAGAAGCTGGGAGTGCTCAACTCCCTCAAGAAGTTCTTTACCCCTGCACAGCTTCTTGCTCTGTACAGGGGCACAGTCTGTCCTTGTATTTAGCATTGTTCACATGTGTGGGGAGGATCCTCTCACATAGCATTTCTAGACAAAGTAGAAAGGAAAGCTTTTTGTATCATTAACTCCCGTCCACTCACCGACTCTCAGCAATCTCTCCTTCTTCACCGCAATGTTGCATCTCTCTTGCTATTCTATCACTACTACAATAATCAATGTTCCTCAGAGCTCTCTCAGTGTATACCACCTCCTCTACGTAGGGTACGTACTACCCGGCTTGCAACACAATCCCACCCCTACTCTGTGCAACTCTCCAACTCAAGAGTGAAATGATACTCCCAATCATTCTTCTAGTCAACAGCTAAGCTCTAGAACTCTCTCTCATCGCCCTGAATGGCGATGGGCTGGTCTATCAGACTGAGACCTGAGCGATCTCTGCCATACCCATAGCTTACTCTGACTGTTCCTTTTACTTATATATTTTCTAAATCTCAAGTGACGGCGTCTCTTCCGTGGATTGACCTCCCAATCTACCAAGATTGGAAGCTAAAGCGTCACATTATTCCTTTGCCCCTCAACTTTCTCTTCATAATTGCTGAGGGCCACAGGGCCCTGGGTGGGGCTTTGGTTTCCCGGGCGTTTACGCACCCTCTCAGCTCCCCGCCATGGAGTGGCTTCGGTCACCCAGGCTTTATTGTGGTCGGCAGGGAGGGTTCTGTGGGGGCGCACGTTTATGGCCTTGGCCTTGCTCGGGGCCTTGGGGCTGTTCGGCCAGGCAGCTTGGGGAACAACAACAACAACAACAACTCTCTCCCTGAATCCATTTATCCATCATCCTATGACTTAAATTGCTTCAAACTCCGTGTGGCCATGCATTTTGGCTCGAACATTCCTTGATTTTGGCTCTGTCACGCTTTCAACTCTGGGGGAGGCACTCGTCACAGGAAGTTTTGTCTTTCATCTCCCTCATCCACATCAAAGAAAAAAAAAATTGTATGCGGGAGGCTGAGATTTGACAATAAAATGTCATGTCCCCATTTAGATTACTCGACTATTACCAACATATGTTAGGCAAATATATTGTTAATTACTCGACTATTGCCAACATATGTTAGGCAAATATATTGTTAATTACTCGACTATTGCCAACATATGTTAGGCAAATATATTGTTAATTACTCGACTATTGCCAACATATGTTAGGCAAATATGTTGTTAATTACTCGACTATTACCAACATATGTTAGGCAAATATGTTGTTAATTACTCGACTATTACCAACATATGTTAGGCAAATATATTGTTAATTACTCGACTATTGCCAACATATGTTAGGCAAATATGTTGTTAATTACTCGACTATTGCCAACATATGTTAGGCAAATATGTTGTTAATTATGAAAACTTCGTAATAATAAGATGTTAATAAATAGTATATTTTGTTAATAATTATCAGTTGATAAGGGACTCGACTACCGTTAGCCGAAATAAAACCGAGTATAGGTTAGTATCTTGCCTTCACTCCAGACCCTCCCTTATGACTGACCCACGGTTATGTCAACATCCCGGCCAACAACCTGGCAGTCCAGGATATACAGTAAGCAGTGCCTGCCAATGATATCCCTGGTCCATCTCTACAACTTGAATAATAAGCCGGTTAACCCCTTCTGTACCGGCTACGTGTTTTTCATTTTTTTCTAGCTATATTTAGAGGATTTTGTGGAGTTTAAGAAGGATCCACGGTAGTAAAGAGGGTTGAGTGAGGTAGTTCAAAGCCTGTTATTTGCTGGAGACCCTATTGAAACAAAATATAATCGTCTAATAGTAGCCAGAATAAAGTCAATAGGACGTCGGTACAGGGGGGTTAACACTATCTGGTGTGAGGTGAGTCTTTTTTGGGCTCTCCTTCTTTCACTACATTAGTTGAAGGTTTGAAGACGTTTCACCTGATTCGTTTGGCGATTATAAGACAATTCACCCTCTTCAGGTGTCGATTCTTGTTATGGGTAAGCGATCACGATGCCATTTCCCGATCACATCCCAATAATTTACAACCAATGACTCCCCCCCCCCCCCCCCCAGAGCAGTATTTACTCAGAAGTGTAAGCGAATATACATAACATTTCAGCCGGGGCCACTCCCCGCCTGGTTCATAAATACATTAAGGGGGGTCACCGGCTTTTTGTTATCCTTCTCTCCTTTTCTCTCTTTCCCTGGCTTGTATCCATTCGGCCCCATTCAGCCAACTGATTTAAGACGTTCATCCCCATCCAGGTGTCCATTTCTTCCTGGCGAGCAATAGCGAGCCAGTATTGTATTGAGAAATCCGGCTTCGCCGGAGACATTTTTCTATCGAAAAATTTACAAATTTAGCTTGCTGTCAAAACAATCATATATATATGCTGGCTCGCTACCGCTCGCCAGGAAAATATTGACACCTGGATGGGGGTAAACGTCTTAAACAGTAGGCTGAATGGGGCCGAATGGATACAAGCCAAAGAGAGAGGGAGAGAAAGAGAAAAAAAAGCGAGGTGGGCTCCCTTAAAGCTATATTGCAATTTTACATTACGACCAATCCCACGCGGCTCTGAGCACACGGGCACACATTAGAGACCCAATGATTACAGAGATCGGCCCACCTCGCATTTTCACTCTTTCTCTCCCTCTCTTTTTGGCTTGTATCCATTCGGCCCCATTCAGCCTACTGTGTTAAGACGCTTACACCCATTCAGGTGTTAATATTGTCCTGGCGAGCGGTAGCGAGCCAGCATATATATAATATATAAGCGGCTCGCTTGGTGTAGTGACTAGCGTCTCGGACTTCCACCCAGAAGGCCCGGGATCGCGCCCACGCTCGGCGCATTAAAGATTTTTCACAAGCACTGAGTCGTTACCATTCCTCATGAGCAAAGGGATGGGGTAGTAGTACAGGACCCCAATGTAAATACGCCTAATCGGCCTTATTGAGCTATCCTTAGCTAGCTTAGCATGCGCTAGCTTTAAGAACTATTATTATTATTATTATGACACCAAACTAAATTTGTACATTTTTCGATAAAAAAAAAATTCCGGCGAAGCCGGATTTCTCCATACAGTGCTGGCTCGCTATCGCTCGCCAGGAAGACATTTACACTTGGATGGGGATAAACGTCTTAAAACAGTTGGCTGAACGGGGCCGAATGGATACAAACCAGAGAAAGAGAGAAAAGGAGAGAAAAAGCAAAAAAAGCATGTGACAGAGATCGGCCAACCTCCGCCATATTGGTGCCACCGGTGTCATTATAGTCTGTGGCAGAAATCCTAAACTCTAACCTCTGTAACTCAAAGAGGACTAGAGTAATTGAGCTACTTATTCTACCACATAGGAAGACTTGTCCAGGAAATAGGTGTGGAAATTGACAGCTCATTTGCTCTATCCCATTTTGAGTTACAGAGGTTATAGGTTATGATTTCTGCCCCACCTAGAATGAACGGTCTATAGTCTCTGTGTACACTCAAATAGTTCCATACCCATTATAAACATTCGACAACACTATACCCTATTTCAAGTAAGTGTGCCAAAACTCTTCAACATTAATCTTTGAAATCTTTGAAATCTTTATTTAGTCTGAAATAGTTACATTGTATAAAGAATAAAACACAAATGTGCAGACAAGGCTCTTTGATCAATCGTGTTCATCTTTTAAGAGCCCTTAGTTGAAAAAAAAATGATTTAAATAGTAAATTATCTGATTATTAGCATTAATATTTACAATTATGGTATATGATTATACTGTACACTTAAAATACATACAAATTCACGCATTCACACAAATACAAACACACATACGTACACATACATATAAAATCGTATACCATTACATACAAATCTAAAAAATACGCAAATGCATACAAACACTTAAATATATTTACATAAACAGACATAGCTGGAGAAATTACTATCTCAGGTAAAACAAAAACACTAGCCTCTATAACTCACAAACGACTAGAGTATTAATCCAGCTTATATTTCCACCATTTGGGGAGGGTCCGCTAGGGAATAGGTGTGGAAATGTACAGCACATTTGCTTATCAAGTTACATAGGTTAAGGGGGTCACCGCCTTTGTTTTTATCTTTCTTTCCTTTTCTCTCTTTCCCTGGCTTGTACCCATTCGGCCCCATTCAGCCAACTGTTTTAATACGTTTATCCCCATCCAGGTGTCAATTTCTTCCTGGCGAGCGATAGCGAGCCAGCATTGTATGGAGAAATCCGGCTTCGCCGGACACATTTTTCTATCGAAAAATGTACAAAATTAGCTTGCTGTCAAAACAAAAATATATATATGCTGGCTCGCTACCGCTCGCCAGGAAAATATTGACACCTGGATGGGGTAAACGTTTTAAAACAGTAGGCTGAATGGGGCCGAATGGATACAAGCCAATGAGAGAGGGAGAGAAAGCGAAAAAAGCAAGGTTCACGATTTCAGGACTACCTATTTGGAACAGGGTATAGTACAGGATATATTGCTTGGTCTTTGGAGCTAAATTCTACACGATTACCAAAACAAATATCACTCCATTCTTTGATCATTACGGCACCAAAATGACGCCCAAAGAAAAAGATGGCCGAGATTGTTTAGCACACATGAATACGTAAAATATTTAATGTTCCAGGGTTATTATACGCAAACCTATATCTACAAACACACAAACATACACACACGTTACAGTAATGGGTTGCATAGTCTCTATCAGTCATAATTATAGCTTTAAATAAGGTACGAACAGGGTAAATATAGTGTCCATACTTACTAATATACCATTATACAGTCATAGTGGTAGGAATAAACTCCTCTAATATAAAGATAGAAAGGTACATCACTATCAAATCTGGAGTTGCTTAAGTATTTTCCATTAACATTTATTCCCTTATTGTCCCAGCCAAAATTCCTAAATATGTACCCGGGTTAAACAGTTGTGGTGATATTGTTTCTCTCTGTCTTACCCCTTCTTAATTGGTAGTTTCTCAATTTTCTTGTTGAGCTTTATAGTCCCATCGCTACTTATGGTTTCTAAAACCTGTATATAATTTTCTTCTACTCCTCGTTTTCGAATCGCTCTCATTACAGCCGGAATTTCAAGTCAAATGCCTTTTCGTAAACAATGATTTTTTTAACTCTTCTGTTTTCTCAATTACTTGGTTAACAAATTGCATATGTATATGTCATCGAATACCCATTTCAGAAACCTGCTTGTTATATTGGCTGATTTAAATAGTTTTCTAACTATCGGGTTAGTGAATATTTTTGTTAATAGTTTATACAAAACAGAGAGTAAGCTAATTGGTCAATAGTTTTTTCAGGTCTTTAGCATCTTTTTATTGTGAATGAGAATAATGGTGGCATTTTTCCAGGCATTAGGAAGCATATTGAGCATAATTTGGCTAGTCTATTAAGTGCAACATCCCCTGCATCTTTGATTTGATCAACAATGAAACTGACATCACCACTTTACCTCTCTTTAAAGCTGTCCTAACTTCACCAATTGTTACCTCGGTAACTGGTACATCAATGCTTACATGATCCTGAATAATGTCTTTGGGTCTGTCCTCACTGCTGTACAGCATATTATACAACTCTTCAGCTACCTTGATTATTTTATCTTTGTTGTTAGTTACTTCACCATTGGAGTTTCTTAGACTGACCACATGACATTTCCCTGTAACAAGCCTTCTTAGATGCATTTATACTTGTTACATTTCCCTGTAACAAGCCTTCTTAGATGCATTCATACTTCCACCATTTCCTAAAGTTTCTTTAATTTTGGTCATAATATATCTTCACTCTGTTTTTCTTGTTGATGGTCTAAGTTCTACTAATTCAATCTTGTCTCTGGTTGTTGTAAATGCCATAATCCTTCTCTTCTTCAGAAGATCGTTCGTTTCTTCTGAATGTTTACTACAGGAGTTCTTGCCTGCTTTTCCTGCTACACTTAAAGACACATGTGTTATGATTTGGGTACAGTTTTCATACACTTTTCAACTGTCTCCTTTAAGTTTGTCAACTGCGAATATCTATTCTAAATATTTAAGCTAAACTCTTCAGTTTTTTCTCTTAGTGTATATCATTTTGTTTTGATACTTCTAACCTGCTTGTTTTTTTGTTTTTTGTTTTTTTCAGATTTTAACCTACTTAACATTTCACCATTCTGTGGTCTCTTGGTCTAACTTTCACTTTGTTCAGCACTGATACAGCTTTCACAATATCTGATTTATCAGTAAAGATTTATCAGTTTTATTCTTGGTTTTTCTGTTAGTACCTTTCCATGTCCACATCCTACTGACTTTCTTTTGGAAAGTGTATTCGTGATTTTTAGCCGGTTTCGTTCTACAAGAGTGCCCTGCTCTGTCATTTAGCCGGTTTCGTTCTACAAGAGTGCCCTGCTCTGTCATTTAGCCGGTTTCGTTCTACAAGAGTGCCCTGCTCTGTCGTTTTAGCCGGTTTCGTTCTACAAGAGTGCCCTGCTCTGTCATTTTGGTTACCTATTCTAAAGTTACCTATAACTATTTCACTTACTATATTCTAGCCTATCCTATTCTGGTCAGTTGCTTCAAAGCTGCTGGAAATTGAGGGCCATTGATTTGTTATGCTTGTTATAGTGGTTGCTTGTGAGGGCTAAACCAACTTGAAGATAAGGGTTTATGGAATATTTTTGGTCCAAGTGTCAGGCCCACAGATAATAAAATAATATAAAATTATGCCCATTTTTCACCGTGGCAGCTTTTGATGTTTGTGAATAAAAAAAATAAACAAAAATAAAAAAGCTGATATAGTTTCTATAAAATAATACTATTATTGCTATTTCAATCTGATAATGTGTGAAGAATCAATTTGAGTTGAAATAATGTAGATTTGAATATTCTGATATGCAAATAATCAAAGATGGCTGCCATTTTAGGGCATTTCCCGCATTACACATCAAGACGTCTGTCCTGTTGAACCTGGACTGGTGATTGTTGTGCTTATACCCATCTTTTACTGAACGAGTAATTTAATAGGAATACAATAAACATGATTTGAGCATAATTATATGGTCTTTCACTCAAATTAGACAATAAGTACGATACATTATTTATTTTATCCTTTCTCTGAGTAATTGCTTAGACAGTATCTCCGATACTGACATGTATTAATACATTCTATATGATTGATTTTGTACTTCATTTGTGTGAATTATCATATTTGCTCAAATCATATTAGTTGTATTTCTTTTCAAATGCTAATACCGTAAAACATACCTGTGGGTATTGACACAAAAACGCTAGTTCAGTAGGACAGACGTTTAGTTATGTCATGTTGATATGTTCTTAACATAATATGAGAACAGGGGTGTACATGGAGATTTTGTTATTTTGACTACAGAAGACTTCTCATATATCAACTTATACATAGCATTACCAGTTATATACATTATATTACACAACAATTGTGTGAACAGTATTGTCAATTTAATGTCTAAGCAATTACTAAGAGAAAGACAAAATAAATAATTCATCTTATTTATCGTCTAATTTGTATGAAGAAAAACACATGATATATGCACTAATCATATTGATTTCATTTCAATTGAATTATCCATACAGTAAAAGATGGGTATTTCTGCTCCAATGTATTCTTCACACATTATCAGCTTGAAATAGCAACACAATTATTGTTTTATAGAACCTATATCAGCTTTTTTCAATAAAAAAATAGTATTCACAAAAATCGATAGCGATCATTTAGTAAAATGTGCATACAAATATAAAGTTGTCTGTGGGCTTGACATTCCGACCAAAACTGTTCTATAAACCCTAACCTTCAAATTGTACCAAGAACGAAACTTTTATATATATTTGAAATGACTGAGGGATTTTAGAAATCATCAGAACCCCACTTATTTCGGATACTATATATATATGTTAGTAAAGCCAGGTAATAAATTGTCTTTAATACATACGAGGTTGAAAGAAATGGCAATTTCTGCGTTGGAAATTTTATTATTCAAAGTTTCCAGTTTCCAGTTCCAATCGCCTCTCTCGACGTAGAAAGCCTGTTCACCAACGTGCCAGTGGATAGGACCATTGACATGATTCTACGTCGAATTTATCATTGCCCTGATACACCAACACTGGACATCCCGGAGAAGGCCCTGAAAACACTACTGGAGCTATGTACCAAGCAGGCCCCCTTCCTTTGCCCCCGGGGCAACATGTACAAGCAGATAGACGGTGTGGCGATGGGCAGCCCCCTAGGAGTTCTTTTTGCGAACTTTTTCATGGGTACCATCGAGGAAGAGCTCCTAGCTGCCCAACGACCCGCCGTCTACTGTAGATACGTGGATGACATCTTCGTGCAAATCAAGGACCTCCACGAACTACAGGAACTCCAGCGTCGCTTCATGACCTCCTCCGGACTTAACTTCACCTTTGAAAAATCTAACAATGGACAACTCCCCTTCCTCGACATCCTCGTAGCTCTGAACGACCATGGGTTCAAAACCACCGTCTACATTAAACCAACTAACACAGGACAATGCCTCAACGGCGATAGTGAATGCCCCCGCCGTTATCTTCTATCCTCCATCTCCGCCTATGTTAGGAGAGCCCTCACGCACTGCTCTACCTGGGCCGACACCCACCAGGAACTAGAAAGACTATCCCAAGTTTTAGTAAATAACGGATACTCCAACTCCGACATCTCCAGCTCCATCAACCACCATCTTGAAAAATGGTACACCCAAAGCCCTCCCAACATTGACCCCCCCAATGAAATTAAGATCTTCTACCGCAATTACATGTCCTCTGAACACAAAAATGACGAGGCCGTCTTAAAAGAAATAATCTCCAAGCATGTCCACCCAACCAACCCGGAAAACAAAATCAAATTAATAATTTATTACAAATCCCCCAAGACCTCCAACCTCGTTCTCCGCAACAAACCAGCCTCCACCAAGATAAAGAGCCCGATCACCGACGATCACGTCATTTACCAACATACCTGTAATTATGAGGACTGTGGACCTCATTCCTATATTGGTATGTCGCAGACTCGTCTTTCACGTCGGTTAACTCTTCACCTTCAGGCTGGAGCCATCAAAGACCACTATCTCACCCCTAACCACCCTCACCTCACACGCAACGAGTTAGAGAAACACACCACCATACTCGATAAAGAAAGTGACCCAAGGAGATTACCTATACTCGAAGCTTTATATATCCAAGCCTTACATCCCAACATCAACAACCAAACTCTGGACCTTCAGATCCTTCCTTCTGCCAAAAGGCACTTTCCTACAGGACCTAACACCCCCCCTCGCCCCCCGGTGCCCTTGACGCAGCCCCCCGCGCTACCTCCTTCAGCTTCGTCTTCCGCAGGCGCCACACAACTTAGGCCACGCCCCTCGACACGCAGCCAATCAGCTTCGACCCCACCAACCGACCACCATCCCGCATCCAGTGCGCATGCGTGAAGCGGTTAACCCCTTTCTCTCTCCTAATTTACGCTTCCACCAATAGCAGACTTTTGCCCCCTGTTTTCCGCCTCCTCTGATCCTCCACCCTCTATATATACCCTTCCTGTTTACCTTTTATATCATTCCTTCCTTACTTGATAATGCTGGTTGTCCAGTGAAACGCGTCGTATATCCTGTATCATCATGTACATTTATGTAACCCTGTACCACCATGAATTTTGCTCATCTCCTTCATCTACTTCCTGCCACCCAGCGAAAACTCATCAGAGACCTGGAAACTTTGAATAATAAAATTTCCAACGCAGAAATTGCCATTTCTTTCAACCTCGTATGTATTAAAGAAAATATATATATATACATATATATATATATATAGTATATATATATATATACTGTATATATATAAAATATACTGTATGTATGTATACATACGGTATATATATACTGTATATATATTTAGTGACCTATCATGTTCAATAGCCGTGCTGTCAGACGTTGTGTTTGATTCATGTGATAAATGGCTTGAAATGTGGCACAGGTGCTTGTCGAACCCATTCAAAAGCTTACATTTACTTAAACAGGTCATCCAAGATCAATAGGTAGAAATTGTAAGTATTTACAAGAACATTTATGGGCCACGGCAAAATGTTGGAAGGTCATTTGACCCATATCTATCTTATCAATAAAACAAATTAAAGACAATATGTCGGACATGTTACTTGTGTTCCTGTAACCTTCCTCGAACAGGCATCAATAAAAATGTAAGTTTGTAGCTCTTAAACTAATATACTGTGACCTTCACAGACCAGACCAAATGGCTGGAGTAAAATAGGAAAGAAGAGTAATTTGACAGAGGAAGAACAAGCTGAGAAGTTAGAAGTACAGTAGAGGACTGAAAGTTCCCGGGCTCAACCAAGTTATTTAATTGTGAGTTTGACAGTGGAAGAAGATAGATGTTTTAAATACCTTGGGCTGAAGACGTGAACCGCTACATAGGCCGAAGGAGGGGTGGCACAAGAGAGGAGTGGTAGAAAAACACTCGGGCTTACCTGCAAAAAACAGATCACTATGTTTTAAACGCATTCTTGCAAATAGCCTACTAAACGATTTTATGAAGCTTATGAAAACACTGGGTATGAAGGGTTGTTAAAACTATCTCAATTGTTTGCGAGGATTTGCTAAAATTGTCGAATAATATCCAGGCTATGATGAATGAGTGCGGCATGGTATTCTGAATGGGGTAACTGTATAGGAGTGGCTCTGTTTGAAGGTAATATGGTGCTTATGGTGACGTGTGGATCCAGAATTCTGAATGTGGAATATATTTAAGATGTAGGGCATACATTTCTTAACCTCTGTTATGATACTTACTACATATCAGTGCCACGGAATCTTGGATTAATATACCATGATGCAAACATGTCACTATAAAGCCAATTGAATCTGGGACAAGACAAAGCATTGTATTGTCTCGTTCGGCTTCGGTGAATATTCAAATCTGTGGGTAGCTACAGTATTAAAACAACTTTATATATATATATTCTGACATACGTAGCTCTGTATGTGTTTATTTAAGAGTTAGAGTTAAGAGTTGAAGGAGTGCCGAATTACCCGGGCGGCGAAGCAGACCAGCGAGCGAACCAGCAAGTGGAAACCAGCTCACCTGCATACCAGCAAACGCACCTGCGTGCGTCATATGGGACCCTGCAAAATACTTCGATGACCCGACGCTATGACGATGATCGATACCATTGGACCACGCATCTGCTATGCAACTAGAGGAGCTGTGATTGGGGCGCGCACCATCCCCGCCTCCTGATTCGTTCCTACACCATCATTGCATAGTATATAAGACCCGAGTAGTGGGCATTCAAATCAGTCTCATTTGGAGTTGGGAAGGTGAACTTGCAGCTGGAGGAAGACCGGGGTGAAGTATTATAATGGGATTGTGACTGTCAGTCAGATTATATAAGTGTGTGTTAAGTGTGTTCGGTGTAAACACTTATGTTGGTTAGTGAGATATGTGATTGGGAATAATTAACGTTAACGCTATTATTATGTACTTAACTATTTTAGTTGACTGACTTGTGGACTAAAGCAACTCTTTAAGTAATTGGGTTATGATAAAAGTAATACTATTGTTTTATATTAATACTTACGAGTTCTTTCATTTTCTTTTAATTAAGCTTACATTGCTGGTAAGAACAAGAACGGTGATACTATTGTCTCATATTAGTAATATCGCCTTAGACTAACATGGCTGTTTTAATGTTACTTCTAGTGATTTCCTAAGCTGAGGAAAATTCTTTTAGCTTCAAAATATTATTTTTGCTTTTCATATTATTTGAGTGAGACCTGAATCGAATCTATGAAGCGATCCTGTAACTTAATTTACTCATAATCAAACTTCAATGTTACGAGGTTAAGAAAATACATTTATCTAATTATTAAATATATATCTAACTTTTTATGTGACTTTGATATTAATCCTGATAATAATAATATAATACTATTAACGTAAGACAAGAACCAAGAATAATAACTACCGGTACATTAAATATAAATAAAAGGACATGATATAATAAAACTATCTATTCATTTCAAAAAGGTTAGGCAGGATTTTGACAATCTCAAAGAAGCTATCCTAAAAACCTATCAATTACAGCCTGAGGCTTACAGGCAATCTTTCCGTAAAAAACAGAAGAAAGTAGAAGAAACCCATAAGGTATTTGCCAGGACCATGACCAAAACTTTCAATCATTGGGTCAAGAGTAAGAAAGTCACAAGCTACAACGATCTGAAGGAGTTGGTCCTGTTAGAAAATTTCCTATGGAAAATTGATTCTTCTGTAGCCTATTATTTGAGGGGGAAAAAGGTAGATTGTCTTGCCGACGCCGCTGACATGGCGGACACATACGTGCTCAACAACAAATGTTGTGGAAAGAAGCCCTACGATAATTCTAGTTCTAATTCTAAGTATCCCAATCACAAATCTGACAGACCCAGTCACAAGCCTGTAACGTCTTCCCCAGCTAGCCAAAATAGAATTGTTCCCCCAACTAAAATTGCAACTCAGGGCAATGGTAACAGAGGTGGGGCCCAAGTAATAGTAATGCTCAAAGAGGGAACGTTCCCGTATCCCCTAAAGTATGTACTTTTTGTGGCATGAGAGGCCACCTAGCTTATCAGTGCTGGGCCAAGGAGAAAACCGAGAGATCGGGGCAGACAGTTGCCGCCGTATCTCAAACTCCATACGTGCCTTTAATGCAGGACTCCCGACAGAAGGAGTACCTAGCACCAAAAGTTCCTTTAATACAGGACTCCCGACAGAAGGAGTACCTAGCAGCTAACGTAAACCATCTAGACAGGGGTGTAGTAGCATGCGTGGTGCAACCCACTAGGGTTAAGCCAATAATAATTTCACCATCAGTGCAGGACAGTTACCGTCCCTTTATTTCATCTGGCAACGTGAGATTAAATGGTTGCATGCATGAGGTAAAAATTCTGAGAGACACAGGTTCTACTAGCACCCTCATGGTGAATCCTTACACTGAGTGCCCACCCGGCGAACCAGTTATAATGAGAGGTGCTGGAGGCCAATTTTATGCATACTTGGTAAAAGGCGAAATTGAATGTGAGTTACTACAGGATGAGGCCACCATAGCTTTGTGTAGGTCCCAAGATATCCCTGTGCCCGGGGTAACACTCCTTTTGGGGAATGATGTAGCAGGTGAGAAGGTCCAACCAGACTCCATTTTGTCACTTTCCCCTGTTAACGAGCCACTAACCGGTGAGCTCGAAAAGGAGATGCCAACAGTTTTCCCTGTGTGTGCTGTCACACGTTCAATGTCTCAAGTAGCAGTTCCCTCAGACAGAAATGTACCGATTTTAAGAGTTGATGAAAGGGATGATGAGAGTGTGAATGACACTCCAACTGTGCCTGATGATGTGACTGAGGTGGATTTATCTGACACCTTTATGGCTCATCTTGTCCCTAACGATGACCATGAAAGCCCTCCAAATTGTCCTAGTGGCCTGGTAGAGCTAGAGAATGATGATAGAGAATGCAAGGAGTTAGCTGCCAGGGCCGTGAGTGAAGAGGAATGTGAGAAGGAGGGTGGTGAATGTTTCTACCTCAAAGGAGGAGTGTTGTGGCGTAGATGGAGACAGCCACACAGACCAATCGATGACGGGGCCTGGGACGTCCATCAAGTAGTAGTCCCCAAACCTTGTCGTTGAGATATCTTGGAAATGGCACATTGTATACCATTGGCAGGACACCTACTGTAGGTGTGAGAAAAACTCTAGACAGAATCAGAGCCCACTTTCACTGGCCAGGAATGTATGCAGAAGTAGTGGAGTTTTGTAGAGTGTGTCACACCTGCCAGATGACAGGAAAACCCAATCAGAAGGTGCCTGTACATCCTCTGGTGCCCTTGCCCGTCTTCGAGAATCCATTTACTCGGGTGGTAGTGGACATTGTAGGCCCATTGCCTAAGACTTCCCAAGGTAACATTTATTTATTAACGATTATGGACATGGCAACTCGCTACCCAGAGGCTATACCCTTAAGGACTACCTCTGCTCCAACTGTCATCAAGGAACTGCTCAAATTCTTCACCAGAATGGGTTTCCCCCATGAGGTGCAAAGTGATCAAGGAACTAATTTTACCTCTAACATTTTTCAGCAGTCCCTGAAGGAGTTCTGTATCGAGCATGTTAAGTCGAGCACCTACCACCCAGAGAGTCAAGGGGTTCTCAAACAGTATCAGCAAACCTTGAAAGCCATGTTGCGTAAATATTGTACAGAGACTGGAGTTGAGTGGGATAAGGGGGTACCTTTTCTTTTATTTGCTACTCGTGAGGTTCCAACTGAATCCCTGGGTTTTCCCCTAATGAGCTAGTTTTCGGTCACCAGGTAAGAGGTCCTTTGCAACTATTGCAGGATAGCCTAGTTGGCCAGGAGGGGAACCAAAACCTCCTCAAGTATGTTTCAGATTTCAAAACCCGGCTGAGATCCTCATGTGAGTTTGCAGCTCAAAACTTGACAGTGGCTAAAAGCTCCATGAAGAACCGGTATGACAGAAATGCCCGTGAGAGGGAGTTTCAGCCCGGTGATCAGGTTTTGGTCCTGCTCCCCCTTTTTGGCCAACCTTTATCTGCCAAGTTCAGGGGCCCATATAAGATCATTCAGAGGGTGAGCATTACCGATTATCTAGTAACTACCCCAGACAGGAGAAAGCCCACGCAAGTATTCCATATAAATATGTTGAAACCCTACCATAGGTCCCCTGATTCCTCTCCGTCCAGATTCTCCCACTGTGGCAGTGTATGTCAGGACCTGTGGACAGCCTGGTGCGGACGAAGTCTTCAGTTCTCTTACTGACCCGCAACAGACTGTTCCAGAGCCTGAAGGTATCCATGCAGACTTTGACTTGTCATGTAGCCTATCCAACTTTAAGTATAACTCAGTAGCTTGGGGGGAATTACCATCTAAACTATGTCATCTTCCCTCTGATCAAGCGAACCAACTAATCTCTGTTTTATCTCAGTCTCCCAGTGTGTTCCGTGATACTCCAGGGCTCACTTCTTTGGCCGTGCACGACATCGACGTAGGGGATGCAACACCCATTAAACTATCCCCTACCGTGTCTCACCGCAACGCAGGAGTATACTGCAGGTCGAGCTTGACTTCATGTTGTCAAACGAGCTGATCACTAGGGCCTTAAGCCAGTGGAGTAGTCCGGTCATACTTGTGCCAAAGCCAGACGGGAGCCATAGGTTATGTATGGACTATAGGCAAGTTAATGCTGTCACAAAGAACGATACCTACCCACTGCCACGGATCAACGACTGCATTGACCAGATTGGTACAGCCACCTATATCAGCAAGATTGACTTAATGAAGGGATATTGGCAAGTAGCTCTCACCCCTAGAGCGAGGGAAATATCATGCTTTGTAGTCAATAATCAATCCTTCTGCTGTAACGTAATGTCCTACGGCTTGAAAAACTCTCCAGCTACATTCCAGCGCCTCATGAATTTGGTGACTGAAGGGATACCTGGATGCGTTGTCTACATCGATGATATTCTTATCTTTTGACAGTCATGGGAGGAGCATCTTTACCAACTTAGATTGCTGTTCTTAAATCTTGCTGATGCCAATCTGGTGGTAAATCTTAAGAAATGCACCTTTGTAAAGAGTACGGTCCACTATCTGGGATATACGGTAGGTCAGGGGCAGGTTGCACCTCCTCAAGCAAAGGTAGAGTCTATTCTAGAATTCCCAACTCCTAGCACTAAGAAACATATCCAAAGGTACCTAGTAATGATTGGTTATTATAGGCGTTTCACCTTAAACTTTTCTACGTTAACAGCTCTCCTGACAGATCTTCTCCGTAAGGATGTGAAGTTTGAGTGGTCCTCCGAATGTGACGAGGCCTTTAATGCTACCAAATATATTTCATCAAATTATCCTGTACTCCGAGCTCCTGATTTTAATAGATCTTTTTCCCTAACAGTGGATGCGAGCAATACCGGGGTTGGTGCAGTATTGCTACAGGAAGACGACTGTGAAGTATTGCATCCTGTGTGCTATTTTAGTAAAAAATTAAATTCTGCTCAACGTAACTATTCAGTCATTGAGAAGGAGCTGTTAGCATTAATTTTATCCCTTCAATACTTTGTTGCTGAAAGCAGTGAAGAGCATGTATGAGGGTGCAAAGGCGGCAGTACGTGTGGAGAGTGAGCAGAGCGAGTTCTTTGACCTGAATGTTGGTTTGAAACAGGGGTGTGTGATGTCCCCGTGGTTGTTTACTGTATATATGGATGGAGTCATGAAAGAAATACTATCAAGAGCAGTGGATGTTGGTGTATCGCTGAAAAGGGAGGGAATTGAGTGGAAGCTACCTATACTTCTGTTTGCGGATGATACAGTTCTGATGAGTGATAATGAATGGGAGTTGCAGGGTCTGGTAAATGAGTTTGGAACAGTGTGCGAAAAACGGAATTTGAAGGTAAATGCGGGGAAGAGCAAGGTTATGGTCTTCGAAAGGGGTGAAGTCACAGAGTGTGAGGTGAAGCTGAACGGTCAGGCTATGGAGATCGTCAACTCTTTTAAGTATCTGGGCAGTGTGTTGAGTAAAGATGGGACTATGAATGAAGAAGTGCGGGAGAGGGTACAACAGGGGAAGAGGGTTGTAGGAACACTAAAAGCAGTAACAAGAAATAGGGTGGTCAGTATGGAAGTGAAGAAGTCCTTGCATGACAGTGTGGTAATCCCGACACTGACTTACGGAAGCGAAGCATGGACGTTGGTTGAGAGACTCAGACCAAGAGTGAGAGCAGTGGAAATTAATTACTTAAGGAGTGCGTGCGGAGTTACATGGAGGGATAGACAGACTAATGAGGAAGTAAGAAGGAGGTGTGGTGTGGAGGTAGAGGTGCTGGAAAGTGTGAAAAGGAACAACTGAGATGGTTCGGCCATATGGAACATATGGAAAGCGAGAGAATGACTAAGAGGGTGTACGAGAGCGAGGTGGAGGGACCGAGAGGGAGAGGTAGACCGAATGAGAGGTGGAAGGATGGAGTGAGGAAGTACATGAACGAAGGCGGTGCTGGTTGGGGGGAGGGGCGTCAACTGACTGGGGACAGAGGTGCATGGGGGCGGTTCGTTCGTGGCCACCCCTTCGGGGATCACGGCGTCAGGCAATAGATTGATAGATAGAATACTTTGTTGTCTATGTGCAATCTGCCTCTGGTGCCATCACTGTGTATACTGACCATCACCCCTTAAAAATTGTGCATAAGTTCCAAAATAAAAACCAACGACTGACCAGGTGGAGTTTGTTGCTGCAGGAATACTCCCTGGATGTTAAACATATTAAGGGGGTCCAGAACGTGCTAGCCGATTGCCTATCACGTATCTATTAAAGATTGCATTTACCAGGTTGGCCTCATACAGCAGTAAGATTAACTTAATGAGAGGATTTTGGCAATTAGCTCTCCCTTGTAGCGAGGTAAATATCATGCTTTAGTAGTGCGCTTTCAAGCCTTCAGCTGTGAGATAATGCCTTGCAGTTCGACTAACGCTCCAGCTATGTTCTGATGTGGTACCTGGAGACGTTGCCTACTTTGGGTGATATCCTTATTATATCCTCATTATAATCTTGCTGTTGCCAATCTGGTGGTGAATCTGATTATGTATTATGTATATTATGTACTATACTCCTTAACCCTTAATTAGCGGCTCACCACATGTCGAGTTAAATAAAGCTGGACTATGTGGCGGCGCTCGACATAGGTCGAGTGGCAATTTCAGCACGTAATGTTGCCGAGAGAGAAAGACAAGTGGTGGCAGGAGAGTAGCGAGCGTATGACTGCTCCAGACCACCGCGGCGAACATACTGACACGAATCCCAGCTCCCTCCTCCCTCTCTCACTCGCTATATAAGGAATTGTATCGGGAAAGTGGCTAATTACATGCTTTTTGCACTCGCGTTGCACGGTTATTGCAAGAAAACTAGCCATCATAAAAGGATCGTTATGGTGTCATTCGAAAGCTCTGTTTATGCCCTTTCAGGGATAGGTACTTGTTTTACGTTCTGGGTCTTATTTAGGCATGAAAATGATCACGTAAACAGCCCTATTTTGGCTAAAAACACCCCGCTGGGCGGTACATATAAATAAACCGCATAGGCCGCTCGTAAGGTGTTAAACTCTTTTCTAGGGAGGTGTGACATACGGAGCCCTGTCTGTGTTTATTTAAGAGTTAGAGTTAAGAGTTGAAGGAGTGCCGAATTACCCGGGCGGCGAAGCAGACCAGCGAGCGAATTAGCGAGTGGAAACCAGCTCGCCTGCATACCTGCGTGCATCATATGGGACCCTGCAAACTACTTCGATGACCCGACGCTATGACGATGATCGATACCATTGGACCACGCATCTGCTATGCAACTAGAGGAGCTGTGATTGGGGCGCGCACCATCCCCGCCTCCTGATTCGTTCCTACACCATCATTGCATAGTATATAAGACCCGAGTAGTGGGCATTTAAATCAGTCTCATTTTTTTTTTTTTTTTTTTTTTTTTTTTTTTTTTTCTATATTCCAACTTACTTCCTCTCGGGCATAGGCTGAGATCCTTAACATTCACCGCTTTACAATGAACAGTGAAGCCCGTGAGGTCTTGTTCCAGTCTAGGATGTGAGACATGTGAAGCACGTAGAGTACAACGAGCACCTGCCATCTTGCCTTCACATGAGGCACGGTGCTCACTCATGGCCCGAAACGACCCCATCTCTGAAGCCACCTCGTTCCCGTGCTTCACTGTCTCACCCCCTACACTCGGACTCTCACACTTACACACACACAACGCCACCTGTTGAGCAGATAACTCACCAGGCATTGCACCCCTATAGCATATTTTGAATATGGGAATATTCATACAGTGCTATTTAATCAGGGAACAATGAGGGTTTTTTATTGACGTTTCGGTGGGCTTGTGGTAATGCACTGATACCAGGTACAGCACAATTTCCATCCCAATAATATCTTCCCATTGATACATCAGGATTTGAACCCGGGACCTTTGGATTACCAGGCCAGTGGCAAGACCACTCCACCACACCTCCCCTAAGTTGGAGTTGGGAAGGTGAACTTGCAGCTGGAGGAAGACCGGGGTGAAGTATTATAATGGGATTGTGACTGTCAGTCAGATTATATAAGTGTGTGTTAAGTGTGTTCGGTGTAAACACTTATGTTGGTTAGTGAGATATGTGATTGGGAATAATTAACGTTAACGCTATTATTATGTACTTAACTATTTTAGTTGACTGACTTGTGGACTAAAGCAACTCTTTAAGTAATTGGGTTATGATAAAAGTAATACTATTGTTTTATATTAATACTTACGAGTTCTTTCATTTTCTTTTAATTAAGCTTACATTGCTGGTAAGAACAAGAACGGGGATACTATTGTCTCATATTAGTAATATCGCCTTAGACTAACATGGCTGTTTTAATGTTACTTCTAGTGATTTCCTAAGCTGAGGAAAATTCTTTTAGCTTCAAAATATTATTTTTGCTTTTCATATTATTTGAGTGAGACCTGAATCGAATCTATGAAGCGATCCTGTAACTTAATTTACTCATAATCAAACTTCAATGTTACGTGGTTAAGAAAATACATTTATCAAATTATTAAATATATATCTAACTTTTTATGTGACTTTGATATTAATCCTGATAATAATAATATAATACTATTAACGTAAGACAAGAACCAAGAATAATAACTACCGGTACATTAAATATAAATAAAAGGACATGATATAAGAAAACTATCTATTCATTTCAAAAAGGGTAGGAGACAGAAATATTCTTACCTTTAATATTTATCTTTCAAGACTTGATATATAATTAATAGTCCTTCTTTAGATATAACTTATTCGGTTCATAACCATAGCCTACTAAGCTTCGGTTAAATAATAATTCTTTATAAATACTAGATGACTTTAATTAGTTTCAGTAGGTTTCCATAATGAAAGAGTATCAGTCAATAAAGGATACCAAGTCCTAAGATCCAAAAGGAAAGGAAGCAACAACAGGAAATAATGTTATTAGATTTTACTTTCGTTTTGCCTTCAGCTGACTGATACCTTAATATATATCTCTGTGCTATCTAGATTCATCAAGTTAACCACTTGAGGATCAAGATACGTAACAATATATATATATATATATATATATCACGCTTGTTCTACTGCTGTCCGCAATAGGGAGGAAGCATTCAAACGGTACCGACGCCTTAAAACTCAAGAATCTCATTCTTCCTATGATTCTGCCCGGAATCAAGCCAAATCTGTCCTTCGACTCCAAACATTCTTTCATCAATAATAAATGCACGGAACTATCCAACTCTAGCTCTTCTCAAGCTTTCTGGCACCTAGCCAAAAACCTCTCCAACAATTTATCTTCCTCGTCTTTCCCTCCCCTCTTCTACTCTGATGGCACAACCATCACTTCTTCCTCTGACAAAGCTGAACTCTTCGCTCAAACTTTCGCTAGAAACTCCACCTTGGATGATTCCTGTGCTATTCCTCCCTCTCCACCCCCCTCTCTCCTACTTATGCCTAATATCCTAATGCTTCTAAACATGTACTTTCTACCCTCTCTGGGCTTAATAGTAAGAGAGCATATGATCCGGAAGGTGTTTCTCCTGTTGTACTCAAAAACTGTGCTTCCGTGCTGACTCCCTGCCTAGGCAAACTCTTCCATCTCTGACTCTCCTCTAACGTCTTCCCTTCTTGCTGGAAATTTGCTCTCATTCTACCTGTCCCAAAGAAGGGTGACCGCTTTCATCCCTCCAACTATCGTCCAATTGCTCTCATATCTTGTATCTGTAAAGTTTTTGAAACTATTCTTACTTCAAAATTTCTTAAGCATTTCTCTTCTCATAATCTACTTTCCTTAACGGTCACTCTACAGGTGATCTTCTTCCATATCTTACTAACTCTTGGTCATCCTCCTTTCGGGACTTCGGTGAGACCTTTTCTATTGTGCTAGACATATCGAAGGCCTTCGATAGAGTCTGGCACAAATCTTTAATTTCTAAACTACCCTCCTTCGGTTTCTATCCCTCCATCTGTGCCTTTGTCTCTAATTTCCTTTCCTGCCGTTCCATAGCTGCGGTTGTGGACGGCCATCGTTCACTTCCTTTATTAATAATCAACACGAGACCAAAAGGTAAACACGGAACTAGTTAACCCTTTCGTTACCGATCACATAATTATATTCTATCAACTGTTATACGATTTTTGTCAGCTTAGGAAGAACGTCAACCAATGAAAAGGCGACAGACTTTCACAATTAATCCTTTTAGCTACCATATCCTTCCTAAGCTACATAAAATCGTCTAAATGTAGTTAGAATAATATAAAAAGGAGTTAAGCAAAGGAACTGAATAATCACTCCTTTCAATTAAATTCAATACGCTAATCAAATACGTAAATTACCCAATACAAACCTTAGTCCTACGGTAGAGAGCAATCGCATTTTTTACATTCAAGTAGACATTTTTGAGGTCCAGCAAGCGTACTTTTATCAATCCCGACTTGCGACACACACCCCCATAAAAATACGAGTCGCCCCCATAAACGTCAAAATAACCAATCACGATTTTTACCGGTTCTCAATCAAATGGAAAATTGAGCATGCAGAGTTAAAAAATCACCAAGAATATTTTACGTTTTCTGGCGTGTGATCATTTGCTAAATAAACAGCCACAAAAACGAAATCAAGATTTAAAGAGGTATCACACGAGAGATTGTTCCGGCAATTTCCGAGCAGCCATTTTCAAACGGCAAATTTTCAGGGCCCCCTTTTGTATTGGTATCGGGAATTTTAGATCAGCAATTTTAGGACAGCATTTTTTCCTGGTAATATTTCGGGAGTCTTTTTCGCCAATATAGGGAATTTTCGATCAGCAATTTTATAACAATTTGTTTTTCCTGGCAATATTTCGGAACTCTCTTGCACTGATATCGCGATTTTTCGGTTAGCAAATTGCCGTACCGCATTTTTATCCCCTGGCAATATATCGGGGCTGGAGCAAGATAAATTTAGGTTGTTGAACTCTGGTAACATTTAGCTCTTTGAGATTTATGACGCGTGTTGATGGTTTATTCTGGCTATTATTGGGCGATTTTATTCAGTTTCGGAAGAACTTGCGGGAGCTGGAGAGTTAATTGAGATAGTTTGCACCCCTCAGATTCCTAGAGATATTTCCTAAGTTGCATATACTGGTGTAATGTTAACTACCTTAAAATGCAAAAATGCGTCCTTAAATACTGAAAGAAACATATAGACCTGAATTTACCGTTTTAAAGCATTGCATACACTGTAAATAATGAAGGGTGTAAAATAGTAAAAATGGTAAATAAGATGATTGGCTATACTGATCGTGATTTACCTCTCTATCATAATTATATATGAGAATATTTCTACAAATATACTTTAAGAGGATCATCCACGCTAAAACAGGTGGAAAATTGAGATGCGCCCTGATGAAGATAGAGCAGCAGCCAGCCTCCACCCATCCAGCTCATCAAGCAACATAACAGGACCAGTGGCTCGAGTTGCTTGCATAACAGATGGAGCAGCAGCCAGCCTCCACCCATCCAGCTCATCAAGCAACATAACAGGACCAGTGGCTCGAGTTGCTTGCATAACAGATGGAGCAGCAGCCAGCCTCCACCCATCCAGCTCATCAAGCAACATAACAGGACCAGTGGCTCGAGTTGCTTGCATAACAGATAGAGCAGCAGCCAGCCTCCACCCATCCAGCTCATCAAGCAACATAACAGGACCAGTGGCTCGAGTTGCTTGCATAACAGATGGAGCAGCAGCCAGCCTCCACCCATCCAGCTCATCAAGCAACATAACAGGACCAGTGGCTCGAGTTGCTTGCATAACAGATAGAGCAGCAGCCAGCCTCCACCCCTCCAGCTCATCAAGCAACATAACAGGACCAGTGGCTCGAGTTGCTTGCATAACAGATGGAGCAGCAGCCAGCCTCCACCCATCCAGCTCATCAAGCAACATAACAGGACCAGTGGCTCGAGTTGCTTGCATAACAGATGGAGCAGCAGCCAGCCTCCACCCATCCAGCTCATCAAGCAACATAACAGGACCAGTGGCTCGAGTTGCTTGCATAACAGATGGAGCAGCAGCCAGCCTCCACCCATCCAGCTCATCAAGCAACATAACAGGACCAGTGGCTCGAGTTGCTTGCATAACAGATGGAGCAGCAGCCAGCCTCCACCCATCCAGCTCATCAAGCAACATAACAGGACCAGTGGCTCGAGTTGCTTGCATAACAGATGGAGCAGCAGCCAGCCTCCACCCATCCAGCTCATCAAGCAACATAACAGGACCAGTGGCTCGAGTTGCTTGCATAACAGATGGAGCAGCAGCCAGCCTCCACCCATCCAGCTCATCAAGCAACATAACAGGACCAGTGGCTCGAGTTGCTTGCATAACAGATGGAGCAGCAGCCAGCCTCCACCCATCCAGCTCATCAAGCAACATAACAGGACCAGTGGCTCGAGTTGCTTGCATAACAGATGGAGCAGCAGCCAGCCTCCACCCATCCAGCTCATCAAGCAACATAACAGGACCAGTGGCTCGAGTTGCTTGCATAACAGATGGAGCAGCAGCCAGCCTCCACCCATCCAGCTCATCAAGCAACATAACAGGACCAGTGGCTCGAGTTGCTTGCATAACAGATGGAGCAGCAGCCAGCCTCCACCCATCCAGCTCATCAAGCAACATAACAGACCAGTGGCTCGAGTTGCTTGCATAACAGATGGAGAAGCAGCCAGCCTCCACCCATCCAGCTCATCAAGCAACATAACAGGACCAGTGGCTCGAGTTGCTTGCATAACAGATGGAGCAGCAGCCAGCCTCCACCCATCCAGCTCATCAAGCAACATAACAGGACCAGTGGCTCGAGTTGCTTGCATAACAGATGGAGCAGCAGCCAGCCTCCACCCATCCAGCTCATCAAGCAACATAACAGGACCAGTGGCTCGAGTTGCTTGCATAACAGATGGAGCAGCAGCCAGCCTCCACCCATCCAGCTCATCAAGCAACATAACAGGACCAGTGGCTCGAGTTGCTTGCATAACAGATGGAGCAGCAGCCAGCCTCCACCCATCCAGCTCATCAAGCAACATAACAGGACCAGTGGCTCGAGTTGCTTGCATAACAGATGGAGCAGCAGCCAGCCTCCACCCATCCAGCTCATCAAGCAACATAACAGGACCAGTGGCTCGAGTTGCTTGCATAACAGATGGAGCAGCAGCCAGCCTCCACCCATCCAGCTCATCAAGCAACATAACAGGACCAGTGGCTCGAGTTGCTTGCATAACAGATGGAGCAGCAGCCAGCCTCCACCCATCCAGCTCATCAAGCAACATAACAGGACCAGTGGCTCGAGTTGCTTGCATAACAGATAGAGCAGCAGCCAGCCTCCACCCATCCAGCTCATCAAGCAACATAACAGGACCAGTGGCTCGAGTTGCTTGCATAACAGATGGAGCAGCAGCCAGCCTCCACCCATCCAGCTCATCAAGCAACATAACAGGACCAGTGGCTCGAGTTGCTTGCATAACAGATGGAGCAGCAGCCAGCCTCCACCCATCCAGCTCATCAAGCAACATAACAGGACCAGTGGCTCGAGTTGCTTGCATAACAGATGGAGCAGCAGCCAGCCTCCACCCATCCAGCAACATAACAGGACCAGTGGCTCGAGTTGCTTGCATAACAGATGGAGCAGCAGCCAGCCTCCACCCATCCAGCTCATCAAGCAACATAACAGGACCAGTGGCTCGAGTTGCTTGCATAACAGATGGAGCAGCAGCCAGCCTCCACCCATCCAGCTCATCAAGCAACATAACAGGACCAGTGGCTCGAGTTGCTTGCATAACAGATGGAGCAGCAGCCAGCCTCCACCCATCCAGCTCATCAAGCAACATAACAGGACCAGTGGCTCGAGTTGCTTGCATAACAGATGGAGCAGCAGCCAGCCTCCATCCATCCAGCTCATCAAGCAACATAACAGGACCAGTGGCTCGAGTTGCTTGCATAACAGATGGAGCAGCAGCCAGCCTCCACCCATCCAGCTCATCAAGCAACATAACAGGACCAGTGGCTCGAGTTGCTTGCATAACAGATGGAGCAGCAGCCAGCCTCCCCCATCCAGCTCATCAAGCAACATAACAGGACCAGTGGCTCGAGTTGCTTGCATAACAGATGGAGCAGCAGCCAGCCTCCACCCATCCAGCTCATCAAGCAACATAACAGGACCAGTGGCTCGAGTTGCTTGCATAACAGATGGAGCAGCAGCCAGCCTCCACCCATCCAGCTCATCAAGCAACATAACAGGACCAGTGGCTCGAGTTGCTTGCATAACAGATGGAGCAGCAGCCAGCCTCCACCCATCCAGCTCATCAAGCAACATAACAGGACCAGTGGCTCGAGTTGCTTGCATAACAGATGGAGCAGCAGCCAGCCTCCACCCATCCAGCTCATCAAGCAACATAACAGGACCAGTGGCTCGAGTTGCTTGCATAACAGATGGAGCAGCAGCCAGCCTCCACCCATCCAGCTCATCAAGCAACATAACAGGACCAGTGGCTCGAGTTGCTTGCATAACAGATGGAGCAGCAGCCAGCCTCCACCCATCCAGCTCATCAAGCAACATAACAGGACCAGTGGCTCGAGTTGCTTGCATAACAGATGGAGCAGCAGCCAGCCTCCACCCATCCAGCTCATCAAGCAACATAACAGGACCAGTGGCTCGAGTTGCTTGCACAACAGAAATACGGCCGCACCACCACAACAACCAAAATAGCGGAGCACGGAGAAAACGGAACATGGGGCCAAAAGCTTTGTTGGCCAGAGGGCATGGCTTTCCGCACTTCTCATTGCAATGGCGGAGATGAGAGGTGCAGTAGCTTAGTGTCACATGTACACAAGTACATGTTAGCACCTGATTAGCATGGGTAGAGCTAATTACACTGGTTACAGACTAAATTCTCCTCCACAACCATTCCAACAGTACCGTACGAAAAACATTTAACACGTACCTCACACACTATGCAAAACATTGGGCGGTTAGGCTAGAAACTTTCCACGAGTAGAGAATCAAACGAATTGTCTCGGAATATGGAGGCGATTAATTAGTGGCCACCCCCTCGGGTTGAAGGCGTATGGCAATATATAGATATTTGCAGGATCTTTAAAAACATGCTGTTCTCATTAACGAGCTAAAACTACGCTACCGCTACAGTTTCGGACAGGAATATCTGGACACATTTTGGAGGCACGAACAGGACACTGGCAAACTACAGTATTTGCATAAACTGTTCGAGCTACAAATCTTTAAAAACACTGGGATTTACTATAGACTAATTGTTTTCACCGACAGTAAATGTTATCCCTATAGCAGCTCATTTCTCAATACTTATAGAAACATATGAAGCTACTAAATCTCTTCATTATAGAAGCCAAACTTTCATAATTAACATCATATTTCGCTACAAAATCTTCGTAATATTGAGTAAGGAAGATGATGGCATAGCAATTTACCGTCACCCGAAATGAAATATACTATAGTTAATGTTCACCGTCTTGTTTTATCGCTAGAAAGAGTATAAAGTATTCATGGTTATTTTACGCTACAATAAATAACAGATATTCTCCGTTTGATCAATGCATTACAATGAATTACTAAAGACGTCATTATTCCATTCCGTCAGCTAATTAGTTTTGTTTAAATTTGGTCGTGTGTTGATTAGTTTGTTTCAGAAAGAGAAAGAGTGACTTGCATAAGTTTACATTGATACACTGATCACACAGACCTTACGATCAAAGTAAAGGTGGTCAAGACTTAATTCTAGTAAGGAGAGCAGAACTCCAAATAAAGACAAGTTAAAAAAAAGGATACGGCAACAGAAGTCTGTGTGTGTATGAGCTACATAGAGCTACATAGATACACAGACCACACAGACCTCAAGGTCCTTACTAGGCAGTCTGGCCTTACAAACTATATATATATATATATATATATATATATATATATATATATATATATATATATATATATATATATATATATATATATATATATATACATATATATATATATATATATATATATATATATATATATATATATATATATATATATATATATACATATATATATATATATATATATATACATACATACATATGTATACTATATATATATATAACAGCAGCAACTTAGCGAGTAGTCCAAAGGCATGTAAGTGCCATTATTTGAAAATCTTGATAAATTCTTTAGTAAATCGCAATTTACTCAATAAATTAAAAATGAGACTTACGTCCCTTTGGACCGGGCGAGCCTCGTATATATATACATACATAGTCCAAAGGGATGTAACTGCCATTTGTTAATGTATTGAGTAAATCGCGATTTACTAAAGAATTTATCAAGATTTTCAAATGGCACTTACATGCCTTTGGACTCGGGGCGATATATTTAATTTATTATTATATACATATATATACACATATTTACACATATATACACATATATACACATACATACATACATACATATATATACAGTATATACATACATATATATACATACTGTACAGTGCACACGCATACACATACATACATATATATTTGTTCATTTTTATTTTTTTTTCATATCACCCCAGCCCTCTGCAGATAAGAGGTCAAGCCTTCCCTTGAAAGCGTTTATTGTGTCGCTCTCCACCACTCTCGCTGGTAGTTTATTCCACTCTGTCGCCACACTGTAGGTGAAGAAACTCTTTGTGACATCTAGGTTTGCCTTTTTGGTTTTTAATTTCATTCCATTTCCGTGAGTTTGATTAGTATTGTTTAATGTGAATAGTGCATTTACATCGACTTTGTCGAAACCTTTTAGTATCTTAAAGCACTCAATAAGCTGACCCCTCAACCTCCTCTTTTTTAATGAGAACAGGTTCAATCGTTTAAGTCTTTCTTCATATGATTTATTTCTTAATGAGGGTATCATCTTCGTCGCTCTACGCTGTACTGACTCGAGTCTTACAATGTCCTTGATCAGATAAGGTGACCAGAACTGCACACCATATTCAAGGTGGGACCTCACCATACTTTTGAACAGTGGCACTATTACGTTCTCATGTATATATGTAAATTTTCGTTTAATAAAGCCCAAAGCTATGTTTGCCTTATTTGCAGCTGCTATACATTGGTCGGAAGTTTTTAGGTTTTCAGATATTAGTACCCCTAGGTCTTTTACTACCGTTGCGGTTTTTATTTGTTTGCCATTCATTTCGTATTTGTATTTCATATTTCTGCTACCAACCTGCAGCACCTGACATTTATCGACATTGTAGGGCATCTGCCATTTTTTCGACCGCTCTGATATCTTGTTTAAATCAGATTGCAACGCATTTCTATCATCTTCGTTCAGGACTGTATTTCCTATTTTTGTATCGTCGGCGAATTTGGAAAAATATCGTTAATGTAAATGAGAAACAGGACTGGTCCAAGGACTGAACCCTGTGGAACTCCACTAGTGACAGGCTCCCACTCCGATTCCACTCCATTTATCACCACTCTCTGTCTTCTGTCTGTAAGCCAATTTTTTATCCAAGAATGAATTTCACCTTTGATACCTATCCTCTCCAGTTTAGCCAATAGTTTTCGGTGAGGCACCTTGTCGAAAGCTTTTTGAAAGTCCAAGAAGATTATATCTAGTGATTTCGTCATGTCGTTATATGTGAATAGTTTGTTATAAAATGCAATCACATTTGTTAGGCATGACTTATTTGATCTAAAGCCGTGTTGACTATTTTTGATTAGGTTGTTTGATTCGAGGTAATCTACTATCTTATCTCTAAGGATTGTTTCCATGATTTTTCCTACAATTGGAGAAAGAGAGAGAGAGAGAGAGAGAGAGAGAGAAAGGGGGGACAGAGAGAGAGAGATTGTATACTGTACAGAACAAAAACAATTCGTGGACTTACTATTTTACACAAGGCAAATCTAGCCAAGGTGAAAAAAAAATTGAATGTAGTTTATTACTCAATAAATGCAAAATTATTTAGTGGCTCTCTCTCTCTCTCTCTCTCTCTCTCTCTCTCTCTCTCTCTCTCTCTCTCTCTCTCTCTCTCTCTCTCTCTCTCTCTCTCTCTCTCTCTCTGTCTGTCCCTTCCTCGCTCGCTCTCTCTCTTCTCTCTCTCTCTCTCTCTCTCTCTCTCGTCTGTCTCTCTCTCTCTCTCTCTCTCTCTCTCTCTCTCTCTCTCTCTCTCTCTCTCTCTCTCTCTCTCTCTCTCTCTCTCTCTCTCTCTCTCTCTCTCTCTCTCTCTCTCTCTCTCTCTCTCTCTCTCTCTCTCTCTCTCTCTCTCTCTCTCTCTCTCTCTCTCTCTCTCTCTCTCTCTCTCTCTCTCTCTCTCTCTCTCTCTCTCTCTCTCTCTCTCTCTCTCTCTCTCTCTCTCTCTCGGACTATATAATGTGAAAGAACAATATAGAAATGGCGTCACATGAGCAACTATATTGTCTAATTGTATCGAAGTCTGGAATCCAATACAGTTTAGCTTATTATCTTAAAGAGTAATGTATATGTAAATAATTCTGCTATTAAATATGGCTAGTCAAGATTATGAGATATACTAAATCAATACCGGTACGACCTTCATTATAAAAGTGAACACCATCCTATAACAAACTGTTTTATCTATCTCTCTATCTATCTATCTATCTATATTTTGCCAGACACCTTGGTCCCCATATAAATCATCTCCATGCACCTCTGCTATATGTAAGCCAGTGCCCGTCCGCTCACCCAACACCACTTTCACTCATATACCTCTCCACTCCATCCCTCCACCTCACTCTCGATCTGCCTCACCCTCTTTACTCTTCCACCTCACACTCATATACACTTTAAGTCAATCTTTCACTCGTCATACGCTCCACATGACTGACCCAGCACAAGGTGTTCACTTTCACACTCTCCAGCACATCAACATTCACACCACAACACTCCCTTACTTCCTCATCCATCTGTTTAGCTCTCCATGGGACTCCACAAGCACTTCTCAAGTTACTCGTTTCCACCCCTCTCACTCTTGATATATTTATCTCCAGAAACGTCCATGTTTCACTCCCAGAATGTTGGGATTATCACATTATCATGCAATGACTTCTTCATTTCTCTATTTCTATATTTTCTCCTAGTCCTTGCTTTCAGTGTTCCTGCAACCCTCTTTCTCTGTTGTACCCTATCTCACACTTCATTCTCTATACTCCCATCTTTACTCAGCACACTGAAAAAAACATAAAAATTAACCGACATTCTCCATTACCTAAGCATTTATGCTCAATTCACACTCTGTGACTGCATTAATCTCAAAGATCATAACTTTACTCTTCGCCACATTGACCTTCAGGTTGTTTCTCACAAATAGTTCCAAACATATTTACCAAACCCTGCAACTCCCACTAATTGTCACTAATCAGAACTGTATCCTCAAAACAGTAGCACATGTAATTTCCAATCACACTCTTACCTTACCAGGGGTACTCCAACATTTACTGCTCTTCCTTATATTTATTTCATGACTCCATTCATATACTCCATGACTCTATACTGTATATACTGAACAATCATGGGGACATCACACATCCTTGCTTCAATCCAACATTCAGATGAAAGAACTCGCTCTGTTCAACCTTTACACGCACTGTTGCTCCTGCACCCTAGTACATGCTCTTCATCGAGTACAGCCATTTACCAAATATTCAGAATATCCTCAGTACTTTTCACAAACTATCTCTATCAACTCAGTCACAAGCTTAGTCCAAGTCCATGAAGGTAGCATATGACTTCTGTTCCGTCTCCAGATATTTCTCTACAACAATTCTCAAGGAGAATATCTGGTCTACATAGCCTCTTCCCTACCTAGCCCCGCCTGTTCCTCACCTACCCATTGCTTTGATATAGTATCTACTTAGTACAGTGGCTTAACCCCTACTGTACCGGAGGATACATTAATAAAATTCCCCCCCAGTCCGAAGCAATGTGGCCAAAATGGCAAGATAGAACAACCTTCCACCTCAAGAGATGAAGGAAGACTGGCTCTCCCAGCCTTCAGTGGGTTTTATATAAGCTGAGAAGTGTTGCCATATCGAGAGCAGTGTTCAAACGGTCATGGTACCAGGCACAGCCTGATACAGGCAGTTACAAGGAAAGTACATTACTGACGGCTCCTAGCCGTCACTGGGACTGGGGAGTGACTTATCTACTGACGGCTGGTAGCCGTCGCTGGGATTGAACGGGTTAAAGCACATTCGCCACTAGAGTTATTGCGAACTCCAGTGTAAGTGGATGGAGTAGTCATTTTGGTGAAAATCATAGTGGTACCATAATATGTTCAACCTCCATTGCATTGGCCTTGTAGAACACCGACAATCCTCCATCATGACCCTTTACAGACATCAAAGCTCACACTGGCTTTACCAAACTACTCCACTCTCACCCTAAGCTCGAATACATCACTAGCTGACTCTCCCTCTCTCTCTCTCTCTCCAAACATCAAAACTCACCCCACTCTCTGATCAACTGTGGACGCCCTCACTTTCAATTTTGAACGGGCCCTGCAAAACGCCTGCGAAATTGCAATCTGAAACCCCGAACCCAAAATTGTGTCTGCAATTAACTGCTCAAAGACACGGGGGGGGGGGGAAGAGGGAGAGAGAGAGAGAGAGAGAAAAAAAAGGGGGGAATAGAGACAGAGAAAGGGGGGGGGGAAATAGAGAGAGAGAGTGTGAGTATGAGAGTGACTTAGGAGGAGAGGGGAAGGGAGAGGAGGATGGGTTAGGGGAAGAAGGAATAGTACTAGAAGTAGGTGTACAGTAGAAGGGAGTTAGGGACAAAAGGGAAATATATAGAGATGCAAGAGAAGAGGAGAGGAATTAAGGGGAGGCAGACCGTTTTTCTGGACCTCCTTCTCCCTCATGTTTAGCCCCATTTTCTTTAGATAATAAGACGTTCGGCCCATTAGTTTGGCGCTTTTGACACCTTTCCCCCCCATTTCGTTGTCAAATTTAAGACCTTTCGTGCCATTTAGGTATCGATTATTTCTTGGCGAGCGATAGCGAGCCTGCAATTTTAAGAGGAACCGGCCTTCGGCCGGGAAATTTTTCTACCGAAAAATGTACAAATTTATCTTGAATGGGGGTCTAGGGGGTGTTTTTCTAAGCTTGAAGGAGGTCTAGGGAGGAAACTAAAAAAAATATACGAATAAATGAATTAACCCTTTCACGAATTTATGACGCAGAGGTTGCCAGATTAGCAATAAGAAATAGAGTTCTCTCACTCTTATAATTACCTCTCCAAAATTAGTTTTCTGCCCACAGCTAACTCAAAGACAACTGCAGAGGTTGAAGTAACTAAACTAAAGGTTTGTAAATACCCCTGATGGTAACAAAGGTTTTAAAGTATCCCCAATAGGCTCAAAATCGCGTCATATGTCAAAGAGGGTTAATACACCAAACAAACAGTCTGCCTCCCCTTAAAGGGAAGCAGGAAGGAGGAGGAGGAGGAGTGGGGATAGAAAATGAAAAGAAGGGAGGGTGATGGAAGGGGAAGGGTTGGGCTTGGTGCATGACGGAAGGAAGGGGTGGAAGAGAGGGAGAGTAGGGGGTGGAAAGATAGGAAAGGGAAGATGGGTGGACAGGTGAAAAGGGTAAGGTTAGGGAAGGGAGAGGAGGGGGAAGACAGGTGAAAAGGGTAAGGTTAGGGAAGGGAAGGTGGGTGGACAGGTGAAAGGGTAAGGTTAGGGAAGGGAAGGTGGGTGGACAGGTGAAAAGGGTAAGGTTAGGGAAGGGAAGGTGGGTGGACAGGCGAAAGGGTAAGGTTAGGGAAGGGAAGGTGGGTGGACAGGTGAAAGGGTAAGGTTAGGGAAGGGAAGGTGGGTGGACAGGTGAAAGGGTAAGGTTAGGGAAGAGAGATGGGTGGACAGGTGAAAGGGTATGGTTAGGGAATGGAGAGGAGGGGGAAGACGGTTGAAACGGTATGGTTAGATGGAAAGAAGAGCTGGGGAGGAAGAGGAAAATATGGAAGAGATAGCTAATGATAGGAGAAGAGGGTAGGGAAAGAGTAAAATAAAGGAGAAAAGTCAATAAAAGAGGAAAGAAAGGCGAGAGATGAAAGAGTATGAAAACAAAGAAGGGAGAAGAAACAGAAAAGTCGGGAAATATTATACCCTATTTTTTTTTATTTTTTTTTTTTTTATGTGAGTTAGGTAAGTCAGAAATTACGACCGCAACCTCTCATAACTCAAAAACGACTTCAGTAACTGAGCTGTTATGTCTACCATTTGGAAGTAGTCAACCAGTCAATAGGTGTGGAAAATAACAGCCCATTTGCTCCAGCCCATTCTGAATTAGTAAAGGTTAGATTTATCATTTCTGGCTTAGACATATTGAACAGACTATAAGATCATTGATAGTGGAAGAGTAGGACACATCTAAAGGAGAAGGATCGAGCCACCGATAATTTCCGTAACCAGGTAAGCATTAGGATTTCTGGAACTCCTTTTCCCTCATGTTTAGCCCCACTAGTTTTGAGATTTTAAGACGTTCGTTCCATTAGTTTGGCGATTTTGAAACCATTCTCCTCATTTTGTTGTCAATATTAAGACCTTTCGTATCATCATTTAGGCGTCGATTTTGTCATGGCGAGCGATAGCGAGCCTGTAATTATTGGATGAACCAGCGTTCGGCCCGGACATACCGAAAAATGTACACATTTATCTTGAAAGGGGGTCTAGGGGGAGTTTTTCTAAGCTTGATGGAGGTCGAGCGAGGAAACTAATAAATAAATATATAAATATATATATATACAGTATATATATATATATAGATAAAAAAATAACCACTGCCCCCTTAAAGTATGCATATAAAGCTCGGTTCAAACATACACGAATTAACTTCCCGTCCGGCCCCGACCTCTTAATTCGCCTGCAAACGGGCAAGGACGCCGGCAAAATCGCCTATGGACGGTACAGGGATGTGTGGTGTCGCCAGCACACGGGAGGGGGGGCGGGATGCGGCGACCATTTTATGCATGCATAAAATGGTCGGTGTGGGCCGGGGCAACTGCCACAAAACGTGTCAGGCCGGGACACACATGGGAGCATTCGGCGTCTAGACGCCAACTTGGGGGGTCTAGACGACAAATGGGATGAGAACGGCGGCAAAAAAACATTGAAAGGAGAGTCGGCGATGTGGCACCGTCGTGTCACGTGAGCTGGTGACACCTCACGTCCGTGTACCGACCATAGGCGATTTTGCCGGCGTCCCTGCTCATTTGCAGGCGAATTAAGGGGTCGGGGACAGACGGAACGTTAATTCGTGCATGTGTGAACCGAGCAGAAGGGGTCAGGGACGGACGGGATGTTAATTCGTGCATGTGTACACATGGGGCCTCCAGATTGATGCCGTCCTGCCTATTTTTTTGGTCGTGGCCGGACGGGACGTTAATTCGTGCATGTGTGAACCGAGCTTGGTAGGCCAAAGGATGGATTTCGATTTTTGTAATGGAAAATGGATTTTTTTGTTTTGTGTCTTAAAATATCCCTTTGATCAAGGAGAAGGTATAAGAAACATATTCCGTGGGAAAAACCGCCCCCCCTCCCCTCCTAACCCCCCCCCCCCCCACCACCCGGCAAAGGCCATGAGATCCGATAAATATGGGATAATAAAAAAAACATAGTTACCCCTAGAAGTCCAGTAGCTTCCTAGTTTTCTATGGACAATTGCACAAGTAATTTTTCAGGGGGGTCTACTGTAATTTCATAGTTTTCGTAAAATGACATTATGTCTTGAACTTTCAATTGCCCGTATCTCAGTAACACATTTTCGATGTTTGGGATGCTTTTATAGGCTTATTTAGTGTCAGATGTTGGTGTTTTGATGGAAACATATGTATTATGCCTGTATAAACGTCATACAAGAGCCAGATTTGGGATTTTGGCTATAGTTTTTCCAAAATGGAAATTATTTAGGTGATATTTAGGTGAAAACTAGGAAAAAACAATTAAATACTTTAAGAAATTAAAATTAGTACTTTCTACTCATAAAACACACTTTCTAAGCCTTGTATGTTGTGAATATATACACTAGGGATGCATCCTGGAAGTTACAAGTGATTTCAACAAAAATTAGGATATTTTGCCGATTTTTCAAAATGCCCAATAAACAATAAACAAGTAAAATCCAAACAAAAACAAACAAAAAGAAACAAAAAATTGAGAATATGGAGAATACTACTACAAACTATACTAACATCAAACATTTGCCAAATGTTGAAAACTCTAGGATTTTACGTAAAGCCTTTAGCCTCCCCTTAAGAAGAAAGAGAAAAGACAAATGCAAGTGATTAATAAAATAAAGTTGATAAGGAGAGAAAGGATAATGCAGGAAGAGGAGACAATGGAGGAAAATTAAAACTGGGAACATGTCAGGTGTATACAAAAAGAAAACGAAATACAGTAGCCTATAAAGTGTACTGAATAAGCTCTCTCCCCTTAGTGTTATATGTCTCACCCAGATGTTAATGAGAACCTGCGTAAATATGTCTGGCTTTAAGAGAGGATGGTTCACTTTTTGGGCGATTTTTGTATGTATTCATTATTCTAGTTTACTCCCTAGACCTCCATCAAATTAAAAACAAAACGTCTATTAGATCCCCCTTCTAGATTAATTTGTACATTTTTCGGTAGAAAAATTTCCCGGCCGAACGGGTCTTTTAACATTACAGGCTCACTATCGTGCGCCAGGGAAAAAATTGACACTTAAATAGCACAAAAGGTCTAAATATTGACGAAGAAATGGGGCAAAAGGTCTTAAAATCGACTAACCAATGGGGCAACCATCTGAATATCTGAAAACTAATGGGGCTAAACATGAGGGAGAAAGTGGTCCAGAAACCCGGCCCATCCCCCTTTAATTGACTTGTCTCACCTTTCCGGGAAGTTGAACGGAAGTCGCGGTATGGAATTATAATAATAGACATATTTTGGAGCGGCAATTATAAGAAATGATGGCGAACTTTTTTGAAAAACTGCTTGAGCCACATATAACAAATTACTGGGCTTCACTAGTTATCGCTCACCGTCTTGTGTTTATCATTAGGAGATGTTTTCAGTATTCATGATCACGGCCATGCATACAGAAGGATTTTATAAATATAGAAAACATATTAGTGCGGGAAGGATGGTAGAGAAAAATTAAAATATATATATAATAAATAAATATGTATGCAGACAATGAGGGGCAGAGAGAGTGAAGAGAAATAGATACATTGATCGCATAGTCCTTACGATCCAAGTGAGACACAGACAATGAGGGGCAGAGAGAGAGAGTGAAGAGAAATAGATACATTGACCGCATAGTCCTTACGATCCAAGTGAGACACAGACAATGAGGGGCAGAGAGAGAGAGTGAAGAGAAATAGATACATTGACCGCATAGTCCTTACGATCCAAGTGAGACACATTTATTTATAGAATATATAGCAACACCACAAGTTAATAGGTAGAATAATATATAAAAATAGAAGAGATAGCACAGGAGAGAGAGAGAGAGAGAGAGAGAGATAGCGCTGTGACTTCGTTACGAAGGGAGGACAGGAATTTTAATATACTGCACATGGTGTGTCTGGGAATAATATACTGCATACATGTATATCCAGATTTTCACTCACTCACACACATACATACACATACAACCACACATATATACTTAAACCTCACACACACACACACACACACACACACACACACACACACACACACACACACACACACACACACACACACACACACACACACACACACTCACATTCACATTCACATTCAAATTCGTTATCACACATATTTACAATAATCGTACATATTTTGTTACACTTCCACCCCAACACGCACGCACACTATCACCCCTTTTCCTCATACCCCTCTATTATAAGCTGTTTTCTCCTTTCTTCATCCCCTCATACTATTTGCCCTTCTCTTATTTTCGTTCTCTCCTCTCTTCTCTTTTCACATTTCTTATTTGTCTTGTCCTCTCCTTTTATCTGTTTTCTTCTACCCCCTTTCTTCTTTTTCTATCTTCTCTCTTCTTCCTCCACTCTATTCCCCATATTTTTTCATATAATGTTTGTTTTCTTTCCCGGCTTTATTGTCTCTCTCTCTCTCTCTCTCTCTCTCTCTCTCTCTCTCTCTCTCTCTCTCTCTCTCTCTCTCTCTCTCTCTCTCTCTCTCTCTCTCTCTCTCTCTCTCTCTCTCTTTTGCTAATTTGCTAATGATAGATTAAAATCCTCACAAAATGACGAAGAACGGCTGAAATTTGTAGAGCTACGACGCAAAGCCAAAAAGTTAATTAAGCAAAGTAAAAAGACCTTAGAGTTACATATTGCGAATCAAAGTAAAACAAACCCGAAAGAATTTATAGTTATATCAGAAAGAAAAAAGTTGTTACTTCAACTGTTGGACCGTTAGTCGATGAAAATGGAGAATACACCAAAGACGAAGAACAAATGAGTAATGCCCTCAATACCTTCTTTGCATCAGTTTTTACAACAGAAGACCTCAGTGATATCCCTACACCATCGCCGATTCAGATTGATAATTTAGATGTTCTAAGCAATATCACCGTTACAGAGAGAGAAGTATTGAATTGTTTAGATAAACTCAAGGTAAATAAAACGCCTGGACCTGATACAATCTCGCCTAGAGTTCTAAAGGAAGCTAAGGATGAGCTCTCTAAACCACTGACATTACTATTCAATAAATCCTTGCAGTCTGGAACTATGCCCGATCAGTGGAAGCTAGCCAACGTAACACCGATATTCAAAAAAGGCAGCAAATCCCTACCCAGTAACTATCGTCCAATTAGCTTAACCTCAGTTGTATGTAAAATGCTAGAAACGGTCATACGAGACAGACTCGTAAATCACTTAGAGGAAAATAACATACTTAAAGATACTCAACACGGCTTTCGTAAAAAACGTTCCTGTTTAACAAACCTCTTAGACTTCTTCCACGATATCCTCAACCTCTACGATGAGAGTAAAGCTGTAGATATTATATACCTTGATTTTCAAAAGGCCTTTGACAAAGTTCCCCACAAACGTTTACTGCTAAAACTAAAAGCGCATGGAATACAAGACGGTGTGTTGAAATGGATAGAAAATTGGCTCAGCGACAGAAAGCAAAGAGTAGTCATAAACGGTTAAGGCATCAAAATGGACCAATGTAAGTAGCGGGGTACCCCAGGGATCGGTACTAGGACCAATTCTCTTTCTAATTTACATCAACGACATAGATGAGGGTCTCACCTGTACAATCTCAAAATTTGCTGACGATACAAAAATTGCAAATAGCGTACTCTCAAAAGAACAAGTTGACGATATGCAACACAATCTAGATAAATTGTCATGTTGGGCCCAAATTTGGCAAATGAGTTTCAATGCGGATAAATGTAAAGTACTACATATCGGATACCTAAATGAGAAAGCAAACTATTCGATGAATGGCACTCAGCTTAAGAATGTAAACAGAGAAACCGATCTGGGAGTAACAATATCGAGTAACCTAAAACCGAGTCAACAATGTTCAGAAGTTGTTAAGAAGGCAAACAAAATAATTGGCTTTATAGGCAGGTCATTTGAGCATAAATCCAAAGAAGTTATCCTAACCCTTTACAATTCATTAGTCCGCCCTCTTCTGGAATACTGCGTTCAATCCTGGTGCCCTTATTACCAAAAAGATATAAACAAGCTAGAACGAGTTCAACGTAGAGTTACCAAAATGATACCTAGCCTAAAGAACAAACCATACGAAGAGCGTCTTAGAGAATTAAATCTATTTCCTTTAACCCAGCGCAGATTAAGAGGTGACTTAATTCAAGTGTTCAAAATCATCAAAGGCATCGACAATATGAACTGTAGTAAGTACTTCACTATCGACCAATCTAATTACACGCGGGGAAACGGTTGCAAAATTATTGGTAAATCTTTTAACTCACACGAATCTAAGAATTTCTTCTTCAATCGAGTTGTCAACTTGTGGAATGGGCTTCCCCAAAACGTTATAGACTGCATCACCGTTGATTCATTTAAACTCCGCCTAGACAAATATCTCGCATCAAACCCGCGACTGACTGCGTTTGTAAATGAATAACTTTATTTTATCCCCCCTCAGTTACTAACCCATCTGTCCCCTACTAACTTCCTAATCCTGCCACGGACATTAGTTCCAGGGCAGTATTTCCCTTTCCAATGTTCCCTTACCCACTCTAAACCACTGTTTGGACACTTGATCCTCAGTGTTTTGGAGGACAAGCAACCTAGAAGGGTCACTAGATCTGTTGTTGCTTGATTTCCTTTGTACTCCTTTGTACTTTGTACTCTCTCTCTCTCTCTCTCTCTCTCTCTCTCTCTCTCTCTCTCTCTCTCTCTCTCTCTCTCTCTCTCTCTCTCACGTATTATAATATTACCATTCATAATCAGTACTCAGTTGTTTGAAGAAAATTAAAAGATTTGTTCGTACATAAAAAGCGAAAATGGGTCAAAGACGAAGTTGCTGAAGCACTGACCATAATAATTAATACGTCACTCCAACAAGGATATTTACCAACCGACTGAAAGACAGCGAATATATCACTAAGATATAAAAAGGGTGACAAATAAACTACCAAATAATTACAGGCCTGTTTGTTTAACTTCCGTAATAGAAAAAATATTAGAATCAATCATAAGGGATGAAATCGTTTGTTCATCGATAATAACAATCTTATCAACAATATTCAACACAGATTCAGACAAAGGATATCATGCCTAACGAACTTAGTCGAAATTAATGATAGCCTATTCAAACCAAAGGCCTTCACCAAAAGTCTCGACATAGTTTACTTGGACTTTCAGAAAGCCTTCCACAAGGTCCCACATAAAAATAATGCTGCAGAAAGTTGAGGACTTAAGAATACAGGGCAAAACATGCTATTGGATTAAAAACTGGGTAAATGAAAGAAAGCGAAGAGTAATTATTATTGGTGTAAAATCAACATGGACTCCAATGATTAGTGGAGTTCTTCAGGGCTCAGTATTAGGTCAAATTTTGTTCGCAATATATATCAATGGCATAGCAAATGGTATCAAAAATATAGTTTCCAAATTTGCGGATGACACCAAGATGGGAAATGCAATAATTTCAGAAACCAATAGAATCAGTTTGTAATAGGATCTAAATACAATCATGGAATGGTCAGAGAATTGGCAAATGTCCTGCAATGTGAACAAATGTCAGATATTACAAATAGGCTCCATAAACAATAAATACTAATATTACATAGCCAAACCTGCACTCCCTTAAAATGGTAGGGAGGTTCAGCAAGAAACATCTAACTATCCTATTAATATTTTCAAGCGGTTTCCAAGCCCTTTAAGGTTATTAATTTCGAACTGTGTGCATGTACGATTATTACCGGAGGAACCGAAGGGTGGGGAGAGAGCCTTGTTCTTAGCTATCCTTTCATTTCACTTTCCCTTACTGTAAGGTTTGCTATCTCTACTATAATTAATGTCCTGACCACCTCGTTGGGATCGTCAGGTCTGTGTGGCCAGTGTATCCATGTAAATCTCTCTCTCTCACATCCACTTTAATTTTCTCACACTCAAGGTTGGCCTACACTCGCACATTCCATCCTATATATCCAACTAGAGTATATATATTTAATTAACACACACACACACACACACACACACACACACACACACACACACACACACACACACACCACACACACACACACACACACCACCCACACACACACACACACACACCACCCACACACACACACACACACACACACACACACACACACACACCACACACATCCACACCACACACCCACCCACACACACACACACAACACGCATCCACACACACACACACACACACACACACACACCACACACACACACACACACACACACACACACACACACACACACACACACACACACACACACACACACACACACACACACACACACACACTCGGCCACAGTGGCCAAGCGCATTGAGTTATTGTACTCTAGTCGCTTGGATGAGGTATCTTGGGTTCACCTATCTGTAGGTGAGGTTTGTGTCTAAAGCCTCCCGGGCTGTGGAGGTTGGGTGTGATTGCACTACCTCTAGGTTCCACCAGGTTCCCTGCCCACACCCTACCCCTTCTGAGAGTATGTAGGTACTCTTGTGGCAGCCTATGTCAACCTGCTGACTACTTAGGATAAGTTTGGATAAAGAATTGTGTACTTTCGGCCTCATTGGCTGCCAGCTCGAAATAAACTGATTAATATTATCATGTTACTATTACACACACACAAACAGCAATATACTACAAAATAAACACACACACACCGGGTTGTAGGTCTGCAAATATGGAAATGGTACATCAATTAAAATGTAAATCTTGCAAACTAAACAAACCAAAATTGGGACAAGGACAATATAAAGTCAAATTAAATTATCAAAATCGCTATGTGGAAACAACGTTTACTAAAATGAAAATTATTAAATAAAAGAACACAATCCACCACATAGGGTGTACATTACTACATGAGCAAGTTAATCTGTTTCCCAAGCAAACTAATCGCACATATAACAACGCACTATCGTCAAACCATCCCAGGAGCAAACGGGGGAAAAGGAGGTGTAACTGGGTTGACAGGGAATGAATTTTTACATGTAATTTACACCAATGTAGATGGGTTATTATCAAAAATTCTTGAAATAAAAGATGTTATTAATATAAACAAGCCACATGTTCTATGTTTAACAGAAACCAAATTAAATTCTCAAATAAGAAATGAAATACTCTCAGGTGAAAATTATAATGTATGGAGGAGGGATAGAGGTGGGAGAATGGGAGGAGGGGTCTTGATATTCACAAGGAGGGAGCTAAGGTAAAGGAGTTGCAGATGAAAGAGGTGGGTTCTGCTTCAGAAATAGTAGCAATAGAAATAGCGAGAGGCAATGAAGGAATTATAATAGTAAATGTGTATGTGCCGCCACGAACTGCAGCCTGGACCAGTGAGGAACACGAAGCAATGCGAATGCAACTTTAATAAATCTGGAGTATGTTATCAAGGAGGCAGAAGATAGGAACAAAAGTAGTATTATTACCAGAGACTTCAACAGTGGGAATATTGATTGGTCAACTTTAGAGTGTCCTGAGAGAGAGAACAGTTGGGGATGTAGACTACTAGAGTTGATGACAACATACCTGTTGCATCAACACATAGAAGAGCCAACAAGGGTGAGAGGGAGTGATACTCCTTCATTATTAGATCTGGTTTTTACGAGATGTGCCAATGAGATATTTGAGGTAAGTTATAAACCACCAGTAGGTAAAAGTGATCATGTCGTATTAGACTTTAATTTTATATTGAAGTATGACTTATTACCAAGTAAAGAGGAGTTCAAGAAAGGCCGGCTGGATTATCCCAGAGGAAGATACAACCAATTGCGAGAGTTTTTCCAAAACATTAATTGGGAGGATAAAGTATTGAATAAATATGATATTAATGAGCAATACGAAGCCTTCTGTGACATATGCAAACAAGGTGCTGACAAATACATACCAATAGCCAAGGCTTTTCCTAAAGCAAAGAATGATTGGTTTGGTGCTAATGTTATAAAGCTAAAGTTGAACGTGATAGGTTATGGAAACGCTATAGAAGACACAAGAGTGATCAATCTTACGAGAGGCATAAAATAGCAAGAAATAACTACACCAAAGTGAGGAGACAGAAGGAGAAGGATTTTGAGAGAGGGGTGGTTATGAAGAGCAAAGATGATCCCAACATATTATATGGATTCATAAATAAGAGAACTAAAGTGAAGGAAAAGATCCAAAGGATCGTTCACAATGGAGAAATACTTGAGGAGGAGGAAAAAATGGGTGAGGTTTTTAATGCAAAATTTCAATCGGTGTTTGTTCAAGAAAATAATGATGGTGATGATGCTTATAAGAATCCAATACAGAGACCAGTCATGCCCATGAAAGATATTATAATAAGAAGGGATGAAGTAAGGGACTGCATGTTAGACCTAAATAAAAGAAAGGCTATGGGGCCGGATCAGATTTCTGGGTGGATGTTGAGTGAATGTGCATAGGAACTAAGCTTTCCCATAACAGAGATTTTTTAAAAATCTTTGTCCCAAGGCAAGCTACCCGAGGTGTGGAAGGCTGCTGATATTGTACCGATATACAAGAAAGGACCGAAAGAAGATGCAAATAACTACAGAACCGTGTTTTTGACTAGTGTTGTAGTAAAACTGCTTGAGAAATTGATCAGGAAATTTTGGATTTGTCACCTCGAGGAGAACCATTTACTATCGGACTGTCAGTTTGGTTTAGGTCGAATAGGTCATGTGTGTCAAATTTGCTGAGCTTCTATGATAGAGTGATTGATATTATGCAAGAACGAGACGGATGGGTAGATTGTGTATTTTTATATTTCAAAAAAGCTTTTGATAAAGTACCCCATAAAAGGCTTCTATATAAACTTGAAATGTGTGGAGGAATCACCGGTGGACTCTTAAAATGGATGAAGGATTTCTTAACCGGGAGGAAAATGAGAACCATCATAAGAAGGAAATATTCATCATGGAGTGATGTGATAAGTGGAGTGCCCCAGGGCTCAGTGTTGGCCCCATTGATGTTTTTAATTTTTATAAATGATCTGCCTCTTGGAATTAGCAGCTATATTAACATGTTCGCCGATGACGCAAAATTAGTGAGGAAAGTGGTTGATAACAATTGCTGTAAAATGCTCCAGGAGGATATCAATAAGCTGTATCAATGGAGCCGAATGCGGAAAATGGAGATCAACATTGATAAATGTCACGTGATGGAGATGGGAGACGGCCAGGGAAGACCCCATGGGGAGTACAGTATGGGCGATGTAAGGTTGGAAAAGTTGGAGAAGTTAGGAGTTGTAGTGAACAGGAGGTTAGATCCCGGTGACCACATCAATAACTTGGTAAATAAGGCATATTCGTGGTGGGCTAATATTAGGGTAGCGTTTAAATTCCTAAATGAAGACATGGTGAAGATATTAATAACGCAGTTTTTAAGGCCTAGCCTGGAGTATGCAGCGGTTGTATGGAATCCACACATGAAAAAACACATAAGTAAGCTCGAGAAAATTCAGCGTGTGATCACAAGATGGGTGCCAGGGTTAAAAAAATTACAATATGAAGACCGGCTGTGTCACCTGGGGATTCCCTCACTTGAACAGAGAAGGGAGAGGGGAGACATGATAGCTTTATTTAGGTGTGTTCACGGAAAGGAATATATTGATCAAACACATTTGTTTGGCCGGCGGTGGGGAGGACGAGAGGACATGACTATAAACTGTTGAGGAGGAGAGCTTGGAAGTTTGGTTTTCCAGATAGAATGGTTGAGAAGTGGAATAAGTTACCAAACGACCTAGTGTGTGCACAAAGTATTCAAGCTTTTAAAGTAAATTATGATAAGTTAAAGGCTAACGGGACACTACGAGAGTAATCTCAATCCTGTAAAATACACACACACACACACACACACACACACACCCACACACACACACACACACACACACACACACACACACACACACACACACACACACACACACACACACACACACACACACACACACACACACACACACACACACACACACACACACACACACACACACACACACACACACACACACACACACACACACACACACACACACACACACACACACACACACACACACACACACACACACACACACACACACACACACACACACACACACACACACCGGCCGGGCGGAGACAAATTGGGCTTGTCTCCTTTCATGTGTTAGCCTCAGTTCACCTAGCTGTAAATAGGTACCTGGAATAAGTGGACGACGTTGTGACGTCCCATCTGGGGTTGGCAAAAATGGTACAAGGCGAGATGGGTATCATATGGTTCACCTAAGCTGATGGCTACCTAAGTCTTCGGGCGAGACGGTACCGTCTATAGTGAGAATGGTACCATACAGATCCACCCTAAGCCTTCGTTTCCGATGTCGCCAATTGGCTAAAATACAGACTACACACACATCCACAGCCATTCCAACAGTACATAAAACACTTAACATGCATTTCACGCAATACATTCCCAGTTAAGGAGGCGCGATAATAATGAGCTTAGCTCGCATTGCGTGGATTCCCCTTGACGAACAAGTAACTGAGTAACACACACACCAACAGACAAACACACAAATATTACAAACATTTTAAAAAAGTAGCTATATGTTTTCTTATATTGATTTACTTTTATATTTATACATGAATTAATAATGAAAATATTCACTTAATTTTAGGTAGATATATGACAGAAATTCGTGAACATTATTCTTTATGCACAATCCTTTCCCGCACAAATTAACACTTCCTTTCTATACTCGAAATATCAAAATGTATAGCATCACGCGGTTATAGAACTGGACAACTCCTCTCCTTGAATGAAATAGGCATTAATTAAATAGACATTAATCATCAATTGCAAACCCCAATGTACTTTAATAAAATAATGAAAACATATGGTCCGCCCGGTATTCGAGCTCGGGACACCCAGAACATAAGCATTTAAACCATTACACCACCAACACAGTTAAAACATGAATAGTTTCCTATAGCTAATGCAGCACTCTACCTTGGATGTTACTCGATAGAGCCTGCCCAACTCGAGGTTATTCAAATAATACTGTACATGAGAAGGTCGCAGTACAGTCCTACGATCCTTGTGTCAGGCTTCAAAATAGGCAAGCATTAATTTATACCCTGTTTCCTGCATGGACAAATACTAAGATAAATATCCTATCTAAGCATAAGTGCTCTTGCCAATTAACTGGTTCGTACACACAAACTAAATATATATGTATATAAAACGTGTTAGGCTGCTCTAACAACCTACAAAACACTGTATATCTGAGCCTCTATTGACTAAATAGAATTGCACCCAAAAAGAATAGAACGCTTACATCAAAATATAATTATATAGATATCCTCGTTATGCTTCACTTAAAAACTATGCAAATATACCTCAACTTTTATTGAATATATATATATATATATATATATATATATATATATATATATATATATATATATATATATATATATATATATGTGTATTATATATATATATATATATATAATATATATATATATATATATATATATATACAGTATATAAGTGTGTGTGTGTGTGTGTGTGTGTGTGTAGATAAATTCGAAGAAAAAAATTAAACAATGAAACACTAAGCTTTCATCTATTATCTCAAGACATCTTCAGGGTATTCATATTACCCTGAAGATGTCTTGAGAGAATAGACAAAAGCTTGGTGTTCCATTGCTTCATTTTTCCTGCGGGTTTTACTACATAATTTGATCATACGTATTTGTGATTTAATCTCCATATATACAACATTTGCGTTGCTTCACTTAAAAATTATAAGAATATACCTAATTGCCTTTACTATATAATTAGTATCTTCTCCTTACTGTGCACTGCTAATAGCCTACGTCACAACCAATGCGACCCCTACCATGCACAGGCATCACTTAAGGGAGCCCACTTCGATTGTTTTGTCTTTCTCTCCCTCTCTCTTTGGCTTGTATCCATTCGGCCCCATTCAGCCTACTATTTTAAGACGTTTACCCCAATCCAGGTGTCAATATTTTCCTGGCGAGCGGTAGCGAGCCAGAATATTTGTATTTGTATTTTGACAGCAAGCTAAATTTGTACATTTTTCGATAGAAAAGTTTCTCCGGCGAAGCCGGATTTCTCCATACAATGCTGGCTCGCTATCGCTCGCCAGGAAGAAATAGACACCTGGATGGGGGTAAACGTCTTAAAACAGTAGACTGAATGGAGCCGAATGGATACAAGCCAGGTAAATATAGAAAAGGAGAGAAAGATATAAAAATCCGGTGACCTCCCTTAATACTCACCAAAAAGAAATGTGCCTCGACTACGTTTATGACCTACGCTGCTACACTTGCATTACAGTATTCTGCTTAAACTCCAAACGACCGACATACCTCAAAACTTTAAGGGGAGACAGACCGTTTTGCTGGACCCCCTTCTCCCTAATGTTTAGCCCGACTAGTTTTGAGATTTTAAGACGTTGGTTCCATTAGTTTGGGGATTTTATGACCTTTCACCCCATTTCTTAGTCAATATTAGGACCCCTTGTGCCAATTAGGTGTCTGTTTTTTCCTGGCGAGCGATAGCGAGCCTGTAATCTTAGGAGGAATCGGCCTTTGGGTGGGACATTTTTCTACCGAAAAATTTACAAAACTATCTATGGGGTGTTTTTCCAAGTTTGACGGAGGTCTAGGGAGGAAACTAAAAAAATATATGAATAAATTAATTAATAGACCAAACAAACAGCCACTGTCCCCTTAAGTTAGTAAGTATTTCGGGATGGAAGTTTTACTCTCATGCACTAACATACATTTGTAACCACCTCAAGCGTTCACTGAATGTGGGGCCCACCTAATAAATGTTCACGTAGCAAGCATACTTTCATATTTGAGCAAAATCTCTTTTTGGTAACCTTTGTTAAATTTCAGATGGCTTAGCCTCCGGGTTGGCTATCTTATTACAGGCATCGGGATTGCCCAGCCTTAACCCCTTCACTACCGGCGATGCTTTTCTCATTATATTCTAGCTCTATTTAGACAATTTTGTGCAGCTTGAGAAGGATCTGTGGTAATAAAAAGGGTTAATTAAGATAGTTCGAAGCCTGTTGATTGCTGGAGGTTCTTTTTAAAATGAATAAAATCGTCTAATAACAACCAGAATATAGTTAAAAGGACGTCACACGTACTGTAGTGGTTATTTCTAAAAGAGTAAATTAAATGATATAACTCAAGCACAAATTTGTCTTATGATGGAATAGGTTATTTGTTACCTTGATAATGATTATCTGAATTTCTCTTTTTTTTTTTTAGGTGAGGTAAATATATCCTCGGTTTTCATGAAAAGGTGATCTGTCTCTTTTATCTTTTTTATGAATGATTGCCAACCCAAAGGATTCTAAACAAATAAATCTGCCTCTAATGCTTGATGGGTTTCTGCTCAAGCTGCCATTCCGTTCAGTTCACTTCCCTATAGAAAGGCCGTACAGAAAGGGTTAATGAATTGTTGAATGTAGAGGATGAAAGAGATGCCAACATAATTGGATGAGGGATGAGAGGGAGCAGAATTATCAGAGGTAGAACAAAAGATGCAGTGGAGGAGGAGGAGGGGATCAGGAGGTCAGTATTGTGTGAAGCTTTGAAGAGGGCGACAATGGGCAAAGCATCGTGAAGAGATGGAGTGAGTGGCGAGATGCTGAAGTAAGGCGAGATAGTAATTGAATGGGAGAAAGGAAGAGTACCAGAAAACAGGATATCAGGTTCGAATCCCGGTGCATCAAATATTTGCTTTCATTAATTTCACTGGAGATGTTTGGTGTTGGGGTGAAATTAATAGAAAATAGATAATAATCACCCTACTTTATGAGAGGAGTATAGTAGGAAAGATATACCGTAGGATAGTGATAGAGAAGGTAATTGCTGGAAGCCATTTTTAAACTGCATAATATCATCTAATAACAGACAGATTAAGGTTATAAAGATGTCGCCAGTATAGAAGGGGGTCAAGGAGATCTGATCTATACATATCCTCTTCTCTTCCTAAATCCACCCTGCTCCTCACCCACCAACCCATTGGTCTGTTAACTTTCTTAACAGACTTCGAACTATCTCATTTAACCCATTTACTGCCACAGATCGTTCTTAAACTGCACAAAATCGTCTAAATATAGCTTCAATATAATAAAGTTGTCGCCGCTACAGAAAGGGTTAAGGTACATAGTAGAGAAGGGAAGAAAATTATATGCTGCCTTTATGGACTTGGAGAAAGCCTATGGCACAATTGACAGGAAAGGTTTATGGAAAATACAGAAAATATTTTGAATTAGATGGCATGTTACTGGAAACGGTGAAGAGAAAGTATGAGGGTGCAAGACCAGCAGTGCATGTAGAGGATGAACCGAGCGAGTTATTTTATTTAAATGCTGGATTAAAGCAGGGGTGTGTGATGTCCCCATGGTTCTTCAATATATACAAGGATGGAATCGTGAACAAAATCGACCACTTGCGAGTTTCAGGCTATAAGGAAGTTCAGCCTGTAAACATCAATATTAAACACAAATACAGTAATTATATAGGTTTCTGATAGATAAATAGTATGTTGAATTTGGTTTTGTGTACTGGTATTTTTAAATGTACTAATTAAAACCGCATTATAGCTAGTTATTCTGCTAATTATTGATGTCTACAGCTCCAACTTCCTTATAGAATGTAACTCGCAAGTAGTCAAATACACTAAAAGAACAGTGGACATTGAAGTACCCCTGGTAAGGAAAGGGTCGGAGTGAAAATTGCCTGTGCTGCTGTTTGCTGATGATGAAGTTCTATTAAAGAGGGGATGGGCCGGTTTTCTGGACCACTTTCTCCATCATGTTTAGCCCCATTAATTTTCATATGTCAAGATGTTTGCCTCATAAGTTAGTTGATTTTAAGACCTTTCACCCCATTTGTTCGTCAATATTTAGACCTTTCGTGCTATTTAGGTGTCAATTTTTTCCCTGGCGAACGACAGTGAGCCTGTAATGTTGGAAGAACCGGCCTTTGGCCGGGAAATTTTTCTACAGAAAAATGTACAAATTAATCTGGAAGGGGGATCTAATGGATGTTTTTCTTTATTTGATGGAGGTCTAGGGAAGAAACTAGAAAAATAATAAATACATGCAAAAATCGCTCAAACAGTGAACCATCCCAACTTAAGTAATGATGAGTGGGAGTTGCAGTGTTTGGTGAATATATTTGGCACTGTGTGCAAAAACGGAAGCTGAAGATTAATGTCTTAAAGGTATAAGTTATGGGATTTGAAAGAAATGCAGTCACAGAGTGTGAAGTAAGGTTGAATGGCCAGATAATGGAAAATGTCAGCTCATTTAAGGGAGCCCAACCTCGCTTTTTTTCTCTTTCTCTCCCTCTCTCTTTGGCTTGTATTCATTCAGCCCCATTCAGCCTACTGTTTTAAACGTTTAACCCCATCCAGGTATCAATATTTGCCTGGCAAGCGGTAGCGAACCAGCATGTATATATATTTTTTTTAAAGCAAGCTAAATTTGTACATTTTTCGATAGAAAAATTTCTCCGGCGAAGCCGGATTTATCGCCATCGCTAGCCAGGATTAAATCGACACCTGGATGGGGATAAACGTCTTAAAACAGTTGGCTGAATGGGGCCGAATGGATAAAAGGCAGAGAAAGAGAAAAAAACAGGTGACCCCCCTTAAAGGAGACTTATGGGAGTGAGGCATTGACATTCTTGGCAAAGGGTTAAAATGAGTTACTTGAGAAGTGCATGTGAGGTGACATGGAGAGAGACAGACAAATGAGGAAGTACGAGAGCAATGTGCTGTGGATGTAGATGTGGTGGACAGTGTGAAGAGGAAGACCTTGAGGTGGTTCGGCCATGTGGAGTGTATTGAGAGGGAATTATGTAAAGAGTGTATGAAAATGAGGTGGAAGGGCAGAGTGGGAGAGGTAGATTGAGAATGAGATGGAAGGATAGATTACATTTGAGAGGTATATGAATTAAGGGGAGACATACCGTTTTTTTGTTTTTCTTAGGTCTATTAATTCATTTATTCCTTTATTTCTTAGTTTTTTCGGTAGACCTCCATCAAGCTTAGAAAAACACCCCCTAGACCCCCCCCTCAAGATAAATTTGTACATTTTTCGGTAGAAAAATTTCCCGGCCGAAGGCCGATTTCTCTTAGAATTTCAGGCTCGCTATTGCTCGCTAGGAAATAATCGATACCTAAATGGCACGAAAGGTCTTAAAATTGACTACGAATATGGGGCGAAAAGTGTTAAAATCGCCACACTAACAGGCCGCCGAACGTCTTATAACTTCAAAACATATGGGGCTTAACGCGAGGGAGAAAGGGGACAAGAAAAATGACCCATCTCCCCTTAACCTAAACAGTCCATCAGCCTCACCTTAAAGTGGCAAGGGTTGGCCGAGGGGCACCAGGTGACGGATGACAGAAGAGCATGGAGGCGATTCATTCATGGTCACTTCCTCGGGGATTGAGGCATCTCACGATAGATGAAATCATTAATACACAACATATTTTTGTTTTCCTATCACCTTAATGTAAAGGAAAAAAACTCATCGCCACAGGAATATATACACACATATATATATATACCGACATATATATATATATATATATATATATATATATATATATATATATATATATATATATATATATATATATATATACTGTATATGCTACAGTATATATAATACAGTATGATAAATTGAATGTTCAAATAGAATTATTACTTGTAACCTATTCAAATTTTGTTTAAAAATATCATTATTTTCTGTGTCTGTATTTTAAACTCGAATAATGGTGATATTCATATATTTGTGTATTTCTTCTTTGAGCGTAATAGTCCACAAAACTCCTCAAGAAAAACAAATTGCCCTTTTATTGCCTCCAGTACTTCCTATTTACCTCAAGTAGGGACAATTCCACACGCGACAATTGTGAAGAGAGAGAGAGAGAGAGAGAGAGAGAGAGAGAGAGAGAGAGAGAGAGAGAGAGAGAGAGAGAGTGAAAGTAAGTGAGCAAGAGTAAGCTTTAGACGAGAGTGAGTGCATTAGTACCTAGTTACCTCAAGCAGTGACAATTTCACACCCGACTATTACGGAGACACAATTGTCACTCGATCTCTTACCATCTGGGGCGGAAGAGAGAGAGAATGAGAGAGTGAGATAACGGGTTAGAGTAAGTTTAAGAGTGAGTACACTATACCCTGTTCCAATTGGTAGGACCAAACTCTTGATCATTAACCTCTATAACTCGCAAACGACTAGAGTAATCGAGCAAATATTTTTATCATTTGGGGAGGGTCATCCAAGGAATAGGTACAGTAATTTACAGCTCATTTGCTTTAGCCGGTGCCTTCCTTTTAACCCAAGGAATGCGTCATTTATGTTTTTAAAAAGTTGCATATGCGAATTAATTACCTTAGATTCTGACAGAATTTGTTATATTTACCAAATAAAGCATTATTTCTGCTCCAAGTGCGTATATTTTACTTGCATGATTAACATGTAAACAGTGAAGACCGGAAAATAAGTGTAAGTGTTTTTTTTTTTTTATATGTGATTGAGGGAGGCAAAAGGCATAACTGCCTATAGCGAGTGCCTCCCCCATAGTTGAAAGAGTAACAGGGCCAAAATCAAGGGACGTTCGAGCCAAAATGCCGGGACACACGGAGTTTGAAGCAATTTAAGTCATAGGAAGAGGGAAAGACTGATTCTGGGAGAGAGTTCCAGAGCTCAGCTGTTGAGTAGAAGAAAGTTTGAGAGTAACGCGTCACTGTGACAGAACGGTCGACATAGACCCTCCGTCTCCAAGGTGTCTCCAAGGTCTCGCAAGGCACTTATTAGCGTATGTTAGGGGGTGGGATGAGGTGGAGGGCAGGTGGAGTGAGAGAGTGAGAGTTCTGACTCGACAGTAGGAAGAAATAGAGAGAATAATGACGGAAAAATTAGGACAGAAGTGGAGGGAGAAAGGGAGGGAGGAGGGGGAGAGTAAGACACATGTTATATAAAGGCAGGAGCTGGTTGTAAACGGGTATTCCACCTAATAAAATATTGCTTCCTTTTCACCGCTACTGGGGTGTGTGTGTGTGTGTATTATTATTTTTTTATTTTTGCATTATATTTTTTGTTTATGGGCTGTTTTCCAGAAGGCCTATTACATTTGCCTAGCAGACACTTCTTGAAGGCCTATCGCGCTTCTTGGGTTAACTTTATTCTGGCTACTCGATTTCATTCAGTTTAAAAAGGGCTTCCAGCAATTGGCAGGCTTCGAACTATCTCACATAACCCATTTCACTATCACAGATCCTTCTTAAACTGCATAAAATAGTCTAAATACAGTATAGCTAGAATAAAATTTAAAAGACGCCCCCGGTACAAAAGGGGTTAATAAAATTTACTCACCACTATTACCCCTAGACTTCTTATGCTAAATATATTCCTTATCATTATAAACATCTTTTTATATGTATATATTTCAGTGCAATGGCTTTATTCTGAATCAATAATTTTAATCTTTTCTTAATGTTAACCATAAGCAATGTTAGTTCCAGGTAAATGTTACATTACTATATTTATGTTATGGATACTTAGTTTGAGCCTAATGGTGCCCAAAACTTGCTAAGAGGGGTCACCGGTTTTTTTTTTATCTTTCTCTCCTTTTCTCTCTTTCCCTGGCTTGTATCCATTCGGCCCCATTCAGCCAACTGTTTTAAGACGTTTATCCCCATTAGGTGTCGATTTTTTCCTGGCGAGCGATAGCGAGCCAGCATTGTATGGAGAAATCCGGCTTCGCCGAAGACATTTTTCTATCAAAAAATTTACAAATTTAGCTTGCTGTCAAAACAAAACTATATACGCTGGCTCGTTACCGCTCACTAGGAATATATTGACACCTGGATGGGGGTAAACTTCTTAAAACAGTAGGCTGATTGGGCCGAATGGATACAAGTCAAAGAGAGAGGGAGAGAAAGAAGAAAAAAGCGAGGTGAGCTCCCTTAAGGAACATGTCTTAGCGTTATTCAGGACCATTAGTACCTGTTTAGCTAGAGTATGGCCAATTCCACAAGCGACGTTTACATTCTGGCAAAAGCGGCTCGCTTGGTGTAGTGACTAGCGTCTCGGACTTCCACCCAGAAGGCCCGGGTTCGCGCCCACGCTCGGCGCATTAAAGATTTTTCACAAGCACTGAGTCGTTACCATCCCTCATGAGCAAAGGGATGGGGTAGTAGTACAGGACCCCAATGGAAATACGCCTAATCGGCCTTATTGAGCTATCCTTAGCTAGCTTAGCATGCACTAGCTTTAAGAACTATTATTATTATTATTAATTATTGTGGGGACTTTATTGTTATTATCTTATCACCTGGGGGCCGGAAGGAGGAAATGTCTGTGTATCAAGTGTGTCTGTGTTTGCGTAGTGTGCGTGTATGAAGTGTCTGTGTTTGTGAAGTATGTGTGTCTGTGTTTGCAAAGTGTGTGTGTATGAAGTGTGTCTGTGTATGAAGTGTCTGTGTTTGTGAAGTGTTTGTGTATGAAGTGTCTGTTTGCAAAGTGTGTGTGTATGAAGTGTGTCTGTGTATGAAGTGTCTGTGTTTGTGAAGTGTCTGTGTATGAAGTGTCTGTTTGCAAAGTGTGTGTGTATGAAGTGTGTATGTTTGTGAAGTGTGTGTGTGCTTGCATAGTGTGAAGTGTGTGTGTATGAAGTGAGTGTGTTTGTGAAGTGTGTCTGTTTGCGTAGTGTGTATATATGAAGTGTCTGTTTGTGAAGTGTGTGTGTGTGTTTGCAAAGTGTGTGTGTGTGTGTGTGAAGTGCGTCTGTGTTTGTGAAGTGTGTGTAAATGAAGTACGTCTGTGTTTGCAAAGTGTGTGTGTGTATGAAGTGTGTCCGTGTTTGCAGAGTGTGTGTGTATCAAGTGTGTCTGTGTGTGTTTGCAAAGTGTGGGTGTGTATGAAGTGTGTTTGCAAAGTGTGTGTATGAAGTGTGTCTGTGTTTGCAAAGTGTGTGTGTATGAAGTGTGTTTGCAAAGTGTGTGTGTATGAAGTGTGTCTGTTTGCAAAGTGTGTGTATGAAGTATGTCTGTGTTTGAAAAGTGTGAGTGTATGAAGTGTGTTTGTGTTTGCAAAGTATGTGTGTGTATGAAGTGTGTCTGTGTTTGCAAAGTGTGTGTTTATGAAGTGTGGGTGTGTTTGCAAAGTGTATGTGTATTTTGATTTGTATTTTTCTATGTGAATGAGGGAGACAAAAGGCAGAACTACCTGTAGCGAGTGCCTCCCCATAGTTTAAAGAGTGACAGGGCCAAAATCAAGGGACGTTCGAGCCAAAATGCCTGGACACACGGTGTTTGAAGCAATTTAAGATATAGGAGGAGGGAAAGGATTCTGGGAGAGAGTTCCAGAGCTCAGCTGTTGAATAGAAGAAAGACTGAGAGTAACGTTTCACTCTTGGGTTGGAGAGTTGCACAGAGTAGGGGTGGGATTATGTTGTAAAACGGGTACCACGTAACCTACGTAGAGGAGGTGGTATACAATGGGAGAGCTCTGAGGAGCACTGATTATTGTAGTAGCGATAGAATAGCGAGAGAGATGCAACATTGCGGCGAATAGAGAAAGTTTGCAGAGAGTTGGTGAGTGGACAGTGAGCAGTGTGAAAGGATCCTCCCCACACATGTGAAAAATACTCAATACAAGGATGCAGATGTGCAGGGGTAAAGAACCCCCTCAGGCGGTTGAGCACACCAAGCTTCTGGGAGGCTGCCTTAGCAAGACTGGTAATACGGTCCTTCCAAGTGAGAGCAGAAGAAAAAGAGACACCAAGAATATTGAGAGAAGATGAAGGATTGATTTTTGTACTGTTGATGAATAAGGGAAAGTCCTCTGGGAGTTCTGGACTGGTAGATAGATGGAAAAATTGAGTTTTGGAAGCATTAAAGGTAACAAGGTTTTCTCTGCCCCAATTGGAAATAGTAGTTAGATCAGAAGATAAGTGTTCTATGGCTTCATTACCTTTGTTTTTGAGGGATTGCTGGCTGGGGCGTTCTAGAAAACTAATCGAGTAGTGCAAGGTAGAGTCGTCTGCGTATGAATGGATGGGACTGGAGGTACAGTTAAGAAGATTGTTTATGAAAATTAGAAAGATAATAGGAGATAGGCAAAGCCCTGACAAATGATAGGATGAAGAAGTGAGCAATGGCCGTCCACAACCGCAGCTATGGAACGGCCGGAAAGGAAATTAGACACAAAGGCACAGATGGAGGGATAGAAACCAAAGGAGGGTAGTTTAGAAATGAAAGATTTGTGCCTGACTCTATCGAAGGTCTTCGATATGTCTAGTGTAATAGAAAGGTCTCACCGAAGTCCCGAAAGGAGGTTGACCAAGAGTTAGTAGGATATGAAAGAAGATCACCTGTAGAGCGACCCTTAAGGAAGCCATACTGGAGATCTGAGACAAGATTATGAAAAGAGAAATGCTTAAGAAATTTGGAAGCAAGAATAGTTTCAAAAACTTTAGAGATACAAGAGATGAGAGCAATTGAATGATAGTTGGAGGGTTGAGAGCAGTCACCCTTCTTTGGGACAGGTTGAATGAGAGCAAACCTCCAGCATGAAGAGAAGACGTTAGAGGAGAGACATAGACGAAAGAGTTTGCCTAGGCAGGGATTCAGCACAGAAGCACAGTTTTTTAGTACAACAGGATGAACACCGTCCGGACCGTACGCCTTCTTAGTATTAAGACCAGAGAGGGTAGAATATACATCTTTAGAAGAGCTTAGGATATTAGGCATATGTAGGAGAGAGTGGGGTGGAGAGGGAGGAATAGCACCGAAATAATCCAAGGTGGAGTTTCTAGCAAATGTTTGAGCAAAGAGTTCAGCTTTGTCAGAGGAAGAAATGATGGTTGTGCCATCAGAATGGAAAAGGGGAGGGAAAGACGGGGAAGAAATATTGTTGGAGAGGTTTTTGGCTAGATGCCAGAAAGCTTGGGAAGAGCTAGAGTTGGATATTTCAGTGCATATATTATTAATGAAAGAGTGCTTGGCAAGTCGAAGAACAGATTTGGCTTGATTCCGGGCAGTAACATAGGAAGAATGAGATTCTAGAGTTTTAAGGCATCGGTACCGTTTTAATGCTTCCTCCTTGTTGCGGACAGCAGTAGAACAAGCGTGAATAAACCAAGTTTTTTTCGCATTAGACTGAGAGAAAGAAAATGGAATGTACGCTTCCATGCCCGAGAGGATTACCTTGGTAATGCGTTCAGCACTCTCTGAGGGTCCTCGGCCACAAAAGCAGAAATCATTCCATGGGAAATCAAAGAAGTACTGCCGAAGAGCCTCCCAGTCGGCAGCGCCAAAGTGCCACATACGCCGCCGGCTGGGAGGATTGGGTGGCCATACTGGGAGAGATAGGACAGGTAACGGAGATAAGTTTATGGTCGGAGGAGCCCAAAGGAGAACAAAAATTGACAGTATAAGAAGAAGGGTTAGAACTCAGAAATAAGTCAAGAATGTTGGGCCGATCTCTGAAGCGATCCGGGATATGGGATGGTTGCTGGACCAGCTGCTTTAGGCCATTTAGGATAGAAAAGACGAAGGCTTGTTCACCAGGTTGGTCAGCAGTAAGAGAGGAGAGCCATTGGCAGTGGTGAATGCTGAAATCTCCTAAGATGGAGATTTTCGAGAAGGGAGAGATGGATAGAATGTATTCCACTTTAGAGTTTAGATAGTCAAAGAATTTGGGAAAGTCGGTAGAGTTAGGGGAAAGATAGACAGCACAGAAATATTTAGTATGAGAATGACAGGATAGTTTGAGCCATAAAGTTGAGAATTTAGAGGAGTCGAAATCGGGAACACGAGAGCAAGTGAGTTTATTGCACACATATGCACAACATCCGCCTTTGGCTTTGAAACTAGGATAGAGAAAGTAGAAGGATACAGAGAAGGGGCTGCTGGCAATTGTCGCAGACACCTGGGTTTCAGTGTGATGGAGAGATAGAGGGAGAAACTGGGTCTTGGAGGCATTGAAAGTAACAAGATTTTATCTGCCCCAATCAGAAATAATTGAAAGATCAGAACATTGGCGTGCTATGGCCTGGTCACGTTTGTTTTGGAGTACTTGCATGCTGGGTTGATGTGAAAAACTAGTTGAATAGTGTAAGGTAGAGTCATCAGCAAATGAGTAGATGGGACTAGAGGTAAGAGTTGAGGAGATAATTGATAAATATTAGAAAGAAAATTGGAGAAAAGACAGAACCCTGAGGAACACCGGAGTTGATAGGTTGAGGAAGTGAACGATGGCCATCCACAACTGCAGCTATGGAGCGGTCTGAAAGGAAATTTGAGACAAAAGCACGGATAGAGGGATAGAAACCGAAGGAGGGTAGTTTGGAAATTAAAAACTTGTGCCAGACTCTCTCAAAGGCTTTCGATATGTCTAGAGCAATAAAAAAGAATCTCACCGAAGTCCCAAAAGGAGGATGACCAAAAGTTAGTAAGATAAGCAAGAAGATCACCATTAGAGCAGCCCTTAAGGAAACCGTACTGGCGATCTGAAAGTAGATTATGGGAAGATAAATTAATGCTTAAGATATTTTGAGTTAAGAATAGTTTCAAAAACTTTAGAGATGCAAGAAATGAGAGGGCGATACCAAAATTGTGAATACAGTAGTATCTCCCTTGCATGTTGAACACATCCATGTTTTATATAAATTAGCATATTGGGCCCAAACCTAGCAAATGAGTTTCAATACCTATCTATCTATCTATCTATATATTCAGGCCTAATCCCCACTTTTCCTTTTTTTTTTTTTTTGGGGGGGGGGAGGCGACTCAAGACAGAGCCAGAATAGGGACAACACAACACAAAACAATGAACACACACAAACAAAATACACATTCACACACATTCTAGTTTCAATACCGATAAATGTATATTACTGCATACAGGTTGCAAAAATCAAACTACTCCATGAATGATTGTCACCCAAAAAGCACCGATCAAGAAACTGGATCTGCTATTGCTTGTTTATCTGTGTATACCTTTGTACTTCGCGTCTTCTTCAACCCGGGCCAACCTCCGCCATATTGGCGCCCTTAGCCTCTATTTACTGTACATGCAAATACGGCTATATCAATATTAACCCATTCAGTACCGGTATCATCTTATAACTTTATTCTGGCTACTATTAGACGATTATATTCGGTTTTACAAGGGCCTCCAGCAATTAACAGGCTTCGAACTATCTCACTTAACCCTTTTTACTACCACAGATCCTTCTTAACCCGTACTCTACCGTAGGATACAGTAATAAAAGTCCCCTGCAGTCCCAAGCACTCTGGCCAAAATGGCAAGATAGAACAACTTTACACCTCAAGAGCTGAAGCAAGACTGGCTCTCCGACCGACCGACCGATGGCTGGAGTAAAGATATAAGCAACTATTACAAATATATTTGGGAGGAGTTGGGGAGCATGGGAGTTGAAGATATTTTGGTGAGTGATTGGAGGGTTTGTGGGATTGGTATAAGAACAAGGTAAAGAGAGAAGTTAGAAATAAAGTAGAAGAGTAAAATAGGTTCCGGGCTCAACCAGAATGCTCCATTATTTCTTTACTATACATATATGATATATTAATAGTCGTTTCATTGTAGTCGGTGGTGTGTCATTGTATGCCTGTTTTTACTTCTTAATAATGTATCCTATAATTCGTGGACACGTAGCAATTAGCTCGGTCCAGAACAGCTCAGCTCCTCCTCCTGTTGCCACTCATTACTCTCACTTCAATATTAAAACCAATGAATATTTATTTAAATCACGTCCTCCCGAACACACCCGAAGAAGCTTGTCCGGCAAAAACAGGCTAGATGCAGTATCGCACCAATTCCCGCCCGACAAGCCTCCCAAAAATGCTGTTCAGAGATTCAGTGTATAAGCGTCCTCCCAAGCACTCCCCCGACCAAGCCCCCGCTTCTGATCGGCGGGATATTGTATTATCCCACCGGACAGATCACGAGAACCCAGCAGCGGAAAGTGATCAGAGATTCTGCTAACCTAGTCTACTCTGTACATAGATAATATTATGCAAACATAGTTACACACAAGATTAGATGGCTGTATATTTCAGATACTTAAAATTCGAGTTCATTAAAACTTTTATTATTTAAAACTTATTCCTAGTTAAAAACTTATGATTAGATGGAGGGCGGCACAGAGAGAAGGAAGGAGGTGGTGTCCTGACCGTCGCGGGAAAAAGTCCCGCGACCTTGGTCACGCCCATCCACAGCGGCACTGGCACTTGCCTACGAGTGGTTCAGCCCAACCCAGGAAGTCTGATGGTAGTCCGAGACACCACATTGTTTGGGTTATCTCAGACCACTCATCTACCCCCGATAGCTTGGGAGAGGCCTAGTCAAACGGTGGGGCCGCCGCGCACTGTCCGCTTGACTCCCTCCCACCCCTCAACCCACTCCCCACATTAAGAAAAGGTTAATGTTATGCTGGTTGGAGCAGTCACCTTGGTGGCTGCCCCACACAGCACATCCCAGTATGTGTGTATTGATTAAATAGTTGGAAGGTTAGCATTGGTTGGGGCAGCCACCTTGGTGGCTGCTCCACACAACACATCTTATTATGTCTATATCTACTCAAAAGCTGGTAGGTTAGCACTGGTTGGGGCAGCCACCTAGGTGGCTGCCCCACACAGCACTTCTTAGTAGGTTAGTTTTTGGCTTGATTACTTAGTTAAAGGTATATATGGGAAGAGGATTGTCGAGCTGTGCTGCATCATAGCTGCTCTTGAAAAAAAAAGTTGATGTCGGATCAGTTCAATGTCGGGAAATAATTGATTAAATTGTGTGTCTATATCTAGTAAACTTACCTTGTCCCAAGTTACTTTTGCTTGTTCATGTAATATTAAATTTATAGGTTGCATATGTGAACGGTTGTGCAGCTCTTCGCTTCTGATTAGTTCTGGGTAGTGTATGTTGTGGATAAATTTTAAGCATTTGTTTTGACAAACTTGTAGTTTGTTCATTAGGTTTGGTCTAATTATATTTAATGGTGAGGCTGGGTATGTTAGGACAGATCTTATAAGTGCCATGTATAATTTTTCTTTGGTCTGTATTGATGTGTCTTTAAAAATGGATATATCATTAAGGACTTTTTTACATCTTCTGACTTTTTCACTTACGAAGGATTGATAACCATTTTTGGTAATTTTTAACCCCAGAACTGTACCTTCGTTTGAGTAGTTAATAATATTATTGTTTATTTCTAGAGGTGGATAGGTTTTCTTAGTTAGTGGAATAACTTTGAATTTTTGTAAATTAGTTTTTATCTTCCACATTTTTTCGAAGGTGTTAATTGATTCAATCGCTCTCTTTACGCTTCTGACTGCCATGTTAGTTGATTTACTTGGAACTGAGATTATTTGAGTAATGTCATCAGCGTAGATTACATGCTCACTGTTTGGCGTTGGTTGTGGCATATCAGAGGTGTATATTGCATATAAGAGAGCGGATAGGCATCCTCCCTGGGGGACTCCACTTTGTAATAAGAATTTGGGACCCAAAACCTTTCCTATTTGTATTTGGGCATATCTGTCTTGTAGGTATGAGCATAGAAGCCTTTCAATGTTTGTATGTAGGCCAAGGTTGAGTAATTTATATTGCAATCCCATGTGCCAGACTTTATCAAAAGCCTTTGACACATCACGAAGTATCATTATAGTTTGATGTCCTTGAGATTTTGATTTTGCTATAATTTCTGTAATTATTGCAATGGCTGTTTGAGTACCTCTATACTTTCGAAAACCATGTTGTCTTGGATTCATTGTGTTCTCTAATTGCGGAATAATTCTGTTGTGTATTATTTTTTCTAGCACCTTGCCTAAGAATTCCAATAGCGATATGAGTCTATAGTTGGATATTAGTGTTTTATCTTTGTTTGCTTTAGGTATGAATATCATTTTAGCAGTTTTAAAGGCACTCGGGAAATAACCTACCGATAGTATAGCGTTGAAAATGTGGATAATAGACGAGATTATATTTTGTGGTGCATTCAAAATCATATTTCTTGTTATTCCTGATGTTCCTGGCGATTTTTCCTTAAAAGATCTTAGTGTGTGAAAAAACTCAACCTCATTTATAAGTCTAAGATCTCGAATTCTGGCTCTCCCACCCTTCAGTGGGTCTTATATAAGCTAAGAAGTGTTGCCATATCGAGAGCAGTGCTCAAACGGTCGTGGTACCAGGTACAGCCTTGTACAGGCAGTTACAAGGAAAGTACATTACTGACGGCTCCTAGCTGTTGCTGGGACTGGGGACTGACTTATCTACTGACAGCTAGTAGCCGTCACTGGGATTGGAGGGGTAAACTACACAAAATCGTCTGATAGCTAGAATATAATTAAAAAGACGGCGCTGGTACAGAAGGGGTTACACATTAGGCAAAATTGGTACAGGATCTGTGGTATGGTCTTTGGATCTTAATTTGTCACGATCAAAAATAAAGTGAAAACCCCGTTTCTTGATAATAATAGCACTAGGATATGGGTCGAAAAAATATAAGGTATATTATCCCGACCCAACCAGAATTGTGTCAGATAAAAACAGATGGATAATTCTTTTTACTACTTTTCACCTTTCCTTCTACTCATTCTTCTATCCTCTTCCTCCTTCTCTTCTTCCTCCTCCTTCTCTTCTTCCTCCTCCTCCTCCTTTTCTTCCTCCTCCTCCTCCTCTTCCTCCTCCTCCCCCTCCTCCTCCTCCTCGCCCCCTTCGATTGCAGTACTTGAGCTAGCATCAAAAACATTGGCTGAATTTGCATATCGTATAGGATTCAGGCATTTGAATTCTAATACCATTTTTACTCTTGAATGGACAGCAATAATACGAAAAATATATAATTGAGATAGTTTTCGATAATTGTGTGGAGAGAGCTACATAGAGCTACATAGATACACAGACCACACAGACCTCAAGGTCCTTACTAGGCAGTCTGGCCTTACAAACTATATATATATATATATATATATATATATATATACAGGGTTAGCCTGTTCAAAACTTTAGTGACAAAATTACAGGGTGAAGTCCTGACATGATATTAAACATATTTCCATATGTATTTTACCCAAAAATAAAAGGTTAATTACAGACATGAAAGCCAAATCCATTACCGTGGGCGAACGATCGAACACTTCAAAATCAACCCCGAACCACCCCCCCCCTCCCCCACATCACTCCCTATTCTCTCTCGGGTAGGTGAGGGAAGTTATTACAACGTATGAAGCAATGAACCCTTACCGATCCCGGGATTCAAACAGATCCGTAGGCTTTGAATCGATCCCAAGGCTTCGTGTATCATGTAATGTCAGATAGGCTAAGAGAGTAGTAACCAGTAATAGTTGTTATTATTTTGTATTACAGGGTGTACAGTATCAGTGTATTAAATTAGTGTCACATGCAACCATAACAGAAAATCCGATACTTTTATTACACGGCATTGTACAGTATGCAGTTAAATGTACGTATGATAGATGCCAGGGCGTATACGTTACTACTATCTTATCTGACATTACATGAAACACGAAGCCTTGGGATCGATTCAAAGCCTACGGATCGGTTTGAATCCCGGGATCGGTAAGGGTTCATTGCTTCATACGTTGTAATAACTTCCCTCACCTACCCGAGAGAGAATAGGGGGTGATGTGGGGGGGTTCGGGGTTGATTTTGAAGTGTTGGATCGTTCGCCCACGGTAATGGATTTGGCTTTCATGTCTGTAATTAACCTTTTATTTTTGGGAAAAATCCATATGTTTAATATCATGTCAGGACTTCACCCTGTAATTTTGTCACTAAAGTTTTGAATAACCCTATATATAATTATATATATATACCGGTATATATTATATATACACATATACACACACACATACACATATACACATACATACATACACACATACATACATATATATACAGTACATATATACATATATATACATACTGTACAGTGCACACACATACATATATACATTTTTTTTTTTCATATCACCCCAGCCCTCTGCAGATAGAGGTCAAGCCTTCCCTTGAAAGCGTTTATTGTGTCGCTCTCCACCACTCTCGCTGGTAGTTTATTCCACTCTGTCGCCACACTGTAGGTGAAGAAACTCTTCGTGACATCTAGGTTTGCCTTTTTGGTTTTTAATTGGATTCCATTTCCGCGAGTTTGATTATTATTGTTTAACCCTTTCACGCACATATGATGCAGAGGTTGCCAGATTAGTAATAATTAATAGTTTTCTCACTCTTATAATTACCTCTCCAAAATTAGTTTTCTGCTCACAGCTAACTCAAAGACAACTGCAGAGGTTGAAGTAACTAAACTAAAGGTTTCTAAATACCCCTGATGGTAACAAAGGCTTTAAAGTATCCCTAATCGGCTCAAAATCGCGTCATATGTCGGAGAGGGTTAATGTGAATAGTGCATTTACATCGACTTTGTCGAAACCTTTTAGTATCTTAAAGCACTCAATAAGCTGACCCCTCAACCTCCTCTTTTTTAATGAGAACAGGTTCAATCGTTTAAGTCTTTCTGCATATGATTTATTTCTTAATGAGGGTATCATCTTCGTCGCTCTACGAGAGAGAGAGAGAGAGAGAGAGAGAGAGAGAGGAAGGGTACTATACAGTAGGTAGCGCCAACGAACTTGACAATAATCTTGACCCCTTATAACTCACAATGAATGAAAGCAATCGGGTTGACATTTCTATAATTTGCGAAGAGTCGACCAGGAAATAGAGGTGTCTATTTACAACCAGTTTGCTCAAGGGCCTATTAATTTACGAAGAGGTCAGGATCGAGATTTTTGTAAAGATCGTTGGCGCTACCCAGAGTGTGGGAGGACGGACACACACACACACACACACACACACACACACACACACACACACACACACACACACACACACACACACACACACACACACACACACACACACACACACACACACACACACACACACACACACACACACACACACACACACACACACACACACACACACACACACACACACACACACACACACACACACACACACACACACACACACACACGTTTATGGTGGTCTAAACGTTGATGGGTGGAGGAACATCACGTGTGTTTGTTTATGAGAGCCATCCATTGCTGCCTCTCCCCCTTCTTCTGTACACCTGGGTCCTGGTGTGAGGTGGAGGGCTGCAAGGAATGGTACCAGCTCCGACATCCCAGGCTATTTAAAACCCTCCTCGTCCCTCCCTTACTACTAGAATGGAAGTCCTGGGATGGGCTCATGTTAATTTATCGATTATATTAATTTAAGGGGAGATGGTTCACTTTTTGGGCGATTTTTGCATGTATTCATTATTGTTCTAGTTTCCTCCCTAGACCTCCATCAAACATCCATTAGATCCCCCTTCTAGATTAATTTGTAAATTTTTCAGTAGAAAAATTCGGCCGGTTCTTCCAACATTACAGGCTCACTATCGTTCGCCAGGGAAAAAATCGACACCTAAATAGCACAAAAGGTCTAAATATTGACGAAGAAATGGGGCGAAATGTCTTAAAATCGACTAACTAATGGGGCAAACATCTTAACATCTGAAAACTAATGGGGCTAAACATGAGGGAGAAAGTGGTCCGAAAGAATTGTGCGGAGGCCGAATAAGGCCAAAGGGCCACTTGGGCGGCACGGCTATTTTGAGTTCATTGATCAATTTGGGGCAAGTAGCCAATTTGAGCCATGATCGAATTGGGATGCAGTGCTGAGAAAGATACCTGATAATCTATACCTAGATAATTCTCAATAACTTAGCCCCAAACCTGCTTGGAGAGGAAGAAAAGGAGTTGGTCCGTATGTGTATTATCAGGTATATTAACTCAATAGCACTAACAAGAGTTAAGACACTGAAAGAAAATGCCTTCGCTACACGGGGTCCGAAGCTCTACAAAAAAAAAAAAAAATAAATACTAGCCAACAGTTGAAACATTAAAAAAGGACTTGGATGACTTCCTGTCATCACTGCCAGACCAACCCGTCATACCCCACTACTACCTTCGTGCTGCCAGCAACAACATTCTTGACCAGCTGGCACAGAGGACAGATGGGATGTACAGAGGCGGTGCCACAGCGGCGTTAACTGACAGCCCTCAACTACAACCACAGGTGTAATATGTATGTATGTGTGTGTATGTAAACTAGTAACACTCACCATAAGTATGACACACAGTCAACTTCACCATCTTCACTCACCAACACCAGTATGTATGTGTGTATGTAGGTTAGTAACACTCACCATAAGTATGACACACCTTCACTCACCAACACCAGTATGACTAACTTCAAACATTGTACACTGTGATATAGTTGAGACTTTAAAGAACCGTCTAGATTATATACTTGGCCACTAATTCTCATTCAGAACAAGATAAACTATGAGGGGACTAAAAAAGCTAGATAGGACACCACTTTGTATATGTTACTTAACCCTGTACAGGAAATGCTGTTGCCTATTTGACGGGCGTGGTGCGCAAAACAAGTTTTTTTGGAGTCTGCACACCCCACATGGCCATTTTCTCAGTTATCGGCCTGCAGGCAGTCAGTGCTGTGGGCCTCAGTCGTGTGTGGAGGTGCTGCTCGCCCAGCAACATGAGATCCTGCTCAAACAGGATATATCCGTTGCAAATTTGCAACATCCCTACCTCGTTAGTGACATTTACTTAAATCGAAAAGTGTACATTAGTGATATTGTGACTTGAGATATTGATCTGGAAGTGATAGGCATCTTAGCCAGATGGTGAGGGAACAAGCTCACACAGGTTAGTGTGTCTGATGTTGCCATACTGTGGGTCTGATGTTGCCATACTTTGGGTAAGGAATTTTTCATGACATGATTTCAGTTACCTCCATATAATATTTTATTGTAGTATCTATGTTACTCAGATCTCGATTATTACACTTTGGTATTATAATAGGAACATGTAAGAAGCACTATGTTGATTTTGGTTTGATTTCAAGTATATTTAGGTATCAAAACGATTTTTTGAAAATGGGGCAAAAATTTTTAGAGGGTCGAAATTTTAACCCTTTTTGCAACTTCTCACTTCTCTCAACGTATGAGGACTACAGGGTCGTCCTTCATACACCAATCAGCCCCACCATTGCCATCCACAACCTCAGAGTCCCAGCACCCTCAGGACGAATTTAGTATTTTTTTCATTTTTTAAGTAAGACTAACTTAAATCATCTACTTATTTTTGTATTAAATTATTTGAAAATACTAATTACCTTTCAATATATATTATTTACTAACACAATATCAAGGGAGCCTTATATTATTTTTAGCAATTTTCATTAAGTCTCTATTAGTGTGGGTGTGTTGTGACTTAGTTTACAGTATGTTAACTGTGCTACTTCCCACAATACACAACAGATAATTATTTCCAAACCGTTTACACCACTGTGTATAACTGTATGAATACTTTATTCTGTAGGCTACAATATATATATATATATATATAATGCATATACTAGTGTATTCTGCCTGGTACAATTGAGCAGTTACATCGTTTACAAAGAGTCAACAGTGAGGTGCCCCAAGCACTCAACCAGACCTTCATAAATATTAACCTTATATCCTGATCTCTAGTTTACTGGTCTGTCTCCCTCTCCCTCTCTCTCTCTCTCTCTCTCTCTCTCTCTCTCTCTCTAAGAAGAAAATATGCGAATCCCTGACCATTATCTTTAACTCATCACTACAGCAGGGTAGGGTCCCTAATGATTGGAAAACAGCCAACATTACACCCATTCACAAAAAGGGTGATCGAGCCAAAGCAAGTAATATAGACCAATAAGTTTAACGTCAGTAATAGGAAAAATTCTTAACACAATTTTAAGAGATAAAATAGTTGAGCATCTAGAATCTAATGAATTAATAAGAGACAGCCAGCACGGGTTTAGGACCAGAAAATCGTGCCTAACCAACCTTCTCGAATTTTAAAATAAAATTTCTACTCTTAATGACTCAAATAAGGTGCTTGACATAGCCTACCTAGATTTTCAAAAAGTGTTCAACAAGGTACCTCACAATAAATTATTTAATAAGTTAGAAATACTCGGGATAAAGGGTAATATATATCAATGGATTAAAAGCTGGCTTACAAACAGAAAGCAAAGAGTTTTTATTAATGGCATAGAATCCAATTGGGTGCGTGTTACCAGTGGTGTGCCTCAAGGAACGGTCCTTGGTCCGGCTTTATTTATCATTATATATATATATATTATATTGATGAATTACTTTGTATAACTTTATCTACAAATTTTCTGACAATACAAAACTAGGGAACATAGTCTTCAGTGAGGAAGACAGAAATAGCCTACAATCCGACTTAAGCAAGATAGTGGATTGGTCAGAAAAGTGGCAAATGCCCTTTAATGTTGACAAATGTCACATTTTGATAATCATATGAAAGCCAACCAATAATAGAAGACTAAGGTTAAAGATCTCGGGGTTATAATATCAGAAAACCTAAAATCCTCAGAGCAATGTACGGCTACGGCAAATAAAGCTAACAGTCTGGGGATTTATAAAAAAAATAAAAAATAAAAACTAGAATATTATGTTTGCCGTTATTTAATAGCATTGTTAGACCCCATCTTAAATATAGCATTCAGTTCTGGTCCTCGTATTTCAAGAAAGACATTAGAAAACTAGAATCCGTGCAGCGTAGAGCAACTAATCTAATTCCCTCTCTGGGAAACAATCCATATTATGAAAGATTAAAGAAATTAAATTTGTTCTCGCTAAAGAAAAAGAGGTTACGAGGCCAACTTATCTAGTGTTTTTAGATATTTAAAGGATTTGACAGAGTAGAGATCAGTGCACAGTTCACAATTAATAACAATGCTGCAACCCGAAATAATGGAATTGAATTAGTTAGAAAGAAGGCATGCCTAGATGTGACACAAAATGCCTTCACATACAATGTGGTTAAATAGTGGAATAGTTTACCAAGAGGTGGTCGTCAGTAATTCAATCGATGCGTTTAAGAAGAGACTGGACGATCATTTGATGGAGATTGGATTAATATGAATTAATCAGTAGGTATGTGTATTTTCCCTTTCAAACTAATTTCTTTCTATATTATATAAAAACTCTCCTTGCGGGCATTTCCTGACCGATAAAGTTACACTTCATGCTATTTTGCGGTACGGCTTTTTAGCCGGAGGGACCGGAGTGTGGGGAGAGAGCCTTCTAATTTGCTGTCCTTTTCTTCTACTATAAACTGTCCCTTTCTAGTAGTATTAAGACCGGACGACCTAGTAGGTACCGCAAGGTCTGTGTGGTCTGAGTATCTGTGTAACTATGTGTAACTTTTTTTCTCTCTCTCTTTATCTCTCTTTTCCTGTATATATATATATGTATATATATATACAGTATATATATATATATATATATATATATATATATATATATATATATATATATATATACACAAGATCCTTGGGAGAGAAGGAAATGCCCCCCAAATTTCATTAGCACTCCACCTGCCAATTGTTTTTATAGGGCGTATAAGTTTCCTTCTTAATAGCGCTCTGGGTAGTCCTTAAAGTGGAGGAGTGGCAATTCTACTGCCAATTGCATCCCTGAAATGGATTCTAGAGTTGATGCTTGTGTGCTTGACATTCAACAACTTTTCCATGTTCAATCCAATCCTTTCCCTTTCTTGTTTATTCTTTCCTTTCCAAGGTGTGCAGATATGTTGAGCCATTGAACAGAATGTTGTTGATACTAAACCCATCTAACACAAGGGTAAATAGGTACACTCGGATGCCATAGTTTCTAGACAACTCATACAAATCCGTGGACATACCCAATGATGTTATATGCCTTTTCCATACCCTTTCTACAGTGTATGGTATCGGTGTAAAGGGGCTTGGCTCTTCCTCTCTCTCTCTGTGTGTGTGTGTGTGTGTGTGTTATCTATCTGCCTGATTTCCAGAAAATACATGCATACACTGTCTAATAGATTTCAGATAACATAGGTTCCCTTTCCCGAGTTTTAAAAGTAAGCAATATTCAGCCAACTTTGGCACACACATACAGTTAACCTATGTACATAAGTGTGTTGGTATCACACCCACACATCCCACTGCAAATGTTAATTAAACATAAATTATGTGGCTTTGTTGTGGTCATGGTCAGGAGTTACACGGTTGACAAGAATAGGCACCCCCACACACCCCTGACAGCTGGCTTGCGCGCGCGGGAGGAGTTAGGGGAAGGGAGGGGAGGAATGACATAATATCCCCTATATCACCTTTATAAATCAATATTATTGCATCACAATGCATATGTGAAGAATTAGGACCCAAAAAATAGATGTAGAGAAAGAATATAGCACGTAAAGCCATACGGTAAGATATAAGAGAGTCGGGAGTGAGTGAGTGGTGGGAGGTAGGCTGAAACTTTTCCTCCCTTCCTCCCTTTGCTATCGATCGGTGCTTGCAAGCGTTACGCTCATTCTAGGACACTTCCACTCGCTCCCTTCTTACACGTATTGTACATGTATAGTGTATGGGGCATATCTGAGGTTGAGGGAGGCCAGTGCCTCCACGATAATAAAGGTGTGTGATTGGGAGTGTGTGTGTGAGGTGTAAGTGTATTGTGATGCTTGGTATCAAAAGTTGCCATGTAGGCCTATATCTGATTTAATTTGCAGCTGCCTAAGCCTGTTGGGGCGGTTTTTGTACATGGTTGAAAATCTCGCTTCTGGAAGGCATGTCGCCATCACTCAAGAAAACCTTTGGGAAGGCATGTCGTTGTTGCCGGGTTAAAATAGATAAGTCATTAAATTTACCCCAAATTGGCACTTCACAACAACGGCTAAGTTAACAGAGGTATCGGATATAAGGCGACTTCCCATCTGTCTCACCCTGCCCGGGAACCAAATCTGGGATAGTTCAACCCTCTCAGACATTGAAGACGTCATTCTGGCTAAGATTAGATGATTTTCATCAGCTTTGGAAGGTCCTCTGGGAATCAAAGGTGTCTGGTTAACTGTCTTGATAGCGTAATGCATAGTGCGCGGAATTTCGATATGAGTATCCTGGGTTCGAGTCCTCGGAGTGCCACATGTATTTGTTGATTTCATTAATTGAGTTTAGATGTGAAGTTGGTTGGTGTAAAAAACATAATAACTATCTTAAGTATCCTTTCAACTTCCAAAATTCCTTTGTAAGCTCACTGATTTGCATCAGTGAGCGTTAAAGGGTTAATGATTATTTAAGTTTATGTTTGTGTTCCGTCCATTAGCTATCTCAAGTGTCTATAACCCCTTCTCTCTCTCTCTCTCTCTCTCCCTCTCCCTCTCCCTCTCTCTCTCTCTCTCCTCCCTTAATATCGACTGCTTCTTCCTAGCAATACCTCCCGCACTCCCCCTCACCTCACCTCCTCCTTTCCTTAATATCTCAACCTTTTCCTCTTTCTACTCGGTTACCCCTTCCTCTCACATCCATTTTCTATTTTATACATTTCTTCTGTCTGGTGCTACGTCTTGTACGTTATTATTATAGTTTATATATTATTGAGGGTTTTGAATATTTTAGCCATTTTCGAGCAATGCATATTAATATGTCCCCTCGACTAAGAAAAATAAAACACGCCTCCACAGACCCCCACCCATTTAAATACAACAATAAAACGGCACCCAAACCACTTGGAAGCTACATATGTACATTTTTCGGTCGAAAAAGGTCCCGGCCGCTGACCGATCTATCTTTAAGTTGAAAAAATATACTATCGTTCGCCCAAAAAGAACAAAATCAACACCTTAATGGGGTGAAGTGCCTTATAATCGCCAAACTAAGGAGGAGATACAGGGAAGATCGAATTATAACTGCCTTAACAGTGAAATATCGAAAATTATGTTGGTCGAAAACCTTACTCAATATTACGGTTTCTTAAGTGTATTATACTACTAAATAAAGGTAGGCCTATGCTTATGACTTGCAGTAATGGTATTATGTTGGCAATACTGCAGCTTGTGTGGTATCAGTGTGCAGGTTTGGCTGGTCTATTTGTCTGAAAACTCCCTATAGACGGTCTGGTGGATTTTTATGAAACGTAGCAGGTGTATCGGATCAACGTGTGGCAATGGGTCTACATTTTATGTCATCCTCCTCCAAGACTAAGGTAATTATGAATGTTAAAAGGTCATCTTATAGACTAAATTTGCTCTGAGAAATATGATCTGCACATTTTCAGTCGACATTACATTGGTTAGGCTGAGATCGGATAATTGACATTAGGATAAGGTTAGGCTAGGACTAGTAACGATAATTAATGGTACCCATTTCAGCCCAGCTGCCCAATTCAGCCAAGGTAATACATGGCCTTTCGACCCAAATTGGCCAGTCAGCCCACTAAGACCAATAACCTAAAACAGAAGTTCATTCTAGTGTGCAAACAGAGAGGGAGGGACGAGGAGGGTTTGGAGTTGCCTGGGATGTGTGGACGGGCGACAGAGGTGTTCATCGCATTGCAACGATCGGCAAGGACTTTGAGCAACTAATTATTCCTCATAGCCCTCCCCTTCACACTCGGACCCAGGTACAGAGGGATGGAGGGGGAGAGGCAACAATATATGGCTCTCATTTTCATAAACAAACACACGTGCTGTGCCTCACCCACCAATGTTCAGACCACCATAAACGTTTTGTGTGTGAGTTTCCTCTCCTTCCACCACACAAACACACACAGTGGCCGAGCGCGTTTAGTCACTGTAGTATTGTGAGTGTTTGCTCGCTCTGGTGTCAGGGCTTCGATCCCACGTGCCAGCAGGGGAAGTTCTCTCAAAAACTTTCCTTGGCCGTGAAGACTACGTCTGAACGGACCTGGTGTCTCCTGCACACGTTTTACTCCCTCGAGGGTATGTAGGCGCTCTCGTTAGCAGCCAGAATCAGTCTTTTGAATCCATTAGGATAAGATCTAGATTAAGTATGTGTATTTTCAGCCTCATTGGCTGCCGGATTGAAATACACCGATTATTATTATCATTATTACACACACACACACACATATACCCGGACCAGGTAGGGAAGGGGATGGGAGGCAGCAATGGATGACTCTCATTTACATAAACAAAAACACGTGCTGTACCTCCACCAGTCAACGTTCACGCCATCTTATGCTGGGGTCACACATTCACGTATATTGCTCCCGTCTGGCGTATCGCCAATTTATGTAAAGACGCGAGTAGTTCCTGCCGTTGAACGCCCGTTCTTCCACGTCTATTGCACTTCCCGACAGACGTAGCGTAACGTGGCCAATGTTACGTCAGATGTAATGGAGTCGTATTGAACTACGTGCGTAAGCATAGCCCCGTTCGACCTCATGGGCTGCCCGATTTGCGGGAACACAGGCCACGCCCATGCCACGCCCCCACAAGACCGGCGTAGCTGAGGCCGCACGTCTTGGGATTTGTTAGGTCGTACCTGGACCGGTTCCGGCCAATCATAGGCACACACCATCTGACCAAACACAGACAAAGACAGTCTTTGTCTACCACGTAGGTCTGGGTTAGAATCTGGGAACTACAAGAGGGCAGGAATGGCCACACCATTCCCATTCCCAGTCCTTCATCGGCACCATGAACAACATCGCGGAATTCATCCTGGAGGAGTTCAATTTTGTGAACTCCCTAAGAGGAGAGACCATTCATCCTTGTAACCTTTAACCTGCTGAGTGCCAGCCAATTTTGACGGTGTGCTTCTGCCAGTGCCTTTTTTTTTTTTTTTTTTTTTTTTTTTTTTGGGGGGGGGGGCTAAATCTATTAAGTTGGAAGAGAAAGGAAGGATAATGGTAAAAAAAACACTCCCCTCACCAGAAATCATGTCCCCGATGGTCCCGATGGTCCCGAAAGTAGCTGAAAAGACACTATAGACTACAGAGACTTTTATGGTATCGGAATGTATGGGTGGGAGGGTGGTGGGAGGGTGGTTTTGGGGTTGGTTGGGGGAAGGTAGAAGGGTAATTGACTTGTGTTACACATATGAAGCCGATTGGTGAGGTAGTTTCGCCACCACGGATTTTCCTTTTTTTCCTTTTCTTCGTACGGATACGCTAGAAGTGGGTGGTGGGAGGCGGTTGGGGGTGTGGTGGGGGGAAGGCAGAAGGGTAAGAGGCTTGTCACACAAATATGGAACCGATTGGTGCAGTAGTTTCGCCGCCACAGATTTTCCTTTTTTTTTCCTTCTGACGGGACCGACAGTCAGCGAGTGGGTGGGAGAAGGGATTTGGGATGTTTGTGGTGGGTAGCCTAAAGGGTAAGGTACATGTGGTAAAAATATGAAAGCCATAGGTGCAGTCGTTTCGCTGCTACGATTTGTTTTCGGCAGGGTGCAGAGGGTGGCAGGGTTGGCTTGTTGGTTGCTGCTCCGGTGTGGTGAGAGGTGTGACTGGAGTGTCCCCCGCTGGTCCCCCAGTGGTCCCGTTGTCCCCCCGTACAACGGTGCCGCATCTTCCCGCCAACCCGCAGTGCGGCGGTTCTGCCAGATGCGGCCTGACTAACGTAAACTTTCCCGTTTGATGGGAATATTTTACGATTGATGGGAGCAGCTTACGTTTGACCGGGCGAGCTGCTACGTCTTACGGGGCTGCTCCGTCAGACGGCCGTGGTGGCCTGGTCGGTCGTAAGCTTTCCCGTCTTTTGACATACGTGAGGGCGAGCCACGTATTTGATTCCACTCGAATCAACAACCGCGCGGCCTCGGCCGCACCCACAACATTCCCGACCCACGTGGGCTATTCGTTTCTACTCGCGCCATGCGTGAATACCCCCCCGACTGGCCGCAATTTCATCTACGTTTTGCGTATTATGCCCTTACGTTTTACGTAATCGGTTGCCAACTACCAATATACCTTAGTTTACAAAAGACGGGAGCTGACGGGAGCAATATACGTGAATGTGTGACCCCAGCATTAAACGTTTGTGCGTGTGTATATACACAGTATATACATTATATATACAATATATATATATATATATATATATATATATATACCGGTATATATATATATATATATATATATATATATATTAGTAAAGCCAGGTAATAAATTTTCTTTAATACATACGAGGTTGAAAGAAATGGCAATTTCTGCGTTGGAAATTTTATTATTCAAAGTTTCCAGATCTCTGATGAGTTTTCGCTGGGTGGCAGGAAGTAGATGAAGGAGATGAGCAAAATTCATGGTGGTACATGGTTACATTAATGTACATGAAGATACAGGATATACGACGCGTTTCACTGGACAACCAGCATTATCAAGTAAGGATGGAATGATATAAAAGGTAAACAGGAAGGGTATATATAGAGGGTGGAGGATCAGAGGAGGCGAAAATCAGGGGGAAAAAGTCTGCTATTGGTGGAGGGGTATTCTAGGAGAGAGAAAGGGAGAACCACTTCACGCATGCGCACTGGATGCGGGATGGTGGTCGGTTGGTGGGGTCGAAGCTGATTGGCTGCGTGTCGAGGGGCGTGGCCTAAGTTGTGTGGCGCCTGCGGAAGACGAAGCTGAAGGAGGTAGCGCGGGGGGCTGGGTCAAGGGCACCGGGGGGCGAGGGGGGGGTGTTAGATCCTGTAGGAAAGTGCCTTTTGGCAGAAGGAAGGATCTGAAGGTCCAGAGTTTGGTTGTTGATGTTGGGATGTAAGGCTTGGATATATAAAGCTTCGAGTATAGGTAATCTCCTTGGGTCACTTTCTTTATCGAGTATGGTGGTGTGTTTCTCTAACTCGTTGCGTGTGAGGTGAGGGTGGTTAGGGGTGAGATAGTGGTCTTTGATGGCTCCAGCCTGAAGGTGAAGAGTTAACCGACGTGAAAGACGAGTCTGCGTCATACCAATATAGGAATGAGGTCCACAGTCCTCATAATTACAGGTATGTTGGTAAATGACGTGATCGTCGGTCATCGGGCTCTTTATCTTGGTGGAGGCTGGTTTGTTGCGGAGAACGAGGTTGGAGGTCTTGGGGGATTTGTAATAAATTATTAATTTGATTTTGTTTTCCGGGTTGGTTGGGTGGACATGCTTGGAGATTATTTCTTTTAAGACGGCCTCGTCATTTTTGTGTTCAGAGGACATGTAATTGCGGTAGAAGATCTTAATTTCATTGGGGGGGTCAATGTTGGGAGGGCTTTGGGTGTACCATTTTTCAAGATGGTGGTTGATGGTGCTGGAGATGTCGGAGTTGGAGTATCCGTTATTTACTAAAACTTGGGATAGTCTTTCTAGTTCCTGGTGGGTGTCGGCCCAGGTAGAGCAGTGCGTGAGGGCTCTCCTAACATAGGCGGAGATGGAGGATAGAAGATAACGGCGGGGGCATTCACTATCGCCGTTGAGGGATAATGCTGGTTGTCCAGTGAAACGTGTCGTATATCCTGTATCTTCATGTACATTAATGTAACCCTGTACCACCATGAATTTTGCTCATCTCCTTCATCTACTTCCTGCCACCCAGCGAAAACTCATCAGAGACCTGGAAACTTTGAATAATAAAATTTCCAACGCAGAAATTGCCATTTCTTTCAACCTCGTATGTATTAAAGAAAAAAATATATATATATATATATAGTATACTGTATATATTTATTTATTTATTTATTTATTTACTTTTGGTGTGAGTAATAATGGAAGAAGTACAAATACCACAAGATTTCGCTCTGTCAGCTAATCATAGGGCAAGATTTTCGAAAGCTAACACTGATTCCTGGAGCGGACGTGGGTGTAGTGGTCTTGCAGGCGAAATTGCAAGTGCTGATTGGTCGGCGGCCAGAGGTGCGCTCCGGTATGCTAACCACCACATTCCTGGTTTCTGTAGTTATGTCCACAGTTATTTAGAGAACGAGAAAGTTTCCTCTTACAAAAATACACCCAGAGCTACTTTGCCAAGTTATTATTATGACAACAATAGTAAGAATGCAAGAAATGAAAGAATCAAAGAAACAAATAAGGAAAACTGTCACCTGAGCCGCACCTGGGAGCAGTCCACCAATCAGCGTGCAGTGCCACTGCAGGTGTCGCCTATAAAAGTTTGGGCCAAGCAGATACAGTATACCACAATGTAGCAACCCTGGCCTGCGTGGTTGGCAACGCTGGTTTCGATCAGCGACGTTAAGCTAAGTAGGGTCTGTTCAGTAGTTGGATGGGTGACCGTCCAGCACATCAGATGTAGCCACACATACATGGGGTGGGTGAAATTTCCTTGGCTTGCCACCAAGGTCCAAGTAGCCCAGGAGGGTAGAACAAGCTCCAATTCCTGTGTAGTTCCGTCTCACTCAGACGTAAATGAGTACCTGGTTTCGTTGTGGCACAAATGAATCCAGGGACATGGTTGGTGGCTTACCTGCTACCACTAAACACACGAGAATGAGAACTGGGTTAGCCGCCAGGATTGTTCATGTAATCGGGCTGACTCTCTCTTGTGTTAGCCTTGTCCCACCCAGACATAAAAGGGGGTACCTGAAGTGTTCAATCGGCTATTGCTTGGTCGTATCCTGGGGTAAGTTTGATTTCCTGTCTCACCTTGATTTGTATTCCCTGTCTCTATGTGTTGGTCTGTCCTGTCTATCCCTCTCTGAACAGATCCCTCAAACAGGACTCAAAGAAGTGTAAACTCATGCATGTTTGGTCAAGCCCCGATACCTTCACTTCCTACTACAGCTCATTTCCTCACTCCCTACTACTTCCTCTGTCCCAACTCTAGTATTCAAGGCATTGGGTGATCAAGGTTATTGCATGTCTCACCTTGTCCTGTATTCCCTGTCTGTGTCTATAGTACATGGCAACCCTGGCCTGCATGGTTGGCAAAGCTAGTTTCGATCAGCGACGTTAAGCTACGTAGGATCTGGCAGTAGTTGGATGGGTGACCGTCCAGCATACCAGATGTTGCCACACATACCTGGGGTGGGTGAAATTTCCATGGCTTGCCACCAAAGTCAAGTAGCCCAGGAGTGTTGAAGAAGCTCCAATCCTTGTGTAGTTTCATATCACTCAGACGAAAATGAGTACCTGGTTTCATTGTCGCTAAATTAATCCAGGGAAACAGTTGGTGGCTTACCTGCTACCACCAAACACACAAAAATGAGAACTTGGCTAGCCACCAGGATTGCTCGAGTCGAATCTCTCTCGTATTAGAATTGTCGCACCCAGACATAAAAGGTGGTACCTGGAGCATAAAATAGACTGGCATGGTCGTATCCTGGGGTAAATCTGATTGCTAGCCTCACCTTGTCCTTTATTCAGTGTCTGCTATATGTTGGTCTTTCCTGTCTGTCCCTCTCTGAACAGATTCCTTGAAAAGATTACAACTTACGCATGTTGAGTCAAGCCCCGACTCTTTCATCTCCTACTACAGCTCATGTCCTCACCCCATACTACTTCTTCTGTCCCCACTTGTGTATTCGAAGCATTAAGTGATCAATATTATTGCTTGTCTCACCTTGTCATGTATTCAGTGTGTCTACAGCACAGACAGCTACCCGAGTCTCCGCTGACAACATCTCCAGGAAAGGACCGGTTAAGATTTCCCCGGTCTCAATACTCTGAAACAGAAAAACCTAAATTAAAAGCAGAGTAAGCAGCGGCGCCGAGCCGTGCAACGCAGTACCACAACAAGCTGCCCTCAGCCCCGAGCCAGCCGTTTCATGCAGAACCCAGAGATTGCAACGAAGTAACGGTGACTTGCGAGCACCTGGCAGAAGTGCTTGCTTTCTCGTTAGCATTGCATAACAAGACATAAATAAAAGATGTGTCTGATTGTTGAAAGCCAAAGTTGCTCAAACGTTTGGGGCTAGAAACACTTATTATGCAAAGCACTTTACTTACTCATCGCCACAATTTACCTAAGGATAACAGGCTTTTCACAAAATGTAGACGGAGGTCTTTAACAAAAAAAAACTATAGTTGGGTAGGAGTTAACGGGAGATCCAAGGTATAGTACTACCCTAACTGCAGGGAATTATTCAGCTTTGCATAGCTTATTTCATATGTGAGAAATTGTTCAGTCCTAGAGTCGCTGGAGGTTATGATTTTGTATATTATAAAATGAGAAACCAAGTGTAATTTGTACGGGGACGGATTGTGAATAAAATATCTTGTTTACGATTGGCTGTCGTATATCCCCAGGATGCAGTAATAAAAATGTATTACCTCATATTAATTATATAATACTGTATTCTGTGTGCTACAAGTTCTCAAGTCAAAACAGCCACAACCAGAACGAGCAAAGTTTCATAACCAAATTAATCAATACCTAACATAACATTACGTATCCTAAACTAACCTAACACAAACAAACCTAAGTTAATATAACTAGAAACAACCTAAACTAACCTTAGCTGTTTAGGAATATGGCCATTTGGGTTGTGGCCGCTTAGGAGTGTGACCGTTTTGACCCAGTTCCAGCTAGAGATTCTATAGTAACAGAGATTGGTTAACCTACGCCATAACCATAATAAACATCAGGGAATGCCGACATAGGGTATATAGTTTGTCTTTGGATATTATACAATATACATGGTCAAAAATTAAATAGATCCTAATTTTTTTGGTAATGGACTTACACATATGGCGTCTAAAGATTAAACAAAAAATAAATAAATAAACTGGCACTATATCTCTCTCTTACTTCAGGATCTCTACTTCCTGGTAGGCTACACGTGAGCTGTGCCATCGTTTACAAAGAGTCAACAGTGAGCTTCCCAGAACACCCAACCAGACCTACACAAGTAATTACTAGTTTGCTAATCTCTCTATAGTGCTTTAGTAGGTTCCTTTGTATATCTTTGTGTAATAAGAATAATCACATTCAGTTACCTATGTTTCCTCACTGGCATATTTACTTTTATTGAATTTAACTCACACATATTTACTAATTCATACTCATTCTGTACATTCCACTGACAGTGAGAGGTGATCACCGGAAGCCAAGTGATGGCTGTATCACAACGTAATCATTTCGTAGCCAAAGCCAGGCTCAACCATCAATAACATTAAGTAACTTACACACATACTTAAGTAACCTACTTACACACATAAGCACAGTACTTCATTGAGTTACATACTAAAGTAGCTGACTTAACGAAAATACAGGTAAACCCCGGACTGATTATTGGTCGATCTACCTGGGAGATTATCACTGGTTGGTTGTATGTCACGTATAAGCGTTACCAGCGATTTAATAAGTATGGGATTTTAGTTAGGAGTCACTATTGTCTAACAGTTACGCTCCAGACAATAGCTGCAGCAGTCCACTACACACCTCCCAGAGAGTTCTATTGTTCTCACGATATTTAGAACATACATTTTACACACCTACGTTTCAACTCTGTTCCTGAACTCAGACTCACCTATATTCATTAACTTTGTTTATATCACACAATGTTAATGTTCTACATGAATAGATGGTTTGATGGTTCCTAATTTATTATTCTCCTTACCTATTCTTATGGCAATGAATGGGTGCGGTGTTACCAAGTCTAACACTGAGCACACAATTAAAGAGTTGAATATATATACATATATATAGGGTGTATTGAAACAACACTTACAGACTTAAGTGCTAAGTACAGATTAAAAAAAACAAGTTCACTTTATTCTATTATGAAATATAAAATAATTAAGCATTAATGATTTACAGGATATGCAGTAAAATAATCAGTGTCGTCCAAGCATGTGCTATAAACCAAACACTGGCATTGGTCTCCCCCTTCATCCCCCCTCCTCCCTCTCCCCCCAATCTCCTAGTTTATACCCAGGAATGTTGAATTATAAACATAATTAGTTTTCGGGTTGACATAATCATAATGTAATGTATGTTTCCTTTATAAACCGTTTACAACTAAAATATTTTCTGTTAATCAAACATTTATGTATCTTTCTTTCAACATAGGAAACACGGAAGGTGTTAACAAATTACGATCTTCAAGTGGTCTGCAGATATTACTGTCATATGTTAGTAATTATTACCAATGTTGAATGATAAATAGAACCACAAAAAGTGGGCATTACGAAGTTATTGCCCAATGTTATTTAATGCATTGTAGGCTACAGTTGTGAACATTTATTCAGATACAAACATATTCGAAGCGGTCTCGGGTTGAATTGAATCTCCTAACTAATTTATACTGGGTATTTGATTTCAGAGATTCTTTTAATCAGTTCGACACTTCTAAATCGATCAGAATTAATTACCACTGCTGTACAGTCACGAGCATAAATGCTGTGACATCAACCAGATAACGTCAACTCCTTCATCACTAGGGGTTTATACTAAGCTGAATAAAATCGTTTGACAGTAGCTAGAATGAAATACAGAAATAATTGTGAGTTTGAATACAAAGTTTTGCAGTACCTTTGGAGACAAAGGGGCGAAAATTATTTGGTTGGTGTCGCAGTATTTATGCTCGTGACTGTACAGTCGAGCTAATAAGTGATGTCTCGGCACCAAGTATATTTTGATCAATAATTGGTATCAGCAATATCTAAGCTTCATTTCTTCATATCGAGTGAAATATACAAACATGTTCCTACACTTACCCACCCTATTCAACATGTGACAGACAGTAATACAGCACAGAGCAAGCCAAACGTAATGACATCTGGGACATGACTTATTAGCGCGACCGTACATGGTCATTACAGTGTAATAAGAAGATTAATTGAAACAAATACTTCATAATTCCCACCAAGTGATATAATAGGGTTAAACAATTATTCGAGGCGTTTTATGAAGCTTCGGATTTCACTCGAATCTGCTCAACTATCGAATTATGGCGTGGACATGATATCATGCCTGTGTTCCAAATATCTAACCTATTATTTGTACAGTGTCTGTGTATGTAATAAATTTTCTTTAACCGGACTCTTTTATAACATGAGTGTTTGGTCAGATATGCGTGGTCACAATTGTACGGTATGTAACATTTGGCTCCTATAACTTTTCGTATTGCTCGATGACTCTTCATTCATGAACATAACTGTACAAGCAGTACACTATCTTCATTAAATAAGTAACAATTGCGCGAGAACGATCAGCCCCCAATAGAACTACTCTTCATAAACGATTGAATTACTTTCTGCTTCGTTCGGATACTCAACCCAGACTTGGGCATCAGCATTATGTCCCATGACCAGAGTTACAAATGTTACATATTTTTTTTACGCTAATATGTTGCTAATAATTAGTATTTTTCTGCTAACCACATAATATCATCACCACATTATAAGATACTTTAATTTCGTAATTACTAATGTGTGAATAGGTAAACCCAAGCTTTCCCTCTAGTTAAGTTGATAATAAATAGGTTTATCATGTATTAATAATTTAGTGCTTTACTTGTAACCCTGTTTTGCTACATTTATAAAAAGGCATTTATCTCTAAAATAACACATTTATGGGAAAAATGTGATACAACAATATATGTTTATTTTCCATTTTACAATGTGTTCGTCATAGTTTGTAACAGTTGTTTCAATATTATAGCCTCTCCACCCTCCTCGCTATTCCACATTCCTCTCGCCTCCCTCCAGCTCTCCTCACCCACTTCTTTTGTATCCTAATTTTAGCTACTACTACATAATGATCAGACAGACCCCCTCCAATATCCATATACACCCTAGCATCCAGCACATATTTCTTCATTCGTTCATCCACACATACTGTATATAATCAATCAGTGCCTTTCGTTCCACCACTGTCTTATCCTTATCCTTCATCTTCCACACCACTTTCCATGTGTACCTGTGTATCATTCTGTGTCGGAAGAAGGTGTTGGCTATCCACAGCCTCCTCTCCACACATACGTCCACTACCATTCCCATTCACCTCTGACGGTACCCCCCACCCTCCCACCACTCCATCAACTTTCCTATCCCCCACCTTCCCATTCATATCCACAATCGGAAATATTCTTTCGTTCTTGTCAAACTTATCCAGACACGCCTCCACATTCACCCAGAACTCCTCTTTTTTTCTTACAAGTTTATCCTCTGTCGGAGCATACACACAAACAATCACCCACGTTTGTATTCCTACTTTCATTCTCACCCACACAATCCCTCTTTGGGGATCACAGCGTCGGGCAATAGATAGATAGACAATCCTTGAACACACAGACCCATAGTCTCTTACACTCTCCTTCCATTAGTTACTTACAAACAAACACGCACCTTCTCTCGCTGCTCCCTCACTCACTCCAGCACACACACCCATTCCACACTCCCACTCTCTCACACCTGTACCCCTCCATTTGGTCTCCGTCATTCCACATACATCCAGCCTGGCATTCACTAACACTTCCAGCACCTCTCTCTCTTTTGTGTCATCTTTCATGCCTCTCACATTCCACGTTGCTATTCTAAGATTGTCCGTAAGATTGTCCATAGTCGGTCTGGGTTAATCAACACAGGGTCCGTCCGAATCCGAGGCTGTTCGATCGTTTTTCCTTGATACGTATTTTTCACGGGTGGGGGTCGCAAGCCCACCGACCCAACCTCTTTCGACATGCAGAAGGCACGTGGGGCATATTCTAATCCCTAACCCCCAGGGGGGTATAGATATATATATATATATATATAATATATTATATTATATATCTATATATTACAGTATATATATATATATATACCGGTATATATATATATATATATATATATGCGAATATGCTTCCACACTAAAGGTGTGTAGAAAAGGGTAGATTCACTGCACAAAGTTTAAAAAATGTTAGTGCTAAAATTAAATTGCATCTAAAATATATTGCATGCAAAAAATAAGGGTTTAAAAAGTATGTCCGAGTATCTTATTAGAAGGCTCGGACTGTTGTGTACATATTAAAATAAAAAAAAAAATAAACTTTGTGCAGTGAACCTACCCTTTTCTACACACCTTTAGCGTGGAAGCATATTCGCATACATTTTTACCACAAGAATCAATATTTTTCATGTTTTATATACAGTATATATATATATATATATATATATATATATATATATATATATATAGTGTATATTTTTTTCATATTATTATATATATATATAGTATATATGTAGGCCTATCTATATATTTTTTTAATTTATTTTGTATATACGAGACATATATATCTCACGCAAGGGGACATACTGCACACACAAAATATATAACTACTAGCAGGGGTACCCGGCGTTGCCCGGGTAATCACCATAATCACCATCACTACTACCACCACTACTACTACCATAATCACCATCATCAATCACTACTACCACAATCATCACAATACTACTACTACCATAATCACCGGCCTCGACCTCCCTGTGCCTCATTAAACGGCGACCTCGATTTCGGCCGCTAAATGACCTCCGATTTTGGATCTGACCTCATCCATACCCCCATTTTGGGGGCTGCGAACAACTTTCGTTCCATACACCTTTTCAATCGGAGGCCTCCTTCTGCCCCAAACGGCAATTTTTTTAATTTTTGTTTTTCAATTTTGTTTTTCAATTGCGGCCTCGAAACGACCTCCGATCGTGGCCTCGCCCCCTCTATGACCTGACCCAGGTCAATTGACACCCACATGCAAAGTTTCAGCTCCCCAGGTCCAAAACTGCGGCCGCCTATTCAGAACAGACACACACACAGACAATCGAAAATATTATATAGATATACATTTCCATTAAATTTTATGACACTATAAATA
>CM064496.1:30901186-31075153 GCA_032716605.1 Paralithodes platypus | reverse complement strand
TTACTCCAGAAAGACTCTTGTAGGATATATTAATATAGTAATCTTACAATCAATTATCCCCCAAAATAATAAATACTTTAATTATGCGTAATATTTACCATAGTGATAAATAAGGGAAAATAATTAATTATAATAATTATAATATATGCATGGTAGCTGTCGTGAACCAGGGTGTGAAACAACCATAGAGTTGTTGAGATTCACGACACCTGTTAAGAAGTTGCCGGGACTCCTGTTTCATTTGTTTTGCCTCCCTCACTGTTTTTGTTTGTGTCTCACCTACACCGAGAGTAATCCAGCCACCTCTCACAAACATCTTCTATTAATTTCACTACACTAAATAAGCATACCACACTTTTCCAATACACGAAAACCAAATGTTTTCAATTGTTTAACTTTGGGGGGAGACACTTGTTTGAGGCAGCTTTGCCTTTTGTATCATTCTTACACAATACAAATAAAAATCATAACAAAATAAAGCTATACAGAATAAATCAACATTATTCTAAATGACTAGACTCATGGTAAAGCTTTGGTTGTTGTTGGTCCCGGGAGTTACTGAATGGTCCAACTTCCTTAAGGGAGCCCACCTCGCTTTTTTTCTCTTTCTCTCCCTCTCTCATTGGCTTGTATCCATTCGGCCCCATTCAGCCTACTGTTTTATAACGTTTACTCCCATCCAGGTGTTAATATTTTCCTGGTGAGCGGTAGCGAGCCAGCATATATGTACTTTTGTTTTGACAGCAAGGTAAATGTGTACATTTTTCGATAGAAAAATGTCTCCGGCTAAGCCGGATTTCTCCATACACAATGCTGGCTCGCTATCGCTCGCCAGGAAAAAATCGACACCTAGATGGGAATAAACGTCTTAAAACAGGTGGCTGAATAGGGCCGAATGGATACAAGCCAGAGAAAGAGAAAATGAGAGAAAGAGAAAAAAAAACATGTGACCCCCCTTAAGTATAACTGTAGAGTAGATGAACAGGTATAATGTCTTGTAGAAATACCATCTTGGTTGTATGGTCTAGGGTCTAAAGGGTTCTGCCTTGCCTATAATAATCGTGAGGTCAAGTGTTTCTCCTGCTAATGAATTCTAAACTCTGGTCTCCATCTACTTCCGAGGTAAACCAATGGAGGCCAATGGATATGCTGTAGTCTATTCGTTGTAAGTAGGCGAGCAATCATGACCTCTATCCTCTGTAACCCGGAAACGACTAGAGTAATCGAGCTAATATTTCTACCATTTCGGAAGGATCAGCCATAGAATAGGTGTAGAAATTTACAGCCCATTTGCTCTAGCCCTTTTTAAGTTACAGAGGATAGAGGTCTTGATTTTTCGCCTACTGATAGCGAATAGACTATGGTATACTGTAATCTATTGTCGGTGACGTATTTGTGACTTGACAAAATCAAACTATTTCGAACCGACTTTCCATGACAACCAGTATCCATGTAGATCTATGTAACTCTATGTGCGCTGTAATCAGTGCATGTGAACGGAGTGGGTATTGCCAAGTTAAGGGGGTCACCGGCTTTTTTTTTATCTTTCTCTCCTTTTCTCTCTTTCTCTGGCTTGTATCCATTCGGCCCCATTCAGCCAACTGTTTTGAGACGTTTATCCACATCCAGGTGTCGATTTCTTCCTGGCGAGCGATAGCGATCCAGCATGGTATGGAGAAATCCGGCTTTGCCGGAGAAATTTTTCTATGGAAAAAGGTACAAATTTATCTTGTTGTCAAAACAAAAATATAAATATGCTGGCTCGCTACCGCTCGCCAGGAAAATATTGACACCTGGATGGGGGTAAACGTCTTAACACAGTAGGCTGAATGGGGCCGAATAGATAAAAGCCAAAGAGAGAGGGAGGGAAAGAGAAAAAAAGTGAGGTGAGCTCCCTTATCAATTGTGTTGGCTAGAAACTGCTGTAACCTGCATGTGATAGGACACGAGCAAGCTTAAACCAGACCGTTGGTTACAGTGGGTGTAGTGATTGAATGTACACATGTGATCAGATATTCATAATTAAATTGTTATATTTGCTTTTTGCAAAGTAACATTTAAACATTTGTCACACCTTATTATACCTTTACACTGTCTTTTTCAGTTTATCATTATATGGTGTGTTATAATAATAATAATAATAATAATAATAATAATAATAATAATAACAATACTACTACTACTACTACTACTAATAATAATAATAATAATTAAAGTTGCAAGCAACGTTGTCTGGGGTTCGAGGGGTTTTGCAAGCAGGGTATTGTGTTGGATACAAAAGTTGTGTCACAGATATCAAAAGATCATTTAACTTATCGGGCATGGAGAAACTACAGCAGGAACAGATTGTGAAAACAAACAAGAGCGAGAGAGGGAGAGATTGTCTGTATAAGGGATCTTCCTCTATTCGTTTAGTAACAGAGTTGTAGATATGTGGAATAGGCTACCGAGTGCTATAATGGGATCAAGAACAATAGAGCTTCAACTTGAAATTAGATAGAACAATATAAGTTGGGTGTGAAAGGGATCTGCCATGTGTAGGTCAATCGGCTCTGCAGACTCCCGTTTTCTTATTTTGTTTATGTTCTCATTTGTGAGAGTGAGAGTATGGCAAGAGAGAATAGGATGTCATAAACGTAAGGAAGATAGCGATAAATATGAGAGAGAGAGAGAGAGCGGGATGGGTTGGGTGTGAAAGGCATCTGACAGGTGTGGGCCAATCGGCTCTCTGCAGACTCCGGTTTTCTTATGTTCTCATTTGTGAGAGAGAGAGAGACTAGGATGTCATAAATGTAAGGAAGACAGATAAATGAGAGAGTTGTTATGAGGAGATGGGTTGGGTGTGAAAAGGATCTGTCTTGTGTGGGCCAATTGGCTCTCTACAGACTCCCATTTTCCTATGTTCCTATTTCTTACAATTGTGTTTTGGTTGCAGGTATATGATAACATGGGTGTATAGTAAGTAGTGTAAATAACAGGTAACATTTATGAGATGGGTTGGGTGTGAAAGGGATCTGCCTTATGTGGGCCACTTGGCTCTCTGGAGACTCCTATTTTCATCTTGGTTGCATGTGTGAGGGATCTGCCTCATTTGTACCGGGGTGCAAAACAAACAAGAGCGAGAGAGAAAGAGATTGGCTGTGTAAAGGATCTGCCTGTATTCGCTTGGTAAAAGAGTTGTAGATAGTGGAATAGGCTACCAAGTGCTATAGTGGGATCAATAACAATAGAGCTTCAACATTAAATTTGATAGGACGAGATGGGTTGGGTGTGAAAGGGATCTGCCGTGTGTGGGCCAATCGGCTCTCTGCAGACTCCCATTTTCATCTTGGTAGCATGTGTAAGGGATCTGCCTCATTTGTACCAGTGTGCAAATAAGGAGTACAAAGGAGTACAAAGGAAATCAAGCAACAACAGATCTAGTGACCCTTCTAGGCTGCTTGTCCTCCAAAACACTGAGGATCAAGTGTCCAAACAGTGGTTTAGAGTGGGTAAGGGAACATTGGAAAGGGAACTACTGCCCTGCCACTAACGTGGCAGGACTAGGAAGTTAGTAGGGGACATAGGGGTTAGTAACTGAGGGGAGGATAAAGTTATTCATTTACAAACTCAGTCAGTCGCGGGTTTGATGCGAGATATTTGTCTAGGCGGAATTTAAATGAATCAACGGTGGTGCTGCAGTCTATAACGTCTCGGGGAAGCCCATTCCACAGTTGAACAACTCGATTGAAGAAGAAATTCTTAGATTCGTGCGAGTTAAAAGATTTACCAATAATTTTGCAACCGTTTCCCCGCCTGTAATTAGATTCGTCGATAGTGAAGTACTTACTACAGTTCATATTGTCGATGCCTTTGATGATTTTGAACACTTGAATTAAGTCGCCTCTTAATCTGCGCTGGGTTAAAGGAAATAGATTTAATTCTCTAAGACGCTCTTCGTATGGTTTGTTCTTTAGGCTAGGTATCATTTTGGTAACTCTACGTTGAACTCGTTCTAGCTTGTTTATATCTTTTTGGTAATAAGGGCACCAGGATTGAACGCAGTATTCCAGAAGAGGGCGGACTAAGGAATTGTAAAGGGTTAGGATAACTTCTTTGGATTTATGCTCAAATGACCTGCCTATAAAGCCAATTATTTTGTTTGCCTTCTTAACAACTTCTGAACATTGTTGACTCGGTTTTAGGTTACTCGATATTGTTACTCCCAGATCAGTTTCTCTGTTTACATTCTTAAGCTGAGTGCCATTCATCGAATAGTTTGCTTTCTCATTTAGGTATCCGACGTAGTACTTTACATTTATCCGCATTGAAACTCATTTGCCAAATTTGGGCCCAACATGACAATTTATCTAGATTGTGTTGCATATCGTCAACTTGTTCTTTTGAGAGTACGCTATTTGCAATTTTTGTATCGTCAGCAAATTTTGAGATTGTGCAGGTGAGACCCTCATCTATGTCGTTGATGTAAATTAGAAAGAGAATTGGTCCTAGTACCGATCCCTGGGGTACCCCGCTACTTACATTGGTCCATTTAGATGCCTTACCGTTTATGACTACCCTTTGCTTTCTGTTGCTGAGCCAATTTTCTATCCATTTCAACACACCGTCTTGTATTCCATGCGCTTTTAGTTTTAGCAGTAAACGTTTGTGGGGAACTTTGTCAAAGGCCTTTTGAAAATCAAGGTATATAATATCTACAGCTTTACTCTCATCGTAGAGGTTGAGGATATCGTGGAAGAAGTCCAAGAGGTTTGTTAAACAGGAACGTTTTTTACGAAAGCCGTGTTGAGTATCTTTAAGTATGTTATTTTCCTCTAAGTGATTTACGAGTCTGTCTCGTATGACCGTTTCTAGCATTTTACATACAACTGAGGTTAAGCTAATTGGACGATAGTTACGGGGTAGGGATTTGCTGCCTTTTTTGAATATCGGTGTTACGTTGTCTAGGTTCCACTGATCAGGCATAGTTCCAGACTGCAAGGATTTATTGAATAGTAATGTCAGTGGTTTGGAGAGCTCATTCTTAGCCTTCTTTAGAACTCTAGGCGAGATTGTATCAGGTCCTGGCGTTTTATTTACCTTGAGTTTATCTAAACAATTCAATACTTCTCTCTCTGTAACGGTGATATTGCTTAGAACATCTGAATTATCAATCTGAATCGGCGATGGTGTAGGGATATCACTGAGGTCTTCTGTTGTAAAAACTGATGCAAAGAAGGTATTGAGGGCATTACTCATTTGTACTTCGTCTTTGGTGTATTCTCCTTTTTCATCGACTAACGGTCCAACAGTTGAAGTAACTACTTTTTTCTTTCTGATATAACTATAGAATTCTTTCGGGTTTTGTTTTACTTTGATTCGCAATATGTAACTCTAAGGTCTTTTTACTTTGCTTAATTAACTTTTGGCTTTGCGTCGTAGCTCTACAAATTTCACCCGTTCTTCGTCATTTTGTGAGGATTTTAATCTATCATTAGCAAATTTTTTAGCAAGCAGGCAGTTTGAAATATCTTTATTCCACCATTTGGGCTTATTATTATGGCCTGGACGCCGTATTTTCGATGTATGCAGTCTTGCACTGCTTTTAGGTAAGTGGTTTCGAATAACTTCCAAGATGTATTTATGTCGTTATTGTTAATTAAAAAGCTCCAGTCAGTTTCTTTAAACATAGCTCTAAGTTTATGGAAGTTTGCTTTCTTGAAATTAGGGACTTTTTCGATGCTACTATTTGGTTCGTTACTAGTAAAGTTAAAGTGAAAGTTATCGTACGATGGTCGCTGTTACTGAATTCATCACCAACATTCAAATTCTCTATCAATTCTTCTTTTGTTGCAAGTACAATGTCAAGAACGTTATTACCACGGGTCGGCGTTCGAACAAATTGATAAAGCGAACTCTCTTGCAAGTTCGTATACAAGTCATGTCCGGAGTGTGAAGTAAGAGTATCGCCCCACTTGGTCACAGGTAAATTAAAGTTGCCAAAAATTATGGTATCTTGTGAGTTACTTACATCTGCAATTTGTTCGTAAATTTCTCGTCAGTTTGCACTGATTGAGCTGGAGGTCTGTATATTAATGCAAGTATTATTTTTGTACCTTTATTATTCTTTATTAGCACAAAAGATGTGTCGACGTTCACAATTTGAGGTTTTGACACGAGGGTCGGGTTAAGACTTTCTTTGATATAAAATAAAACGCCACCTCCATTTTTATTTATTCGGCTGTTCTCAAACATTACATAACCGGGAAGTGAATACTCTGCTAAAAAGTCTCTATCTTCTGTATTGAGCCAAGATTCTGTTATGCCAATCACATCATAATTTTCTGTAAACACTAGTTCCTCTAAATCTGAAAATTTATTGCGTATGCTATGAGCGTTTGCATAGAAAACCTTTAAAGTTGCGGTTTTAGAACTCGCAGAACGTTCTTTCATCGAATTTTTGGTTCTGGTCGGATCTACATTTACATTCATGGCTATCCTCGGTCCTCGGTCGTTATCCCTGACGGTTTTGAATTTGGGTCGTGTTGGTGGAGCTTTATCCAAATTCGCGGTTCTTGACGGATTAGTTTTAATTCCTTTGTAGGTTGCCGTCCTCGCTGTCTTCGGTCCTCCTTCCTGGTTGTCCTGTGCTAAGTCGATTTCTTCTCCGAAAATCCTTCACCGCATCGTTGAGAAGACGCCCAAAACGTGCTGCTCCCACCTGGTTCAGATGAACTCCATCGTCCGAAAACAAATAGTCATCGTAGTAGAAATTGTCCCAGGTGTCGACGAATCCCACGTTCTCCTTCCTGCAGAGGTTTGCTAGACAACGATTTGTGCTGGTGGGCTATGTTGTAAAATCTCTCTACACCGAGCCGGGGACGATTCCTGAGACGATGATCCTTGATGACTTCTCCTTAAACGACTTGATCAGCTGCTGGTACTTTAAAAGCAAATCTTCCGACCGGGTTCGCTGTACATCGTTGGATCCAACGTGGATGACGTACATTGTATTAGCAGGGGCCAGCTTTGATACTTCGTCAACTGCTGCAACTACGTCATCCACACCACCACCAGGGATACAAAAACGCTTCCTGGTCTTAGGTGCCCTGGCGCAAAACTCTGTGAGCTGACCACGTATCATCGAGTCTCCCACGAGCCGGACTAAGAGAGAGAGAGAGAGAGATTGGCTGTGTAAGGGATCTGACTCTCTCGTAACAGAGTCGTAGATATGTGAAATAGGCTACCTAGTGCTATAGTGGGATCAAGAACAATAAAGAATTTCAAGATAAAATCAGATAGACATATGGACGAAATGGGTTGGATGTGAAAGGGATCTGCCTTTTGTGGGCCACTTGTCTGCAGATTCCCATGTTCATCTTAGTTGCATGTGTAAGGGATCTGCTTCATTTGTACCTATGTGCAAGCAAACGAGCGACAGAGAGAAACTGGGTGTGTAAGGGATCTGCCTCTATTCGTTTAGTAACAGAGTTGTAGATATGTGGAATAGGCTGCCAAGTCCTATAGTGGGATTAAGAACAATAGAGTTCAACATAAAATTAGATAGGACAAGATGGGTTGGGTGTGAAAGGCTGCCACGGGCGTGTCTGGCCACCATTTACAATACCTCTACAGATGAGACCAAGAGAATCACCTCTACAGTACCTCACTTGAGGAGTGGAAATAATAGAAAAGGAATTTGCAGGAACAAAAGCATGGCCTGCAATATAGAAAAGTGAAGAAGAGTGAATCAAAGAAAAACATTTATCATGCAGCCATGCAAGCCTTTTATATAAAGAGTATAATCTTAAAATATAGAGAATAACCTTGTACATGTATTATTAGGGTAAGTGTTTTTTATAGAATAATGATTGCCTTCACAATAAGGAAACGAATGAAATTCCCATACTACTATTCTGAGATAGGTCAAATTGAGTTCAAATTATCATCCAAATATAGCCTGACTGAAATTGAGGAAAGGTATGCAAACACGGGTAATACCTTCCACTGGTTCAGCTTTTAGTGGGTAGAGAACAGTGTTGGCTATATTTTTCTATAGGACAAACCTGTCCCTATATACAGACCTATTTCATATGGACTTAATTATTTTAGAGTAAATTTAAGTAATTTGCTAAATGAACTAGACAAATACCCAATTGGTTGCATTGTGAAAACATCCAAACTAACTCTTCTATTGCAAATTTAATGGAAAAGCGTGGATACTCTCAACATGTAACACAACCAACAACTGAAAATGGCACACTAATTGATCATGTTTATGCTAAGAGATTAGGAAATATGAGGGTGAAAGTTATTCCCACATATTACAGTTATCATAGTGAATTTCCATTGAAATTTGAATGCCCCTTTTTGTATGTTTTTCCCCTTCTATTCTTATTCTGTCTAATTCGGTTGTCCTCCGGACAGCCTATATCATATGCCACCCTGGTCTGGCTAGTTTATTGGCTCCTGACTTTATTTGTGACTTTATTCGCTGGTGCGGTCAAGCTGACTCGATTCCCCTCAGTGGTGTATTATGTGTGTATCTCGGGGTGATTTATTTCTTCCTTAGACCTGATTCCTCATTCTTCGCCCTTGATCATTTCTTAATTGGTGCTGCAGTGTAGCAGTTCTTGACTCACCCTTCGGCCCTACCCCTACCCTGTAAGAGTTCTGCTATGGAACTCATGTGGTGCGGCTGAATTGGTGAAATGGTGAGAAATGTCTGCGTATCTTCACCTTCCTAGATTTGTTCACCTCTTGCCCTTCCCTACCTATCATATCTTGATTGGTTGTCCATTTTGATCTAATCCTTCAGGCCAGCCCTATAAGAGTTTTTTGGGGGAACTCAGTGGTCTGGTTAAACTATTTTAATAAATATCTTTTTTAAATATGCAAGATATGCAATAAATTATGTAAAATATATTGTTTTTTCTTTATGTGTATAATTGTCATTATGAAGTTAAATTGGTTTCACAGGGAAAATATATACTTGAACAATTGGTTCCGCTGACAAAGAAATTATAGATTCTTGGAAGATACCGTACACTACGAAAGATTATTCAACATTGAATTTGAATGGAATAGAGCAGCTTAGCAATGAAAAGCCAATGCTCCTCCCTCCCTGTGATTGTGCCAGCTTTTGTAAGCAGTGCAATAACTTAATTAAGGACAGAAAAGCTGCAGGATGCTCTGGCATTCTAGCTGAGATGATTAAGGCCTCAGGTGAGAAAGGAGTAGGTATGTTCAATGAGCTAATTAACTTCATTATGAAAAACATGTATCCTCCTTCATTCACTGTCCCCCCCTTCACTCACTCAACCCCACAATTTGCCGGAGGATAACAGGTTTTTCACAATACGTAGACGGAGGTCTTTAAAAAAAAAAAAAAAAAAAAAATCATCATCAGAGAGGAAGTAATCTCTGATGAATGGCACAAAAGTACATTATATACTGTAGAAGAGCAAATGGGACTCTATGGATAGGGAAAATTATAGGGGCCTGAAAATACTTGATCAAGTCATGAAGGTCTGTGAGAAAGTCTTTGAAGGTATGATATTGACGATATGCAGTTTGGTTTCATGCTAGGACACGGTACAATCCAAGTCATGAGGGTATTTGTGTGATAATGAAGATGTATGAGGACTCACAAACGGCAGTGAGGGTGAAAGATGTACCGGTACTGAGTGATGAGTTTTCAGTTCGCGTCGGAGTCCACCAGGGCTCTGTGTTAATGAAGCCCTTTCCTCTTTTTTTTGTTATGGTTCTGGAGGCACTATCCGGTGATTTCAGAGTTGGGCTCCCCTGGGAACTGCTATAAGGGTCCTGAAAATGCTTGACTAAGTCATGAAGGTCTGTGAGAGAGTCTTAGAAGGTATGATAAGGGAAAGCTAATGTATATACTTAAAAGATAGGGATCTGATGTTGTGTTTGCAGACCAGGAGAAGGCCTTTGATAAGGTGGCCAGAGAAGTTGTGCAGTAGGCTAGGAGAAAACTTGGCGTTGAGGAGTGGCTGGTGCATGTGATAACGAAGACGTACGAGGACTCACGAACGGTAGTGAGGGTGAAAGGTGTACAGCTGAGTGAGGGACATATACTAGATATTTGGTGAGGGTTAGCTTTATATCCCACGTACTGGTTACTAGGGACATATACTAGGTGTTAGGTGGAGGTTAGTTTTGTATCCCACGTTAGTTTTGTATCCAAAGTACTGGGTACTGGGTACTAGGGACATATACTAGGTGTTACGTGAGGGTTCTGAGTGATGAGTTTTCAGTTCGCGTCGGAGTCCAACAGGGAAGTGTGTTAATTAAGCCCTCTCCTCTTTTTTATGGTTCTGGAGGCACTATCTAGTGATTTCAGAGTTAGGCTCCCCTTGCAACTGCTATAAGAGGCCTGAAAATGCTTGGCCAAGTCATGAAGGTCTGTGAGTGTGAGAGAGTCTTTGAAGGTATGATAAGGGAAAGCATTCTATCGACGATATGCAGTTTGGTTTCATGCCAGGACGTGACACAATCGACAACTTCATAGTCAGGCAGCTGCAGGAAAGATATCTACTGAAAGTAAGAAGTTGTGCAGTAGGCTAGGAGAAAATTTGGCGTAGAGTGGCTGGTGCGTGTGATAATGAAGATGTATGAGGACTCACGAACGGTAGTGAGGGTGAAAGGTGTACTGAGTGAGGGACATATGCTAGGTGAAGGATAGTTTTGTATCCCACGTACTGGGTACTAGGGACATATACTAGGTGTTATGTAAGGGTTAGTATTGTATCCCAAATACTAGGTACTAGGGACATTATACTAGGTGTTACGTGAGGGTTAGCTTGGTATCCCACGTACTGGGTACTAGGGACATATACTAGGTGTTAGGTGAGGGTTAGTTTTGTATCCAACGTACTGGGTCTAGGGGGCGGCAGTCCCCACCCATAATACTAGGAAAGATTAGGTAAGGTTGTTAGGTTAGGCTAATGGGGATGGATGTAGTTTCCGGGTGTACGGTCGTCATGTTTACATAGCTCGATCGCCGCGGTTAACTTCGCATCCATTTTGACGGTGATTTTTTCGGTTATTTGCCCCCTGCTGGCAATATGACGATGACATGACATGGGGGGGTGAGGGGTGGCAAAACCACCCCTCAACATATTATTGTATCCATTGGCATTCAAAATAGACGGGAACATGATTGCAAACGTCTGCCGCCTCCGTCATGTTTACATTTGTCGATCGCCGTTGTTAAGTTCGCGTCTATTTTGACAGCGATTTTTTTTTTTTATTTGCCCCCTGCTGGAAATATATATGATGATGACAATATGTCATGGGGGGGGGGGGGGTGAAGGGGGGCAAAGCCCAACCTCAACATATTATTGTATCCAAAGGCAGTCTAAATAGACAGGAAAAGGATGGCAAGCGTCCGACGCCACTACGCGTACGCGTAGTATAAACAAGGCTGGCGATACACCCGGTAACTACATCCTACCCGGCTAATGTCCTTTCAAAGGGGTAGCCTATAAATTAGTAAACACTAGGATAGCCTATACCCGGTCAGGTGATACGCCCGATAACGCAACTCTTGCCGATAGGCCTAGCCTAAAGGCTAACCTATTCATAAAGGTGTCTATTTTGACGGCGATTTTTTTCGGTTATTTGCCCCCTGCTGGCAATATGTATGATGGTGACAATATGTCATGGGGGGGGGGGGGGGGGGGGTGGGGGGGGGAAAAGCCCCCCTCAACATATTATTGTATCCAATGGCATTCAAAATAGACGGGAACTTTATTGCAAACGTCCGACACCTCCCTCGCCACCGCCATGTTTACATGTGTCGATCGCCGTGGTTAAGTTCTCGTCTATTTTGACGGCAATTTTTGTCGGTTGTTTGCCCCCTGCTGGCAATATAGAAGATGATGACAATATGTCATGGGGGGGGGGGGGGGGCCTCAACAATGACCTCTAACCTCTGTATCTCAAAAAGGGCTAGAGCAAATTGGCTGCAAATTTCCACATCTAGGCTATTCCTTGACTGACTCTTCCCAAATGGTAGACATATTAGCTTGATCACTCTAGTTGTTTTTTAGTTACAGAGGTTATAGGTCATGATTTCTTGCCTACTTACAGCGAATAGACTAGGCCTATTGTAGATTGGTCAAATATTTGCTTAATAGGCCTAGGCTATGTTGGCTGTGCAATTGTCTCGATTTGACTATTTTTACCTAATTAGGCCTAAAGCAGCCTGAGCCTATTCCCAACCCCCAAACACTATCCCATGTTAAGCCCTAGGCTAGGCCTAGGTCTAATCCTACTCTCAATCAAAATTCGAACTGATAAATTCGTACCTACCGGTAGCACTGCCTAGGCTAGGCCTATATTTTTCGTGAATAGATATAGAAAATGGTTTAAAGGAAAGACCATCCTATATTATGTTTAAATAATATGTAATAGCACTGTGTACGGTTGTATTAAATTTAAATAGTGATAGATGTGTATAATTATTAATGGGATAAATTTTCCGAAATTAGCATACGTTCAGAAAATTATAGTGCAACACTGTTGCCAGATACTAATCAATCCCATTTTCATTATATCATAATGGATTTACTCATTTGCATAATTTCAAATACCTAGGACATTAATATAATATTTTCCTATCTTTTTTGTAGTGATATTTGTATGATTTAGTGGTATATTGGTGTCTGTATAGGGTTATAATGCATTGTGAAAGTTACCTCTGAATCTCTGACTTGGTAACAGTTTGGTATGGGCCGGCTTAAGTAACCCTGCTTTCTTTGAGTACTACACGGCAAGAGAAGCTTTCGGCTCTGTCATTACTGTTCAAGGTAAATAGCAACTGCTAAATTCGACATCATGTTCAAATAATATGTAATAGCACTGTCTATGGTTGTATTAGACAAAAATCGTGATAGGTTTCTATTTTATGTGGATAAATAGTATTAAGCTGAATAAACTAAATACCGAAAGTTCACTAGAGTGGTTGTTGATACATTTCCTAGATATGAGGGAGGAGGGAGGTAGGAAGGAAGGGCAGGGTAAGTCACACAGGCAATTGCCAAAACTTTAAAGGTCCATATCATTGTTATTAAACAAAGCATTTGGCAAAGGGAGGAATTGTTAAAAACCTTAGCCAATACTCTGTTATTCACCAGAAATAAATTTGAATTATCATTATTATTTGGTAGGGTAGGTATGTATAGATAGGTTGGCTAAATAATTGCTGGAATTCGTAGGGACTCAAACTGTTTTGAGAGAGTTAAATACAAAAAAATAATAGATCTGAATAATAAAGAGACTATGTTATTAAGCAAAACTGTGGGATGCGTGGAAGCCTATAGACTGTAGACGGTAAACTTTGTGTGGGTAGCGAATGCGGTTTTAAAGTAATTTAAGAACAGACAGTTTTCAATGCTGCGGCCAAACTATTCCACCCATTTATATTCTTTTGGTACCAAAACGTTCGGAATCGCGAGCCTCACCCAACTACACAAGCATGGCTTTGATCATCGGCGTAGTTTTCAAGATGTGGAATTTTAAGTGGAATTAGAGGTTTTTTCAAGATTGCTGGAAAAAAAACCCACGTGCAAAAGCAAAACCTTCTCTATAACATTTGCGGAGCATTAGTACGGGAGTCCATAATTATGCCAAAGCCCAGTCGTTTCCTATGAGTGGGAGAGACGGTATTTAGGCGTTAAGTTTTTCAGGAAATCGGCTGCCACGGACCTGTGTGGCCGCCATGCCGGATGTTTAGCATATCAAAAGTTGCCCAATACAAAAACGCACCTCTTGTGAAAGTTTGATCTCGATCCAAAAAGCGGTTCTGGAGTTATTGCGTTGAAACCAGCGCGTAAGAAGAATTTGGATGAAAAACCGGGTTTAATGATTACAATAGGGGTTCCCCGTAGGGGTCAAGCCCCTAATAATAATTAAAGTTGCAAGCAACGTTGGCCGGGGTTCGAGCGGTTTTGCAAGCAGGGTATTGTGTTGGATACAAAAGCTGTGTCACAGATATCAATAGATCATTTAACTTATCGGGCATAGAGAAACTACAGAAGGAACAAATTGTGCGAACAACCATGAGCGAGAGAGGGAGAGATTGGCTGTATAAGGGATCTGCCTCTATTTGTTTAGTAACAGAGTTGTAGATATGTGGAATAGGCTACCGAGTGCTATAATGGAATCAAGAACAATAGAGCTTTAACTTGAAATTAGATAGAATGAGATGGGTTGAGTGTGAAAGGGATCTGCCATGTGTAGGTCAATTGGCTCCCTGCAGACTTCCGTTTCCTTATTTTGTTTATGTTCTCGTTTGTGAGGGAGAGAGAGAGAGTATGGCAAGAGAGAATAGGATGTCGTAAACGTAAGGAAGATAGCGATAAATATGAGAGAGAGAGAGAAAGAGAGAGTGCGGGATGGATTGGGTGTGAAAGGGTTCTGACATGTGTGGGCCAATCGGCTCTCTGCAAACTCCGGTTTTCTTATGTTCTCATTTGTGAGAGAGACAGAGACTAGGATGTCATAAATGTAAGGAAGACAGAGATAAATGAGAGAGAGTTGTTATGAGATGGGTTGGGTATGAAAAGGATCTGTCTTGTGTGGGCCAATTGGCTCTCTACAGACTCCCATTTTCTTATGTTCCTATTTCTTACAATTGTGTTTTGGTTGCAGGTATATGATAACATGGGTGTATAGTAAGTAGTGTAAATAACAGGTAATGTTTATGAGAAGGGTTGGGTGTGAAAGGGATCTGCCTTATGTGGGCCACTTGGCTTTGCAGACTCCCATTTTCATCTTGGTTGCATGTGTAAGGGATCTGCCTCATTTGTACCGGTGTGCAAACAAACAAGAGCGAGAGAGAAAGAGATTGGCTGTGTAAGGGATCTGCCTCTATTTGCTTGGTACACGAGTTGTAGATATGTGGAATAGGCTGCCGAGTGCTATAGTAGGATCAATAACAATAGAGCTTCAACATAAAATTTGATAGAACGAGATGAGTTGGGTGTGAAAAGGATCTGCCGTGTGTGGGCCAATCGGCTTTCTGCAGACTCCCATTTTCATCTTGGTAGCATATGGAAGGGATCTGCCTCATTTGTACAAGTGTGCAAATAAGAGAGAGAGAGATTGGCTGTGTAAGGGATCTGCCTCTCTCGTAACAGAGTTGTAGATATGTGAAATAGGCTACCTAGGGGGGGTGTGGTGGAGTGGTCTTGCCACTGGCCTGGTAATCCAAAGGTCCCGGGTTCAAATCCCGATGTATCAATGGGAAGATATTATTGGGATGGAATTTGTGCTGTACCTGGTATCAGTGCATTACCACAAGCCCACCGAAACGTCAATAAAATACCCTCATTGTTCCCTGATTAAATAGCACTGTATGAATATTCCCATATTCAAAATATGCTATAGGGGTGCAATGCCTGGTGAGTTATCTGCTCAACAGGTGGCGTTGTGTGTGTGTAAGTGTGAGAGTCCGAGTGTAGGGGGTGAGACAGTGAAGCACGGAACGAGGTGGCTTCAGAGATGGGGTCGTTTCGGGCCATGAGTGAGCACCGTGCCTCATGTGAAGGCAAGATGGCAGGTGCTCGTTGTACTCTACGTGCTTCACATGTCTCACTCCCTAGACTGGAACAAGACCTCACAGGCTTCACTGTTCATTGTAAAGCGGTGAATGTTAAGGCTCTCAGCCTATGCCCGAGAGGAAGTAAGTTGGAATATAGAAAAAAAAAAAAAAAAAAAAAACCTAGTGCTATAGTGGGATCAAGAACAATAGAGAATTTCAAGATAAAATCAGATAGTCGTATGGACGAAATGGGTTGGATGCCTTTTGTGGGCCATTGGTCTCTCTGCAGATTCCCATGTTCATCTTAGTTGCATGTGTAAGGGATCATTTGTACCGGTGTGCAAGCAAACGAGCAACAGAGAGAGACTGGGTGTGTAAGGGATCTGCCTCTATTCGTTTAGTAACAGAGTTGTAGATATGTGGCATAGGCTACTGAGTCCTATAGTGGGATCAAGAACAATAGAGTTCAACATAAAATTAGATAGGACGAGATGGGTTGGGTGTGCAAGGCTGCCACGGGCGTGTCTGGCCACCATTTTGGATATCATATAAAAAGTTGCCCAATACAAAAATGTACCTTGTGTCAAAGTTTGGTCCCGATCCGACAAGCAGTTCCGGAGTTATTGCGTAAAAAACGGACTATATATATTTTTATGTAAGCGTGCAATACTTCTTGAACCCCAGATAACGTTGCTTGCTGTTTGAGGGAGGAGGAAAGGTAAGTCACACCACACCAAAAATTGTTAAAACTTTGAAGGTCTAGAACTTTGTTATTAAACAAAGCATTTGGCAAAGGGAGGAATTGTTAAAAACCTTAGCCAATACTCTGCTATTCACCAAAAACAAATTTGAATTATCATTATTATTTGGTATAGGGTAGGTATTTATAGGTAGGTTGGCTAAATAATTGCTGGAATTCGTAGGGACTCTAACTGTTTTGAGAGAGTTAAATACAAAATAAATAATAGATATGAATAATAAATCAACTATGTTATTAAGCAAAACTGGGGGATGCGTGGAAGCCTGTAGACTGAAGACGGTAAACTTTGTGTGGGTAGCGAATACGGTTTTAAAGTCATTTAAGAATAGACAGTTTTCAATGCTGCGGCCAAACTATTCCACCCATTTATATTCTTTTGGTATCAAAACGTTCGGAATCGCGAGCCTCGCCCAACTACGCAAACATAGCTTTAATCATCGGCATAGTTTTCAAGATGTGGAATTTTAAATGGAATTAGAGGTTTTTTCAAGATTGCCGGAAAAAACCCACGTGCAAAAGCAAAACCTTCTCTATAACATTTGCGGAGCATTAGTAGTGGAATCCATATGCCAAAGCCCAATCGTTTCCTATGAGTGGGAGAGACGGTATTTAGGCGTCAATTTTTTCGGGAAATTGTCTGCCACGGACCTGTTTGGCCGCCATGCCGGATGTTTAGCATATCAAAAGTTGCCCAATACAAAAACACACCTCTTGTGAAAGTTTGATCCCGATCCAAAAAGCGGTCTGGAGTTATTGCGTCAAAAAGATAACCGGCGTGTAAAGATAATTTGGATGAATAACCGGGTTTAATGATTACAATAGGGGTTCCCCGTATCGGTCGAACCCCTAATAATTGTCTTTATCCTAGCCAGGAGGACCTAGAGTCCTAGAGGGTACAGAGCCTAGCGTCTTTACAGACTGGCACTGTCACCAGACTGTCATTGTCACCAAATTTTGCAGACAAATTCGGAGGGTCAATGCGACGATTTTCCCAAATTGTGTTTTTGTTAGTCAAAGATCAAGGTAAGAGCTGAAGGTCACAGTTTATGGTCACTATTTCTTTCTTTTTTAGATTCATAATTCAAATTACATCATATTCATAACACTAGATAATGCTGACCAAATTTTATATAAATATTCAAATTGTTAGGTCAACACTGAATATTTATATATATATATATATATATATATATATATATATATATGTAATGTTCGTCTTGTTTTGGTTACCACTAGACAATATTCTTTAGCACAAAACTTTACCTTTGGGACACAAAGGGGTAAATACAATATCAATAAACCCTCTGAATAATATAGGTGCTTCTTAACCCATTGTCGTGAATCCTAGCTGGTATATATACCGTAGTTTGAATTTCCCGGGTTCACGACAGGTGGTTCCTTTTTGTTTATACACATTATTTTATTTATCTTTGTGGATAAATATTACTGTAGTTGCACCAATTATATCTTAGTAGTTTATTTTCCCTTATTATTTAATCACGGGAGACAATATAGAACCCTTAAATATATTTATATTGTTACGATAAAAGGGTATCTCAGTACACTTCACACAGAGACTTTGTCCCATTCACAACAAACCACCAGTTGCTGCCACATAACAACAGAACTTCACTGAACTACACCTACCGACATGTCCATCACCTAACCTACACTCTTTGCATCACAGCTAAGTTCCTTTAATACTAGAAGTACTTCATAGATATTACTGGGACTACCACATATAGCCTACACATACAATTTAACACGTCAGTCCAACGCCAACCGGTATCATATTTATAGCCTAGGCCATTTCATCTTCCCAGGTCTAATTATTTACTTTATATCCGTTTCTCCTCTACCCCCTAGGAATAATATTCAGGATATAATTGGTGCCGTGTGACCAGTATACTGGGCCATCTGTTGTATATTGAAAAGAATTGGGGGGGTATTAGGCCTGACTTGTCTGCCTTTGTGTAGAGCTGGGCGATCCAGTGGACAAATGTTGAGTGCCGCATATGTCCGGGATTTTCCGCTGGACCGTCAAGTGCAGTGCCCTGCTTTTTTTTTGTTAAGCAGTTCTATAGACCAGGGGCAAGGGTGGACACTGTCAGGCAGACCTCAGCCTGGGTTAGATGTGCCAGGGAGCCGGAAGGTATTAGATAGGCTACTGGACAGAGCGCGTGCCTTCTTTGAGGAGAAGGACGGGGCCGAGGAGGAGCAGTCGACGCAATAGGTTAGATCTAAAGACTAGGACGACGGCTGCAGCTGTTCCTCCTTCAGAGGAGTCTTGATCCTTCTTTCTTTTTCTTTGTAATTTGTTAAAATTTAATATAGCCTAGTAAAGTAAATATTGTAAAGTAGAGTAATATGACAGGGTAATTTTCCTTTTCTTTGATCATTTGTAAACTCACAGGGGCACGCGGTCTGCATGCTTCAATTTGCTTGGTTGCTGTCGTCATCAATGTAATTAGGTTAGCCTAGGCTTAGAATAGATTAGAATAGGTTAGCCTACAGTGACGATTAGTATTGTTGTTCCTTAAGCTTTAGTTACCGTAAACTTTTAAGAATGGAGGATAAAATAAAGTCATTGCGGCAGTTCAGGGCCGCCAAGAAGGGAGGGATTACTAAGCTTGCCTCTAATCTGTCTGAATTTATTGAACATGCTGCTACACTGCATGATGTAAGGGGTGTGAAAATAACTTTAGAAAAGGCCCTAGCTGATATCGAGTCGTATAGCATAGAGTTGTATAGCTTATATTCAGATGATCAGTTAGAGGATGAGATGGTGAAAGATATGCAGTATGTTAATCAAGTAAACAGTCAGTTAGCTGAGTTAGATAGTGATCATAGTGCTCTACAGACAACCACTACTGATAGATTTCATGATAGTGCAGCAAGTAGGAAGCAGAAGGGTATTAAGCTACCCTCCCTGAAGTTGCCAGTTTTTGATGGGGATCCAACACAGTGGGTGGGTTTCTGGGAGCTCTTTGATTGTAGTGTTCACTCCCAAACAGACTTAACTGACATTCAGAAATTTACGTATCTAAAGGGACAACTTAGTGGTGAGGCTCTATAAATTGTTAGTGGGTTTAGTTTGGTCGCTGCAAGTTATGAACCAGCGGTCACTATATTGAAAAACAGTTATGGTCAAAAGGATCGCATCAAAGCAGCTCACATAGCGAAACTGTGTAATCTCCCGCATCCTAGCCAGGAGGTCAGTGCTCTGAAAGATTTTTCCGCGTCATTTGAGTGTGCGTTGGAGTCATTACGCTCTATGGATGTAACAGTAAGTGAAATGTGTGCAGTACTGTTGCATAAAAAACTCCCTAGTGCACTCTCTGAAGTGATTAAGCGTGAATTAAAAGCCAACTGGCTGGATGTGGATGAATATGTTCGTGTGTTTAAGACTGAAGTGTGCAATCTAGAAAGTAGACATAATCCACTAGAACAGTTTGGGGCGACCGCCACAGCAGCATATGCGGTGTATCAGAAACCCGATACCAAGCAGAAGTATGGATGTAAGTTGTGTTTAAAGACAGGACATTTTTAGGCAAAGTGTGCAAAATACAAGAACAGTCCCGCCAAGGCCAATAGAGCAAGGCAGTTGAAATTGTGCGTCGGGTGCCTGTCGTCAGAACATGGCAGCCAGGGGTGTACTAACCCTAAAATTAGGCCGTGCCGGTTCTGCCAACAGAAACTTTTAATTATTTGTGTCCGATGCCACGCCTTGAACAAACTGGACAACCAGTGGCCCCTGAACCAACAGTGACCATGGCTGTGGCTTCAGGCTGTAATGCAGTGTTGTTGCCTGCCATTCAGATTCCCTTGACCGACAGAAACGGTTATACCAGTGGAGTAAGAGCTTTGTTGGACCAATGTTTGCAGCGTACCTTCATCTTGCGCTCTGCTTTATCGCAGCTTGATTACGTTAGGGTCAGTAAGGAACAGCTAAAGCTCCAGGGATTTACTGGCTCACTTGGTAGTACTGAGTATGAAATAGTAGAGTTAACCTATCATCACAGAAGAAGGGTGCGTAATTTGAGAGCTGTTGTGGTGGAGGAGTTACCAGTATACAAGCCAGGGAGGGGATTAGGGATGGAGGTAAATTCTATCAAGGCTCGGGGTTACAAATTAGCAGATCCAGGTATCACTGATGGAGATATGATAGGGTTACTGATTGGGGCGAACTTTTATTACCACTTTGTACATTCAGGCTATGTCAGGGAAGGAAGTATAGTTATGTTACCCACAATTTATGGTTACGCACTGAGTGGCACTTATCAGTCAGATATAGAAGAGACCCATGTAGAGTTAGTCACTGTTCTTAAGTTAGCAGTAGACCCTTTAGTGGAGATACAGGAAGATATTGGCAGGAATTCTCCAGAATTAAAGGATCTAATGGGACTTGGACCATATTGGTATAAGTCCTAATGAGACTGGTAAGGGTGGGGAGAAAGTCTTAAATAGATTTTCTGAAACGGTACAGTATTCCGAAGCACAGGGACAGTATGTAGTGGAACTGCCGTGGAGAGATAACATAGATAAATTACCTGATAACTTTAAGTTAGCCCTGGGCAGAATGAGAGGCTTGCAGCGTAAGTTTATAAAAGATCCCAACTACTGTCAACAGTATACAAAGGTTCTGGATAATCAGATAGAAAGGGGGTTTATTGAAAGGGTTGAAAACAGGAATCAAGCTGGTCATCCCATTCACTACTTAGCTCACCATGGTATTACCAAGGATAGTGTTACTATGCCTGTACGGATAGTGTTTGACTGTTCGGCTAGGATGGACGAGAAGGCGTTCAGCCTGAATGACTGTCTCCATACAGGTCCATCGCTAGTGGCTGACCTCACCCAGGTGCTTCTGCGCTTTAGATGCCATCAATTTGCCTGGGTGAGTGATATTGAAAAAGCATTTCTCATGGTGGGATTGAGTGAGAAGGATAGGGATGCTACTAGGTTTCTGTGGCCCGTTGATCCCTTGGATGTTGCAAGTCCTTACATTATCTACCGGTTCCGTGCAGTTCTGTTCGGGGCCACCTGTTCCCAGTTCCTCCTTAATGCTACCATTCAAAAACACCTGTCTATGATACAGGAGAACAGTGAAGTAGTTAATAAGCTCAAAAGGGGGCTGTATATTGATAACTTGCAGGGGACTGATGATGATGTAGGTGATTTGCAACAATGTTGGGATGCCCGTAGAATATTTTCCAGCGCTAACCTGTCTTTACGTGAGTGGGTCACAAATAATGAGAATTTGCGGGAACTGTTGCACCTGAAGGGTATAGCTTCCGCCAAACAACACGGGGTTAGGGTACTTGGCGTTGGGTGGCTAACTAATAAGGATATGTTACAGGTTAATTTCCGCGGAAGTAGCCCTGCATTGGTTACGAAACGCGAGGCTCTAAGTCTAACCGCGAGTGTGTTCGATCCTCTAGGAGTGTTGCTACCGATAACCATCCGGGTGCGGAGGTTCGTGCAGGACTTGTGGAGATTAGAGTGTGGGTGGGATGTCCCCATTCCAGATGACATGAGAGCTAACTGGCAGGGTATTTATAACGATATGATAGATAGTACAGGTATCATGTTTCCCCGTCAGGTCACTAATTCTAAGAGGGTTACGCTGCACCTATTTAGTGACGCTAGCTCAATAGCATATGGTGTAGCGGCCTATGCGGTTGGTGATGAGGTGAGTAGGTTAGTAATGGCCAAAGCTAAGGTGGCGCCTATTAAGTCCCTCACCATACCTAAGATGGAGTTGACTGCTGTTCTTCTCGCAGCTCGTCTCGCATGTTATATATGTGAGGCCTACGCGGACGAGCTGATTATAGAGAATGTATACCTCTGGTCGGACAGCCAGATAACCCTATGCTGGTTGTCTAGTAAAAAGATTTTGCCTACTTATGTTCAAAATAGAGTTGATGAGATAAAGTCATTAGTCCCCGGCGCTCATTTTCGTTATGTGTCCACAGAGGACAACCCCAGTGATCTAGTTACCAGAGGGATTTCATATGTGTCCTTAGTTGCTTCTTCGCTTTGGTGGGGAGGGCCCATATGGCTACCTCACCAAATGCTATGGTCTGATCATGGCCCAGTAGGGGGCTCAATAGGAGGGGACACCACTGTGGGTTGTAACACGAGTCAAGAAGGAATCCTGTCATTGCCGGTACCGGTTGCCCCTACTGCCATATTGAATTGGGACTGGTATGGCTCATATATGAAGTCATGGCATGTAATGGCATGGGTCTTTAGGTTTATTAAGACTCTTAAAGAGAAGACACAAGGGAATTTTCAGGCAAAACCGGCATACTTGACGGTGCCGGAATTAAGAGCAGCAGAGTCAGCCATGATTAAGGTAGCTCAGAGAGAAGCTTACTCTGAGGAACACCACTATTTGTCAAAAGGACAGGGCACACCAAGCAATATAGTGAAGCAGTTAGGCCTCTATATGGAGGGAGGCATGATACGCTGTAGAGGTAGGCTACACTTTTCAGCTTTACATGATAGCGCCAAGTACCCTATCCTTATCCCTAATAAACATCGTATAGCCACCCACTCTCCTTAGTAATTACTGCCACAAAGTGTGTAACCATAGTGGTGTTCGTTATGTTGTAAATTACATAAGGCAAAGATGGTGGATCCCCAAAATTAGACAGGTAGTAAAGAAAGCCTTAAGGGGATGTATCATCTGCAAGAGATTGCAAGGTACATCATACCGTGCTGTACAGGCCCCTCCATTGCCGGAGTTTAGGGTTCAGGAGGTGAGTCCTTTCCAGGTAACGGGGGTTGACTACACAGGTGCCTTGCCAGTAAAAGAGAAGGGGGGTGCTGTAAGTAAACTATATGTAGTCTTATTCACCTGTGCAGTTACTAGAGCGATCCATGTAGAAACGGTGTCTAACCTCTCCTGCGAATCATTTTTGCATGCGCTCCGTAGGTTTAGTACAAAGGAGTACAAAGGAGTACAAAGGAAATCAAGCAACAACAGATCTAGTGACCCTTCTAGGTTGCTTGTCCTCCAAAACACTGAGGATCAAGTGTCCAAACAGTGGTTTAGAGTGGGTAAGGGAACATTGGAAAGGGAATTACTGCCCTGGAACTAATGTCCGTGGCAGGATTAGGAAGTTAGTAGGGGACAGATGGGTTAGTAACTGAGGGGGGGATAAAATAAAGTTATTCATTTACAAACGCAGTCAGTCGCGGGTTTGATGCGAGATATTTGTCTAGGCGGAGTTTAAATGAATCAACGGTGATGCAGTCTATAACGTTTCGGGGAAGCCCATTCCACAAGTTGACAACTCGATTGAAGAAGAAATTCTTAGATTCGTGTGAGTTAAAAGATTTACCAATAATTTTGCAACCGTTTCCCCGCGTGTAATTAGATTGGTCGATAGTGAAGTACTTACTACAGTTCATATTGTCGATGCCTTTGATGATTTTGAACACTTGAATTAAGTCACCTCTTAATCTGCGCTGGGTTAAAGGAAATAGATTTAATTCTCTAAGACGCTCTTCGTATGGTTTGTTCTTTAGGCTAGGTATCATTTTGGTAACTCTACGTTGAACTCGTTCTAGCTTGTTTATATCTTTTTGGTAATAAGGGCACCAGGATTGAACGCAGTATTCCAGAAGAGGGCGGACTAATGAATTGTAAAGGGTTAGGATAACTTCTTTGGATTTATGCTCAAATGACCTGCCTATAAAGCCAATTATTTTGTTTGCCTTCTTAACAACTTCTGAACATTGTTGACTCGGTTTTAGGTTACTCGATATTGTTACTCCCAGATCGGTTTCTCTGTTTACATTCTTAAGCTGAGTGCCATTCATCGAATAGTTTGCTTTCTCATTTAGGTATCCGATATGTAGTACTTTACATTTATCCGCATTGAAACTCATTTGCCAAATTTGGGCCCAACATGACAATTTATCTAGATTGTGTTGCATATCGTCAACTTGTTCTTTTGAGAGTACGCTATTTGCAATTTTTGTATCGTCAGCAAATTTTGAGATTGTACAGGTGAGACCCTCATCTATGTCGTTGATGTAAATTAGAAAGAGAATTGGTCCTAGTACCGATCCCTGGGGTACCCCGCTACTTACATTGGTCCATTTTGATGCCTTACCGTTTATGACTACTCTTTGCTTTCTGTCGCTGAGCCAATTTTCTATCCATTTCAACACACCGTCTTGTATTCCATGCGCTTTTAGTTTTAGCAGTAAACGTTTGTGGGGAACTTTGTCAAAGGCCTTTTGAAAATCAAGGTATATAATATCTACAGCTTTACTCTCATCGTAGAGGTTGAGGATATCGTGGAAGAAGTCTAAGAGGTTTGTTAAACAGGAACGTTTTTTACGAAAGCCGTGTTGAGTATCTTTAAGTATGTTATTTTCCTCTAAGTGATTTACGAGTCTGTCTCGTATGACCGTTTCTAGCATTTTACATACAACTGAGGTTAAGCTAATTGGACGATAGTTACTGGGTAGGGATTTGCTGCCTTTTTTAATATCGGTGTTACGTTGGCTAGCTTCCACTGATCGGGCATAGTTCCAGACTGCAAGGATTTATTGAATAGTAATGTCAGTGGTTTAGAGAGCTCATCCTTAGCTTCCTTTAGAACTCTAGGCGAGATTGTATCAGGTCCTGGCGTTTTATTTACCTTGAGTTTATCTAAACAATTCAATACTTCTCTCTCTGTAACGGTGATATTGCTTAGAACATCTGAATTATCAATCTGAATCGGCGATGGTGTAGGGATATCACTGAGGTCTTCTGTTGTAAAAACTGATGCAAAGAAGGTATTGAGGGCATTACTCATTTGTTCTTCGTCTTTGGTGTATTCTCCATTTTCATCGACTAACGGTCCAACAGTTGAAGTAACGACTTTTTTCTTTCTGATATAACTATAGAATTCTTTCGGGTTTGTTTTACTTTGATTCGCAATATGTAACTCTAAGGTCTTTTTACTTTGCTTAATTAACTTTTTGGCTTTGCGTCGTAGCTCTACAAATTTCAGCCGTTCTTCGTCATTTTGTGAGGATTTTAATCTATCATTAGCAAATTTTTTAGCAAGCAGGCAGTTTGAAATATCTTTATTCCACCATTTGGGCTTATTATTATGGCCTGGACGCCGAGTTTTCGATGGTATGCAGTCTTGCACTGCTTTTAGGTAAGTGGCTTCGAATAACTTCCAAGATGTATTTATGTCGTTATTGTGAATTAAAAAGCTCCAGTCAGTTTCTTTAAACATAGCTCTAAGTTTATGGAAGTTTGCTTTCTTGAAATTAGGGACTTTTTCGATGCTACTATTTGGTTCGTTACTAGTAAACTTTAAAGTGAAAGTTATCGTACGATGGTCGCTGTTACTGAATTCATCACCAACATTCAAATTCTCTATTAATTCTTCTTTTGTTGCAAGTACAATGTCAAGAACGTTATTACCACGGGTCGGCGTTCCAACAAATTGATAAAGCGAACTCTCTTGCAAGTTCGTATACAAGTCATGTCCGGAGTGTGAAGTAAGAGTATCGCCCCACTTGGTCACAGGTAAATTAAAGTCACCAAAAATTACGGTATCTTGTGAGTTACTTACATCTGCAATTTGTTCGTAAATTTCTCGGTCAGTTTGCACTGATTGAGCTGGAGGTCTGTATATTAATGCAAGTATTATTTTGGTACCTTTATTATTCTTTATTAGCACAAAAGATGCGTCGACGTTCACAATTTGAGGTTTTGACAAGAGGGTAGGGTTAAGACTTTCTTTGATATAAAGTAAAACGCCACCTCCATTTCGAGTAGCAGGAGGGGTTACCCTGAGATTATGATGAGTGATAATGCCACCACATTTGTTAGCGGAGCCAGTACATTACGGGAGTTGATGGATGATGCAAGGTTAAAAGGTACTCTAGCGGAATTCAAGTGCGAGTGGCGGTTTATACCGGCCAGGGCGCCATGGTTCGGTGCCATATGGGAACGGGTCATTGGCATCCTAAAGGCTGGCTTGAAGAAGGTACTGGGTCGAGCATTGGTTACCACAGAGGAACTGAATATGGTATTACTGGAGCTCGAGGCCACAGTCAATGATCGCCCGCTTGGCTACAGCTACAGTGATCTTGAAGACCCTCTACCCATCACTCCTTCACAACTGGTTCATGGGAGGCGGATCAGAAGCTTTCCAAGGCGGGAAGTCACTGATGAAGATCTCAAGGACACGACTTGGCGTAACAATGATTCCGTCAACCAACGTTTCCAATATGTTACGAAGCTCTCACATGACCTGTGGAAAAGGTGGAGCACTGATTATCTAATATCACTCAGGGAGCAACATCGTCACTTCATGGTAAAAAAAGGTATAGCATCGCCGCAAGTTGGAGACTTCGTTCTAGTACATGATGACGGCCCCCGACTTTTTTGGCGTATAGGTCGGATAATGAAACTTCTTTGTGGTCCTGACCACGAATGTAGGGTAGTTCAAGTAAAAACAGGAGCCGGTTTGACCACCAGACCGGTGGTTAAGCTATACCCACTAGAGATAAATTTAGAGGTAGTGGATGGCGACAGCAAGCCGAACTCTGATAATATCCTTCCTGCTACTGGAGCGGACCGAGGTGATACCCCTCAGAGGCTGTCACGTCGGGCTGCTTTGGGTTCCTCCCAGTTGTGGCGATCCATGATCGGGACGGGACAATTGTAAATACTTTGTATATAACTGGTGGCGGAGTATGTCGTGAATCCTAGCTGGTATATATACCGTAGTTTGAATTTCCCGAGTTCACGACAGCTGGTTCCTTTTTGTTTATACACATTACTTTATTTATCTTTGTGGATAAATATTACTGTGGTTGCACCAATTATATCTTAGTTTATTTTCCCTTATTATTTAATCACGGGAGACAATATAGAACCCTTAAATATATTTATATTGTTACGATAAAAGGGTATCTCAGTACACTTCACACAGAGACTTCGTCCCGTTCACAACAAACCACCAGTTGCTGCCACATAACAACAGAACTTCACTGAACTACACCTACCGACATGTCCATCACCTAACCTACACTCTTTGCATCACAGCTAAGTTCCTTTAATACTAGAAGTACTACATAGATATTACTGGGACTACCACATATAGCCTACATATACAATTTAACACGTAAGTCAAAACGCTGACCGGTATCATATTTATAGCCTAGGCCATTTCATCTTCCCAGGTCTAATTATTTACTTTATATCCGTTTCTCCTCTACCCCCTAGGAATAATATTCAGGATACCCATTCAGTGCGGGATTATTTCCGCTATAATAGGGCTCATTCAGGCACTACTGATTGCTTAAGCAAGTGCCTGAATGAAATGAAATATTTGCAGCAAAATAACTAGAAGAAAATATCTTAAAATGACACCAGAACAAGCTTCATAGCGCGCTGGGTTCACCCGCAGCGCTATCACAGATATCAGCAATTTTCGCTAATTATTAGCATTATAGCACTACATTTGCCTTTGGCAGCTCTGCATGTATCTCGTGAGACATGGGGTGAGACTATGAGTGCCCCGGCAGACGTACCGGAGAGGGGATGAGGGCCCGTCGTGTTCCTGCTCACTCGCACTCTTCTCCACAGGCTTTAAATTGCAGTAAATTGCCATTGTGTTCCCGTGCACAGCTTCCACAGTGAAAGGGTTAAACAGCGAAAAAAAAATCAAATTTTTGCCACAATCAAAGGTAAAACGGCTTCATCGTACTGAAGGGGTTAAGTACCAATTTCAGAATTTTAGGGTGCAGAGTTGGGTATACATTTGTTGTATGCGAAAACTGTACATCTACATTATTTATTATTTTCTTCAGTTATTTACCTATTCTATTTTTCCTTTTAGCTTGCAGAGGGTCGTGGGGGGACGTATTTCTTAAGTTTATAGGGAGGTTGTGGGGAGGACAGGGACGTAACTCTGTTGGTGGGTCGTGTGCAAGAGAGGTCGGTTGTGGGGAGGGGATAGCGTTGGTTGTGTTAGTCTCCCGAGAGTTAAACGGTCCAACTTACTCTCCAAGTCTGTGTTTTGGCCTCCTTATTTATTTTGGTTTCGTAGTGTTTACTCTACTGATATGCTGCTCTCCCTCTTTTAAATTGTGTTCGTTTGTTGTTTGTTTTCCTTTGTACTCCTGTTAGGCTTCATGTTGGGTTCTCTCCCCTCTAGTATAAAGGTTTATTACTCCTTCCCCTTTTCCTTGCTGCATTGTGCTTGGTGTTTCACTATATATTTGGTTTCTTAGCGTTTATTTTACTAAACTGTTTTCGTGTATTGTGTTTTCTATCTGTTTTGGCTTGTTTTCCTTCGCACTCCTGTTAAACTGTTGGCTTGGTGTTGGTTTCTCTACGCTCTCGTAAATAGACTTGCTACTCCCCCTTCGCCCTTTTCCTAGCTGCATTGTGTTTGGGATTTCATATTATTTCCAGTTTCTTGGCGTTTAATTTACCGTCTCCAAATAAATAGGTGGACATTTTGGTAGGGCTTAGTTGGTTGAAGTTGGTCCAGGGGGAGTTACCTAAGGGAGGTCACCGTTTTTTGTTTTTATCTTTCTCTCCTTTTCTCTCTTTCCCTGGTTTGTATCCATTAGGCCCCATTCAGCCAACTGTTTTAAGACGTTTATCCCCATCCAGGTGTCGATTTCTTCCTGGCGAGCGATAGCGAGCCAGTATTGTATGGAGAAATCCGGCTTTGCCGGAGAAATTTGTATATAGTACAAATTTAGCTTGCTGTTGAAAAAAAAAATATATATGCTGGCTCGCTACCGCTCTCCAGGAAAATATTGACACCTGGATGGAGGTAAACGTCTTAAAACAGTAGGCAGAATAGGGCCGAATGGATACAAGCCAAAGAGAGAGGGAGAGGCAGATAAAACAAAGCGAGGTGGGCTCCCATAATAGTCCAACTGCCTCATTAAGTTGGTGTTTGGGAGTTCTTGTTCTACTGAATCTAAGAACCCGGGAATATATTTATTTATTCGCTTATCGATTACGTTTTGTCCCATTGAAGTTCCGTTTTTCCCAGGCTAAGGATCGCGAGCTTGCAATTTGTGAGTAACCGGTCCAGATGTTTCTATTGAAAAAAAAAAAAAAAAAAAACACAAAAGCGTTGCTTGTAGGGATATCTAGAGTGACGGGGTGGATATGGCTTTAGCTTGAAGTGGGTTTGGTAGGGAACAGTTCCTTAAGTTTCGCTTGGAGGTGGTTTGGGTGTCGGGGGGGGGGGGTCGGTGATCATTAATACTTTGTCTAGCTCGTACTGGGATCCTGGGAAAGTATTTTAAAATGTTAATGGAGTCTGGGGGTTGGGGGATATAGCGTTGGTTGTACAGTACTTGGTCTCGGGAAAGTTTCTGAACGGTGCAACCACCTCACTAAGTCTGGGTTTGGGCTTTATTTCTTATGTCGGTGGTTTGGTTTTACTTTACTTTTTGGCTCATCCTTTATATCACTGTTTTCTATTCTATTATTTATATATCAGATTGCTATCCTTCGTTTCTTCTTCCGTTGCTTTGGGTCTTGGGTTCCTATGGTTCCGTTTTTAAGGGATTACCTTAATTCTTGTCTACTTAATTTTTTTTTCGTGAATACTACCAGCTGTAATGTTGTATTATTATTATTATTATTATTATTATTATTATTGTTTTTTTTGTTTTTTTGTTTGTTTTTGTCTTTGGTTCCTCTTCCCTCCTGTGCAAACGGTTGTTGTCCCTATACCGCCTCTCTTCATTATCCTTTATCTGTGTGTCTTATCTGTTCCTGCTGATAATAGTGTATCCTGCTAAAGATATACACTATGAACATTATACCAGGTTATGATACATTTGGTACAGCATTGTTGTGGCTGGTAGTGGAAGAGATAATGAATGGTCTAACTTTCTTCACCAAGTTGGTCTCTTTGGGCTCTTGTTTAAGGGAGCCCACCTCGCTTTTTTTCTCTTTCTCTCCCTCTCTCTTTGGCTTGTATCCATTTGGCTCCATTCAGCCTACTGTTTTAAGACGTTTACCCCCATCCATGTGTCAATATTTTCTTGGCGAGCGGTAGCGAGCCAGCATATATATATTTTTGTTTTTGACAGCAAGCTAAATTTGTACATTTTTCGATAGAAAAATTTCTCCGGCAATAGTTGGCTGAGTGGGGTCGAATGGATACAAGCCAGGGAAAGAGAGAAAAGGAGAGACAGATAAAAAAAAGCCGGTGATCCCCCTTAAATGCTTGCCTCTGTTCTCTCTCTCTTTCGTTTGTTCTTTATGCTTGCTGCTTTGTGTTTGGGTTCCTCTGGCCTCGTAGATGCTAGTCATTTATTATTCCCTATTGTCTATGCCTTTGTTTTCGTTGTGTTGTTCCTAAATAATTGATTTGTTTATCTCGTGTAAGCGTCTCTTGTTCCTTCCTCCCTTCTTCTTGTTACGCTGCACTACGGGGTTTCTTTCCTTTTGGCTTATTGGTGTTTCCTTTTATTACCTTTGTATGTATTTTGTGTTCTTCATATACTATTATATCTAGTCATTATTACAGATAGCGTTGGTTGTAGTTGATGGCGGGAGAGTTTCGGAATAGTCCAACTTCTTTACTAAGGCGGTCTATTTAAGCTCTTGTTTAAACCTTTCGTCTTGCTGCTTTGTGCTTTAAGTTTATATTGTTCTTCGCTCCTGGTTCGTTGGAGTGTATTGTGACTTGTTTCACTGTATATACTGTATATATATACAGTATATACTGTATATACTGTATATATATACAGTATATGCTGTATATACTGTATATACTGTATATATATACTGTATATATATACTGTATATACTGTATATATATATATATGCTGTATATACATATACTGTATATACAGTATATATACAGTATATACTGTATGTATATACTGTATATACTGTATGTATATACTGTATATACTGTATATACTGTATGTATATATTGTATATACTGTATATACTGTATATACAGTATATATATACAGTATATGCTGTATATACTGTATATACTGTATATACTGTATATATATACAGTATATGCTGTATATACTGTATTTACTGTATATATATACTGTATATACTGTATATATACTGTATTTACTGTATATATACTGTATTTACTGTGTATATACTGTATATATACTGTATATACTGTATATATACTGTATATACTGTATATATATACTGTATATACTGTATATATATACTGTATATACTGTATATATATACAGTATATGCTGTATATACTGTATATACTGTATATACTGTATATATATACAGTATATGCTGTATATACTGTATATACTGTATATATATACTGTATATATATACTGTATATACAGTATATATATATACAGTATATGCTGTATATACTGTATATACGGTATATATATATATTGCTACGACCCTGGCGGCCACGAAGCAGTTGGCTCGCTTGACCAGAGTGGTAACAGTGAGTTTTTATGATTCTCAAGTCTCTGGTAGGATTTTAGCTGTCTGTTGTTGCTTGCTTTCCTTTCACTTCAAATAAATCAGACAGCTCGAGAATGATATACTAGTCATAAAGGAAGCTTAGCTAAATAAGTTATAAGTTCCAGAAACACTTTAAGATCATATTTAATTTACTATTGATTATTTAGATTAATTATGATTAGTATGATTATTTATAATTAATTATGATTAATTATTATATTAGATATTATTATTATTATTTATTATGATGATTTATCCAGAACGGTTCAGCAGCCAACGGGTTAAGATTAATTACGATTGAGATTAATTATTTTTGAGTATTATTTCTTAAGTATTTAGATATTTCTTATTTACTTGGATAACGTATTATTTATTATATATAGTTATGGTCATTATCTTATTATTTGATTATCCTTTATTATCGTTATCTTATTATATTGTTTACAGATACTATCGAAGAAGGGAAGATATTAAAGTCACCAATTCAATAACAGTAAATGTATTTACAAACCTCAATACACAAAAAAATAACGTATGTACAAAATACAGAAAACAAAAAATAGAGAAATAAATATGAAGATCCAGGACGGACCGGTATATGATTTCAATGCTTAATCAAGTATCACTATTGTTAATAAAAATTACAACAGAGATGCATTATATACTGTATATATATATATATATATACTGTATATATACTGTATATATACTATATATATATATATATATATATATATATATATATATATATATATATATACTATATATGTATCGAGGTTATATCACAAATATGTGTGATCAAATTATGTAGTAAAACATCTTCAGGGTAATACGAATACAAATACACTGAAGATGTCTTGAGAGAATAGACGAAAGCTTGGTGTTCCACTGTTTAAATTTTCCTAGCGAGTTTTATTATATATATATATATATATATATATATATATATATATCGTCATTATTACAGGTGCCTTTAGTGGTACTTGGTCCTTGGAGAGTTAGTGAATGGTCTAACTTCTTCACTGAGGCTGTCTGTTTTCATCTTCTTTAAAATGTTCGTGGTTGTTCCTTTGCTTCTCTCTTTTTGCTGGTTGAGTTTTGAGGTTAAGATTTGCTTTGGTTGTACACTCTTTTTCATATTTTTTGTTTATTGTTGTGTATTTGTCCTGTTGGTTTCATGATGTTTCGTTGGTTTCTCTATTACCTTCGCTACTACCTTGCTTCCTTTTGCCTTAGGATTCATATTTGTCTTTGGTTTTATAATTATATGTCTTGGGTTTTTTAAGGGAGCCCACCTCGTTATTTTTATCTTTCTATCCCTCTCTCTTTGGCTTGTATTCATTCGGCCCCATTCAGCCTACTGTTTTAAGACGTTTACCACCATTCAGCCTATACTGTTTTAAGACGTTTACCCCCATCCAGGTGTCAATACTTTCCTGGCGAGCGGTAGCAAACCAGCATATACAGGTATATATATTTGTTTTGACTACAAGCTAAATTTGTACATTTTTCGATAGAAAAATGTCTCCCCGGATTTCTCCGTACAATGCTGGCTTGCTAACGCTCGCCAGGAAGAAATCGACACCTGGATGGGGATAAACACTGTAAGTGTAATGGGTATGCAAAGGGTAATTAAAGTGTCCATAATCATCTACCCATTTAAGGGGTGGATGGTTCACTTTTTGGGCGATTTTTGCATGTATTAATTATTTTTCGTTTCCTCCTTAGACTTCCATCAAATTTAAAAAGAACATCAATTAGATCCCCCTTCTAGATTAATTTGTACATATTTCAGTAAAATGTCCCGGCCGAAGGCCGGTTGTTCCAACATTACAGGCTCACTATCGTTCGCCAGGGAAAAAATCGACACCTAAAAGGTACGAAAGATCTAAATATTGACGAAGAAATGGGGCAAGAAGTCTTATATTTTACTAACTAATGGGGCAAACATCTTAACATCTGAAAATTAATGGGGATAAACATGAGGGAGAAAGTGGTCCAGAAAACCGGCCCATCCCCCCTTAAAGGTATAATGATGATAATTCACCAATCTATTACAGTGCAACAATAGCAAGGCAAATCACTATCAATAATTATACCCATTGAATTTGTTATCCCTTTTTCATACTCTATTTATGCATTTGATTATTTAGAGTGAAATTGGTCCAATATTCTCCCGAGTTAGTCTCCTGTGGCTCCTGTTAAGGGGGCCCACCTCGCTTATTCTCTTCCTCTCTCTTTGTCTTGTATTCATTCGGCCCCATTCAGCCTACAGTTTTAAGACGTTTACCCCCATCCAGATGTCAATATTTTCCTGGCGAGCGGTATCGAGCCAGCATATACATATTATTGTTTTGACACCAAGCTAAATTTGTACATTTTTCGATAGAAAAATGTCTCCGAAGCCGGATTCTCCACACAATGCTGGCTCGCTATCGCTCGCCATGAAGAAATTGACACCTGAATGGGGATAAACATCGTAAAGCAGTTGGCTGAGTGGGGCCGAATGGATACAAGCCAGAGCAAGAGAGAACAGGAAAGAAAGAGAAAAAAGCAGGTGACCCCCCCCTTAAGGTATTTGTTGATATTCCTTGTTTGGTTGTTCTTGTGTGTTTGTTATCGTAGTTCGGGGCCAGCTTCCTCCTTGGTTCCTGGAGGCTGCTGTACCTGACAACGTATTTCTTGCTGGACTGGGGTTTGTTCGTTTTGTGGGGGTTTTTTTGGAGGAGGGGGGGGGGGGGTCATGTTTTTTTTTTTCTACCATCGTATTTGTGTGATGTGTTCTGTCATTGGGTTTTAGGCATCGTTTCTACTGACATGTTATTTCCTTGACATGGCATTATTTACACTGCAAAACGTCAAAGTTTTGAAAGGAATATTATATATTTTGGTATTTTGTTTATGCTAGTTCATTACTACCAATATTCCTGCATAAAGGTGTAATATACAGTATAAATATATATATATACTGTATATATGTGTGTTTGTGTGTGTGTATGTGTGTGGTCTCCCAACTTCTCTATGGATTGGGGAACATCAGAGGCGTAATACAGCAGGGGAGGTGTGGTGGAGTGGTCTTGCCACTGGATTGGTAATCCAATGGACCCGGGTTCAAATCCCGATATGTCAATGGGAAGATATTATTGGGATTGAATTTGTGCTGTACCTAGTATCAGTGCATTACCACAAAGCCCACCGAAATGCCCCCAAAATACCCTCATTGTTCCATGATTAAATAGCACTGTATGAGTATTCCCATATTCAAAATATGCTACAGGGGGACAATGCCTAGTGAGTTCACTGCTCAATAGGTGGCGTTCTGAGAGTGAGGGTCTGAGTCTGGAGGGTGAGACAGTGAAGCACTTGAACGAAGCAACCAGCGGCTTCAGAGATGGAGCTGCTTCGAGCCATGAATGGATGCTTCACATGTCTCACTCTCCAGACTGGAACGAGACCTCACAGGCTTCACCGTGATGAGCGGTGGAATATACAGGCTCTCAGCCTATGCCTGAGAGGGAGTAGTTGGAATATAGAAAAAAACAACAAAATTGAATGGTATAGCACCTCCTCAGAATGATCACACTCATTACATTGGTTACGGACTATATTCACATCCACGGCCATTCTAACAGTACAATACCACTCCACATGCACCCCACGCACTATACTTAAACAATGGGCGGTTGTGCTTGTAACCCTCCCCTGAAACTATCTATAAAATTTCCCCGGTGGAAGCGATTCATTCGTGTCCATCTCGTCGGGAATCAAGACATCTAGCAATAGATAGAGAAAGACAGTATATTAATATTTTGTGTCATGCCCCAGCCAGGGTTCGAACCCAGGCCAGTAGTGCAGCTCTCCAGCACCTAAACCACTAGACCACCGAGGAGCTCAAAAGTAGTGGCTTCATTTGGAATTATATCCCATCCACCACCACCCACTCCGACTCATGATCACGTAGCTAGATACCATACACACAAACACTATAGTCTGTTCGCTGTAAGTAGGCGAGAAACCATGACCTCTAACCTCTGTAACTAAAAAAACGACTAGAGTAATAGAGCTACTATTTCTACCATTTGGGAAGAGTCAGTCAAGGTATAGATGTGGAAATTTACAGCCAATTTGCTCCAGCCCTTTTTGAGTTAACGAGGATAGAGTTAATTATTTCTCGCCTACTTATAGCAACAAAGTTGTTGTTGTTGTTGTTCCCTAAGCTGCCTGGCCGAACAGCCCCGAGTCCCCAAGGAAGGCCATGGCCACGGTCGGGCTTTCCCACAGAGCTCTCAAAGAGTGTAAATTGTGTTGTTGGCGTAAGTGGTTGTGTGAGATGCAGTCTTCTATGATGTGTTTAATGGTATGGGGTGCTGTGTTACAACCCGGGCAGGTGTCGACGACGGAGTCATCCAGTCTCTTCTGATAGCTCAGAAGAGCCGGATGGTGTCCGCATCTCAGCCTGGCCAGGTGGACTCTGTCCTCGCGAGGAAGGGAGGATTCAGAAGGATGGATTTCGGGAGGTCGTGCTTGCAGCTGCGTGTTGTCTATGAGTGAGTGGATGGAACGGCGAGTGATATGAGTATGGATGTGCTTCCGGAAGTTGGTTTGGGGTGGGCAGGGAGGGAGAGAAGACAGTATTTGTGTGTGATAGCGTGTGCTGGGTGTTGTTTTGATATTTCTTGGTGTCTGTGAGTGTGTAGCCATGTAGTGTAGTGGGTGGTGTTGATTCGTGGAGGCTGCTGCTAGGAATTGTGTGCCTCTCATGTCAAGATGATCTTTGACTTTGAGGACTTTGGTTTCTTGATGTAGGTGATCTGTGGGTGTCGTAGCTGTGCATCCTGTGATGATTTTCAGGGCTTTATTTTGAATAGTCTGTAAGGTCTTATGATGTGTTTCAGCTAGGTTAGAAGCCCAGGCCGGGCTTGCATATTCCATAACTGATCTTATGTATTGTTTGTAGACTGTGGTGGTGGTTTCTTTGTTGTGTCCAAATTTCGTGTGGGCAAGTGATCTGAGGGCGTTAAGTCTGGGTGCCAGTTTCTTTTTCATGTTTGTGGTGTGCTGTTTGAATGTCATTTGGGTGTCGTATGTTACTCCTAGGATTTTGTGTGTGTGTGTGTGTGTTAGGGGTGTGTTGTTTATATTGAGTCCCGGGACGTAATTGTGCTCTCCTGTCCAGCTTGTGATGAGGGTTGCAGTGGATTTAGCTGGGGCTAAATTGAGTCTGTTTGTAGTGCACCATTCATGTAATGTGTCGAGATAGTCTTGAAGGAGTCTTGTTGCTATGTCTGGGTTTTGGTGCATGCTTGTGAGTGTTATGTCGTCTGCGTAGGAGGCTATGGTTATTTGGGGTGAATTTGGTGTATTTATATCATGCATGTACAGATTGAAGAGTGCGGGCGACAGGACGGATCCTTGCGGGACTCCGTTTGGGAAATTTCTAATGCTAGATGACTGACCAGCAAAAGATACGTGTGCACATCTGCCTGCTAAGAAGTTGGCCAGCCATCTTTTGGTGTTGTGCATGTTTGTGTTGTAGATTTTGTTTGTTAGGTTGTGGCGGGGGATGGCATCGAAGGCTTTACTAATGTCGAGTGTGGCAAGTACTGATCTATGTGGTGGTCTAGCTGAGTTGATGCCGTCAAAAGCTCTGTGTAAGGTCTGTAAGAAGAGTGTTTGTGGAGTGCAATGGCCTGAAGCTGTGTTGTGTTGGAGAAAGGGGTAAGTCAGGTGTCATCAGTTGTAGTACAAGGCGCTCTATGACTTTGGAGGGGGTGCAAAGGAGTGTGATAGGGCGGTGTGAGGAGGGTAGTGTGGGGTCTTTGTTAGGTTTGGGGAATGTGATGATGATACCATGCTTCCAGATGTCTGGTATTGTGTTGTGTGAGTAGCTGTAGTTTGATATGTTAGTGAGTGCTTGTATGCCTTGTGGTCTGAGGTGAATGTTGCTTATGCATGTTGTCTAGGCCTCAGGCGGGTGAGAGTTTGAGATTGTTGATGATATGCTTTGTCTGGTTGTTGGTGAAGGGTGTATAGTCAGGGTCTGTGGGGAATTGTCTTTTTCGTCGGATGACACGTCGATCGTCTTTGTGGGGTTTTAGGTGACTGACATGAGAGAAGTGATTGATGAGAGTGTTTGCTTGTTGTTTACATGAAGGAGTAGAGTCTGTTGTTGTGATTGCAGCATGTGATTGTGTTGTGTTGCTGTTGGAAAGTGTGATGCTGTTTAGTGTTTTGTAGAGTTTTTTGGGGTTTGTTTTGTGATCGAGTGTTTGTAGGAAGTTATTCCAATTTAGTGTTTGTTGTTCTTGTATTTTGTTGTTAATCTGGATGTTGAGTGCTTGAATTTGTTGATTGATGTCTTGTGTGTGGGGTGCTGGGGAGTGTTTCAGTGTGTCGCGTTGTATGATGAGGTTTTGAATTTCTGGCGAGAAGTTGGGGTTGTGTTTTTTTATGTTACTTTTGGAATGTGTTTCTTGTCGACGTTTTGGATAGTCGTACTAAAGAAGGATACAAGTAATGAAACGTCTTGCACAGGGTTAATTTTGCTTGGTCCCGGGAGAGTTAGATAACGGTCCAAGTTGTTCACAGAGTTGTCGTTTAACTCTTGCGTAAAATATTTAATGCTTCCTGCTCTATCCTCTTCCTCCTTCGCTGTACCCCACTTCTTAAGGGAGCCCACCTCGGGTTTTTTCTCTTTCTCTCCCTCTCTTTTTGGCTTTTATCCATTCGGCCCCTTTCAGCCTACTGTTTTAAGACGTTTATCCCCACCCAGGTGTCAATATTTTCGTGGCGAGCGGTAGCGAGCCAGCATATATATATTTTTGTTTTGACAGCAAGTTAAATTTTTAAATTTTTGGATAGAAAATTTCTCCGGCGAAGCCGGATTTCTTCATACAATGCTGTCTCGCTATCGCTCGCCAGGAAGAAATCGACACCTGGATAAGGATAAACGTCTTAAAACAGTTGGCTGAATGGGGCCGAATGGATACAAGCCAGAGAAATAGAGAAAAGGAGAAAAAGATAAAAAAAGCAGGTGACCCCTCCCCCTTAACCCTATCAGTGTTATCACACCTTTTGTTTATATTGTGCTATTTTACTGACATTAATAAATATCTGAGTGATCTAGAGACATACTGAACATAGTGTATAACTAAGTCTACCCCTACAGGCCTATCATAAGCTGAATACAATTTTATAATATTAACCAGAAAGCATTATAAGTAGCGTCATCTTATACAGTATTTAATCCTTTCACGCACATATGACCCAGAGGTTGCCAGATTAGCCATAAGAAATAGAGTTCTCTCACTCTTATAATTACCTCTCCAAAATTAGTTTTCTGCCCACAGCTAACTCAAAAACAACTGCAGAGGTTGAAGTAACTAAACTAAAGCTTTATAAATACCCCTGATGGTAACAAATGCTTTAAAGTAACCCTAATAGGCTCAAAATCGCGCGTCATATGTCGGAGAGGGTTAAGGGGTTAATTCCTTTGAGTACCAGCGACGTGTGTTATACTTTATTCTAGCTATATTTAGACGCTATTATGCAGTTTAGGAAGGATCTGTGCTAGTTAAAAGGGTTGGTTGAGGTAATTAGAAGCCCTATTATTATTGGAGGCCCTTCCTAAGCTAAATGAAATCGTCTAATAGTTGCCAAGATATGATGTAATAGACATCCCTGGTACTGAACGGGTTAATTCCTTGGATTTTAGTATTCAACTTTCCCGTATCTGTTCCTTGGTTGTTGTTGTGTTGTCTCCTGCTGACTTCCTGGATTCTCTTCACCCTGCTTCACGTACTGCCTTGACGTACTATATTTGAGTCAAAGGGGAAGGGTTTATTTATTGGTCGATTTATTTATTTAGTTAGTCATTATAATTATAGTTTCCTCCCTAGCCCTCCATCAAGCTTAACAAATACATCCCCAAGATCACCCTGCTTGATAAATTTGTACATTTTTTCGGTAGAACAAATTTCTCGGCTTAAGGCCGGTTCTTCCCAAATTACAGGTTCGCTATCGCTCGCTTGGACAAAATAGACACCTTAATGGCACGAAAGGTCTAAATATTGACAAATTAATGGGGCGAAGTCTTAAAATCGCCCAACTAATGGGTCGAACGTCTTAAAATCTGAAAGATAATGGGGCTAAACATGAGGGAGAAGGGAAGTCAGAAAATGAAACCATCTCCTTTAACCCCTTCTGTACCGGCGACGTCTTTTAAATTTTATTCTATCTATATCAAGACAATTTTGTACAGTTTAAAAAGGTTCTGAGGTAGTAAAAAGGGTAAATCAAGTTAGTTCGAAACCTGTTAATTGCTGGAGACCCTTTTTCTAGTGACTACAATCGTCTAATATTAGCCAGAATAAAGTTAAAAGACGGCATCGGTACTGAAGGAGCTAACATTCCTTTTGTTGCTTTGGGATTAATTTTGCTACACCTTATTGTTCAGGTTCTATGAACAGTAGTCTTGTTGTTGTCTTGGTTTCTTGGACTACCTTTGATTCCTATTTGCTATATATATTTGTCCTCATATCTTGCATTATTCTTTAATATTCTTTCCTTTTATTTACATTATTTCTTCTATTTCTCGTATGCACATCATTTTTGGATAATGTTTTATATCCTTGTTTTATATTTCCTTGGCGTTTATTTTACCTCCTTAACTTACTTTTAAGCCTTTGAGTATGAGAGTCCTTTCCCGAGATTAATAATATGTTCTCTTGCCACCCAGAACACAGTATTGCAAGCTATTAAAGGAGTTCCGCTATGTAACTTTAAACCTCTTATATATGAGACATCTTCCATATATTTCAAACAATCTTTCTACTGTTCGTAACAAAAGTGGTTTCATCATGCTAGAAGGGTTAACAGAAAATGTGGAAGATATATATTCACGCTCATATGCTTAAGGTGGGTCACCGGCTTTTTTGTTTATCTTTCTCTCCTTTTCTCTCTTTCCCTGGCTTGTATCCATTCGGCCCCATTCAGCCAACTGTTTTAAGACGTTTATCCCCATCCAGGTATCGATTTCTTCCTGGTACAAAGGAGTACAAAGGAAATCAAGCAACAACAGATCTAGTGACCCTTCTAGGCTGCTTGTCCTCCAAAACACTGAGGATCAAGTGTCCAAACAGTGGTTTAGAGTGGGTAAGGGAACATTGGAAAGGGAATTACTGCCCTGCCACTAACGTGGCAGGACTAGGAAGTTAGTAGGGGACATATGGGTTAGTAACTGAGGGGAGGATAAAATAAAGTTATTCATTTACAAACGCAGTCAGTCGCGGGTTTGATGCGAGATATTTGTCTAGGCGGAATTTAAATGAATCAACGGTGCTGCAGTCTATAACGTCTCGGGGAAGCCCATTCCACAAGTTGACAACTCGATTGAAGAAGAAATTCTTAGATTCGTGCGAGTTAAAAGATTTACCAATAATTTTGCAACCGTTTCCCCGCGTGTAATTAGATTGGTCGATAGTGAAGTACTTACTACAGTTCATATTGTCGATGCCTTTGATGATTTTGAACACTTTAATTAAGTCACCTCTTAATCTGCGCTGGGTTAAAGGAAATAGATTTAATTCTCTAAGACGCTCTTCGTATGGTTTGTTCTTTAGGCTAGGTATCATTTTGGTAACTCTACGTTGAACTCGTTCTAGCTTGTTTATGTCTTTTTGGTAATAAGGGCACCAGCATTGAACGCAGTATTCCAGAAGAGGGCGGACTTCCAGAAGCGATAGCGATCCAGCATTGTATGGAGAAATCCGGCTTCGCTGGAGAAATTTTTCTATCGAACAAATGTACAAATTTAGCTTGCTGTCAAAAAAAAAATATATATATGCTGGCTCGCTCCCGCTCGCCAGGAAAATATTAACACCTGGATGGGGGTAAACGTCTTAAAATACAAGGTTGAATGGGACCGAATGGATACAAGCCAAAGAGAGAGGGAGAAAATGAGACAAAAAGCGAGGTGGGCTCCCTTAAATAATTGTTTCCCCTTGCAACGCCGTTCATGGACGAAATACCATAAGAACATGACGTTACCTTAACCCTTTGAGTACCAGCAACGTGTGTTATCTTTTATTCTAACTATAATTAGACGATATTAGGCCTATGCAGCTTAGGAAAGATCTGTGGTAGTTTGAGGGGTTGATTGAGACGGTATGAATCCTTATGGCTAAAGGTCCTTCCTAAGCTGAATGAATCCTTATTATTGCTAAAGGTCCTTCCTAAGCTGAATACAATTGCCCGATAGTTGCCAGAATATGAGGAAGACAAGGATGTCACCGGTAGAGTATGGGTTAAGAAACGTGAATGATAACCCATGCACACACTCTGTAGCCAACACTCATTCCCACACTATTATTCGTTCGGTATCAGACGAAGGGAAAGTACTTTTTAAGGGGGGTCACCGGCTTTTTTGTTTTATCTTGCTCTCCTTTTCTCTCTTTCCCTGGCTTGTATCCATTCGGCCCCGTTCAGCCAACTGTTTGAAGACGTTTATCCCCACCCAGGTGTCGATTTCTTCCTGGCGAGCGATAGCGAGCCAGCATTGTATGGAGAAATCCGGCTTCGCTGGAGGCATTTTTCAATCGAAAAATGTACAAATTTAGCTTCCTGTCAAAACAAAAATATATATATGGTGGCTCGCTACCGCTCGCCAGGAAAATATTCACACCTGGATGGGGGTAAACGTCTTAAAACAGTAGGCTGAATGGAGCCTAATGGATAAAAGTCGAAGAGAGAGGTAGAGAAAGATAAAAGAAAAACGCGAGATGGGCTCCCTAATATAAGCATACAGTTGTACTTCTGTTTGTGCATACACCTTTAACTGTCTTGATAGTGTAATGGTTAATGCGCGGAATTTCGGTGTGAGTATCCTAGGCTCAAATAGTACCACATGTATTCATTAGTTTCCTTGATTTCATTAATTAGGTATATGGTGATATTATGAATGTATTCAGGTTCAGAAGTCATTCTTAGCGAGGCCTCCCCTTGTGGTTAAGTGCCCCATCAATTACCCCTTCCATTTGTGTAATTATTAGGCTATCATAGTGCAGTTGGGTTATGCTTATAGTAGATTAATATCCAGTATTCGAGAATGGATAATGTATCTTAGGCGTGTGAATAAACCTTTAACTGGCTTGATAGCATAATGGTTAGTGCATGGAATTTCGATGTGAGCATCCTAGGTTCAAATCCTTGGAGTACCACATTGAATTGAATTAATTATGTTTATTTGTAAGTAAAAAAAGTTAAGTTATAAGTTAGTGAAAATATGAAATTATATAGTAGTTCAGTAGTTACAAATCTGCCCTAATAATTTTGGTTGGTCTAGTTTTCCAAAGAATGGGAAGATCACAATCCTTTTTAACTTATATATCCATATCATCTTCAGTATGTGTGGCCGTATGCTGTACAACCACAGAAAATCACAAGGGAATGATTATTAACAAAAGAAGCGTAGATAAGTAATGCTTTATTTTCATTCAAGTGGATTAAAGATATACTACAGTACTTAATTTCTTAATCGTAACAGTCTAATAATAAATATATGTATGGAGTTTGTATTCTTATAAGCTAATCATTTACTTATCCCGTTTCAGATAGTTGTTGCTTGCTCGATGGACGGCCGTTTACATGTGAGTGTTAAATCCCACCTTTAGTGAAACCCAGGTAGCTTCCTACTGTGCAGTGTCTTAATTCCTTGAGGATTATGAAGCGTTTTGACAGTTAAATTTGGCTGTTATTAAACAATTTGTTAGCTTAACCCGGGAAGCGCGGAGCTATGGTATTTTAAATGTCCCGCCAGGCGAAGGTATTTTGGTTCATTCCTCACAAAAATCTTCATATTTACCATAAATATCATTAAACTTATACATATGTGCCTATTTTACGTTTAATATGAAGATATTAACATTTAAGAGCAATATAATAAGTGGGAATAGCATTTGATTGATGAAAAAGATGTATTAATGACGCCCGGTTGTATCATGAGGCGAGAGCTTGGGCGGCGTATATGCTCCCTTCACGAGCTCTCGAGCGACACTGATGGCTCTGAGTAGAAGTCTCTGTGTTGCAAGGATCTCTAGCTGCCTCACCCGTGTTAACCCTTGTCTAGCGGGGGGTTTTGGGCTTATTTGGGCATATTCAGGCCCTCCTGAATGATAAATCAAGTATCTGCATGAAAAGAAATTTATTTAGCAGAAAACTAGGCGCTAAAAGCTTCAAAATGAGACCAGAACGAGCTACGTAGCACTCGTGGTTCACATACAGTGATACCAGTAACATGGGAGTTTAGCATATAGCGGCATATTTTTCCCAGCTATGCTCACTACTGGCTACACTGCCGGCCTCTCCAGAACACAGGGAACATGAGTTAATGGGCGGCGGTAAGCCCTGGGAGTCGGCTGTCTGGCCCGCTGCGCTCCCGGCCATTTGCACTCTATTTTAACCCTTTAAAAGCCTTAATAATGCTCCTAACTTGCTGCAAATTGGAGCCGGACTTAAGTCCGGCCCCGATCTTTAAGGGTTAAAGAGACTGCGTGAGGAAAATTCGCGATGAAAATTACCCGAAAAAAGGGAGAATAAGAGGAAAAATAGCTGATAAATGAGGAGGGGGGAAAGGAGGGGAAGGTACACATATGTAGGAGTGGTAGAAAGTAATGGAAGGAAATTGTCTCACCTAATCATATATTGCTTTGTTTTGAGTGGCAGTGTGGTGTTTTGATTTTTTTTTTTTTAGGCCTTGGCTCCTATGAGGAACTTCGCACTTGCCCACCAAACCTCCTAAGAGGTAGTTTGCCTTTCCCGGGTTAAGAAGAACCTGTGGGAGCTAAAAGTTACGTGAAATAGATTTGTTTACCCCTTTGATTTCTAGAGATAAATTGAATGAAACCGTATAATGCTAACTATAATAAAGTGTAAAAATGCATTCTGAAAGAGTTAACCTAACCAAGGTTTAAAATAAGTGTGCAATGTTCCCAAGTATGTAGTGTTACCAAGTGTGCAGTGTTACCAAGTGTGTAGTGTTACCAAGTATGTAGTGTTACCAAGTGTGGTGTGTTACCAAGTGTGTAGTGTTACCAAGTGTGGTGTGTTACCAAGTGTGTAGTGTTACCAAGTGTGTAGTGTTACCAAGTGTGTAGTGTTACCAAGTATGTAGTGTTACCAAGTGTGTAGTGTTACCAAGTGTGTAGTGTTACCAAGTATGTAGTGTTACCAAGTGTGTTGTGTTACCAAGTGTGTAGTGTTACCAAGTGTGTAGTGTTACCAAGTATGTAGTGTTACCAAGTGTGTTGTGTTACCAAGTGTGTAGTGTTACCAAGTGTGCTGTGTTACCAAGTGTGTAGTGTTGTTGTTGTTGTTCCCTAAGCTGCCTGGCCGAACAGCCCCAAGGCCCCGAGCAATTCCAAGGCCATAACCGAGCGCCCCCACAGAACCCTCCCTGCCGACCACAATAAAGCCTGGGTGACCGAAGCCACTCCATGGCGGGGAGCTGAGGAGGGTGCGGAAACGCCCGGGAAACCAAAGCCCCACCCAGGGCCCTGTGCCCCTCAGCAATTATGAAGAGAAAGTTGAGGGGCAAGGGAAAAATGTGACGCTTTAGCTTCCAATCTTGGTAGATTGGGAGGTCAATCCACGGAAAAGACGCCGTCACTTGAGATCTAGAAAATATATAAGTTAAAGGAACAGTCAGAGTAAGCCATGGGTATGGCAGAGATCGCTCAGTTCTCACTCTGATAGACCAGCCCATCACCACATGACTAGAACCCAATCCTCTCAGCATCAGCTAGGAAAGGCCCTAGAAAGCCGCCTTAGGCGGGGGGGATAGCTCCCCTATTTCAACCTCTTTCGGGGTCGGGCACCCGCCCAGTGTGTAGTGTTACCAAGTGTGGTGTGTTACCAAGTGTGTAGTGTTACCAAGTGTGTAGTGTTACCAAGTGTGTAGTGTTACCAAGTGTGGTGTGTTACCAAGTGTGGTGTGTTACCAAGTGTGAAGTGTTGCCAAGTGTGTAGTGTTACCAAGTGGGTAGTGTTACCAAGTATGTAGGGTTACCAAGTATATAGTGTTACCAAGTATGTAGTGTCACCAAGTGTGTAGTGTAGTGTTACCAAGTGTGTAGTGTTACCAAGTATATAGTGTTACCAAGTATGTAGTGTCACCAAGTGTGTAGTGTTACCAAGTGTGTAGTGTTACCAAGTGTGTAGTGTTACCAAGTATATAGTGTTACCAAGTATGTAGTGTCACCAAGTGTGTAGTGTAGTGTTACCAAGTGTGTAGTGTTACCAAGTGTGTAGTGTTACCAAGTATAGTATGTAGTGTCACCAAGTGTGTAGTGTAGTGTTACCAAGTGTGTAGTGTTACCAAGTGTGTAGTGTTACCAAGTGTGTAGTGTTACCAAGTATGTAGGGTTACCAAGTATGTGTTACCAGTGTAGTGTCACCAAGTGTGTAGTGTAGTGTTACCAAGTGTGTAGTGTTACCAAGTGTGTAGTGTTACCAAGTGTGGTGTGTTACGAAGTGTGTTGTGTTACCAAGTGTGGAGTGTTACCAAGTGTGGAGTGTTACCAAGTGTGGTGTGTTACCAAGTGTGTAGTGTTACCAAGTGTGTAGTGTTTCTTCAAATGTCTGCAGTCATCATGGTTATTTCATACAGGTATATTATTGTATAATGTTTACAGTAATTAATCATTTCAGTAGGGGCGACGTCTTTTTTATATTATTTGGGTTACAATTAGATTACTTTAATTACCATAGAGACATCTGGGAATCAAATGGGTCATAATTAATCATTTGTCTTCTACGGATCCTTTTGAAGCTGAATCGTTAATAATAGCCAGGAGTTAATACCATTATGTCATCAGTACCGAAAGGAGTTACATAACCCCAATGAAATAAAGTAGCAGCAATTAACACAACTAATCCTCGTGTATAATATATACTTATCTTGAGTATATATATATATATATATATATATATATATTATGTTACTTTTTTGTATTACTACAATGGCTGGTATATAATATTTTTGTGACATGACCCAGCCATGGTTCGAACCCAGGCCAGTAATGCAGCACTCCAACACCTTAACCACTAGACCACCAAGGAGCTTAAAAGTAAAGGCTTTCTTTGGAATTATTTCCATCCACCACCACCCGCTCCGACTCGTGGTCACGCAGCCTGATGCCTTACACTCATACACCTCACACAAACACTATAGTCTATTCGCTCTAAGTAGGCGAGAAATCATCACCTCTAACTTCTGTAACTTAAAAACGACTAGAGTAATCGAGCTAATATTTCTACCATTTGGGAAGAGTCAGTCAAGGAATAGATGTTGAAATTTACAGCCAATTTGCTCCAGCCCTTTTACAGGAGTTACAAAGGATATAGGTCATAAATTATCGCCTACTTAAAGCGAATAGACTATAGCAACTAAGTACTAGAGTAGGATAAAGTAGGATATAATAGGATATAAAAGATCCCCAAGGTAAACTTCAGGAATTACAACATGCAGGCCCACATTTGGCCAACATTATTCCCAAAGTTTGGACGGGTACGGAGTTTACCTCTACTTTTCCTTTACCAACACTATAACGGTAACTTGTCCGAACTTGAGGGGAGGTTTGTATATATGTGTTTATTTATCTGTTTAGTTCTCTCTTTTTTTTTTTTAAGTTATCTTCCAAAACCTCCATCAAGCATAAAAATATATACCCTCATGACTCCCCTTCAACAATAATTTGTACATTTATTGGTATAACATTTACGCGGCCACAGGCCGGTTCATTCTAAACTACAGGCTCGTTATCGCTCGCCAGGAAAAAATAGAAACCCAATTGGCAAAAATTGTCATAAAATCGCCAAGGGAATGGGGCGAACGTATTCAAATCTCAACACTTATGGAGTTAATTCGTAATGAAGAAGGGGTCCATAAAACCAATCCTCCTCCTAACCTAACTTGCCTAAGCTAACATAAAAACCATAAGTAAAATTAAGGGCCCTCGGCCACCACCTAACTAACTTTGTGAATTATACAATATTCAAATATACAAATGTAGAATATACTGTATATCTCTATATCTGACTATGGGTTATACTAGGTAATACATAAGAAATAATACTAGTGTAACTAATTGATATGGCAACACTATGACGGGATGATTCTGCAATGATCATACAATCTTAAGAGGGTAGGGTTGATTTATGTGTATATTCATTCACTTGTTTATTATTGTTTTAGTTTCCTCCCTAGACCTTCATCAAGCATAATAAAATATCCTCGAGATAGATTTGTACATTATTCGGTAGAAAAATTTCCCGGCCCAAGGCAGACTCCCAAAATACTGGTTTGCTGTCGCTCGCCAGGAACAAATAAACACTAAATGGCACGAAAGGTCTTGATATTGATAAAGGAATAGGCCGAATGGTCTAAACTCGACAAACTAATTCAAGACCGAAGATGCCGACTTTTGCATCTCTCTATATTATCACCAACCCACCAATTAACTTACAAATAAACCTAATTAATGAAATCAATGAAACTAATGAATACGTGTGGTACTCCAAGGATTCGAACCTGGGATACTCACCCAAGACAGTTAACTAATGTCTAAATGTATTTATATATTGCTTTATTATATATTCAATTTGTATATAATAGTTTACAGTATAATTATGAACCCTGACTTAGGACATTATTGCCAGTTAACCCATTCAGTACCGGTGATATCCTTTCCATTATATTCTGGCAACTATTAGGCGGATTTATTCAGCTTAGGGAGAATGCCTACCCGTTAACAGATTACAGACTATCTCAATTAACCCCTACTGTACCGGCGACGTCTTTTTAATTTATTTCCAGCTATATTTAGACGTTTTTGTGCAGCTAAAGAAGGATCTGTGGTAGTAGAAAGGGTTAAGTGATATATTACGAAGCCTGTTCATTGCTTGAGGCCTTTCTATAACTGAATAACATCGTCTAAGATTAGCCAGATTAAAGTTACAAAGACGTTACCGGAACTGAATGGTTTAATCCTTTTAGCTGCCATATATCATTCCTATGCTTCTTAAAATCGTCTAAATGAAGATAAAATTAAAACAGAAAGGCGTTGCCGGTACAGAGTACAGAAGAGTACAAAGGAAATCAAGCAACAACAGATCTAGTGACTCTTCTAGGCTGCTTGTCCTCCAAAACACTGAGGATCAAGTGTCCAAACAGTGGTTTAGAGTGGGTAAGGGAACATTGGAAAGGGAACTACTGCCCTGGAACTAATGTCCGTGGCAGGATTAGGAAGTTAGTAGGGGACAGATGGGTTAGTAACTGAGGGGAGGATAAAATAAAGTTATTCATTTACAAATGCAGTCAGTCGTGGGTTTGATGTGAGATATTTGTCTAGGTGAAGTTTAAATGAATCAACGGTGCTGCAGTCTATAACATCTCGGGGAAGCCCATTCCATAAGTTGACAACTCGATTGAAGAAGATTTTTTTAGCTTCGTGTGAGTTAAAAGATTTACCAATAATTTTGCACCCGTTTCCCCTCGTGTAATTAGATTGGTCGATAGTGAAGTACTTACTACAGTTCATATTGTCGATGCCTTTGATGATTTTGAACACTTTAATTAAGTCGCCTCTTAATCTGCGCTGGGTTAAAGGAAATAGATTTAATTCTCTAAGACGCTCCTCGTATGGTTTGTTCTTTAGGCTAGGTATCATTTTGGTAACTCTACGTTGAACTCATTCTAGTTTGTCTATATCTTTTTGGTAATCAGGGCACCAGGATTGAACGCAATATTCAAGAAGAGGGCGGACTAAGGAATTGTAAAGGGTTAGGATAACGTCTTTCGATTTATGCTCAAATGACCTGCCTATAAAGCCAATTATTTTGTTTGCCTTCTTAACAACTTCTGAACATTGTTGACTCGGTTTTAGTTTACTCGATATTGTTACTCCCAGATCGGTTTCTCTGTTTACATTCTTAAGCTGAGTGCCATTCATCAAATAGTTTGCTTTCTCATTTTGGTATCCGATATGTAGTACTTTACATTTATCCGCATTGAAACTCATTTGCCAAATTTGGGCCCAACATGACAACTTATCTAGATTGTGTTGCATATCGTCAACTTGTTCTTTTGAGAGTACGCTATTTGCAATTTTTGTATCATCAGCAAATTTTGAGATTGTACAGATGAGACCCTCATCTATGTTGTTGATGTAAATTAGAAAGAGAATTGGTCCTAGTACCGATCCCTGGGGTACCCCGCTACTTACATTGGCCCATTTAGATGCCTTACCCTTTATGACTACTCTTTGCTTTCTGTCCCTGAGCCAATTTTCTATCCATTTCAACACACCGTCTTGTATTCCATGCGCTTTTAGTTTTAGCAGTAAACGTTTGTGGGGAACTTTGTCCAAGGCCCTTTGAAAATCAAGGTATATAATATCTACAGCTTTACTCCATCATAGAGGTTGAGGATATCGTGGAAGAAGTCTAAGAGGTTTGTTAAACAGGAACGTTTTTTACGAAAGCTGTGTTGAATATCTTTAAGTATGTTATTTTCCTCTAAGTGATTTACGAGACTGTCTCTTATGAGTGTTTCTAGCATTTTACATACAACTGAGGTTAAGCTAATTGGACGATAGTTACTGGGTAGGGATTTGCTGCCTTTTTTTAATATCGGTGTTACGTTGGCTAGCTTCCACTGATCAGGCATAGTTCCAGACTGCAAGGATTTATTGAATAGCAATGTCAGTGGTTTAGAGAGCTCATCCTTAGCTTCCTTTAGGACTCTAGGTGAGATTGTATCAGGTCCAGGCGTTTTATTTACCTTGAGTTTATCTAAACAATTCAATACTTCTCTCTCTATAAGGTGATATTGCTTAGAACATATGAATTATCAATCTGAAACGGCGATGGTGTAGGGATATCACTGAGGTCTTCCGTTGTAAAAACTGATGCAAAGAAGGTATTGAGGGCATTACTCATTTGTACTTCGTCTTTGGTGTATTCTCCATTTTCATCGACTAACGGTCCAACAGTTGAAGTAACTACTTTTTTCTTTCTGATATAACTATAGAATTCTTTCGGGTTTGTTTTACTTTGATTCGCAACATGTAACTCCAGGGTCTTTTTACTTTGCTTAACCCCCCCAGACAGATTATATTAACTTACTGACGAGGAGGCGGACGACACTGTATTATCCCCACAACTGTCAATATCTCACTGCGGGACCGTTAGATGTCGGAGAAACTTGGGGTTGCCACCAATCGACAGATTTTCATCTAACTTACCTAACTTACTGAGCTCAATATGACGCTAGAGCGTCATATAACTTATTAGAGAGATATTAAGATAAGTTCATGACGCGATCGCGTCATATGAGTTTTTTGGCATAAGTTCCATGTGACGCGATCGCGTCATATGAGTCGGAGGGGGTTAATTAACTTTTTGGCTTTGCGTCGTAGCTCTACAAATTTCACCCGTTCGTCGTCATTTTGTAAGGATTTTAATCTATCATTAGAAAACTTTTTAGCAAGCAGACAGTTTGAAATATATTTATTCCACCATTTGGGCTTATTATTATGGCCTGTACGCCGTATTTTCGATGGTATACAGTCCTGCACTGCTTTTAGGTAAGTGGTTTCGAATAATTCCCAAGATGTATTTATGTCGTTATTGTTAATTAAAAAGCTCCAGTCAGTTTCTTTAAACATGGCTCTAAGTTTATGAAAGTTTGCTTTCTTGAAATTAGGGCCTTTTTCAATGCTGCTATTTGGTTCGTTACTAGTAAACTTTAAAGTGAAAGTTATTGTACGATGGTCGCTGTTACTGAATTCATCACCAACATTCAAACTCTCTATTAATTCTTCTTTTGTTGCAAGTACAAGGTCAAGAACGTTATTTCCACGGGTCGGAGATCGAACAAATTGATAGAGTGAACTCTCTTGCAAGTTCGCATACAAGTCATGTCCGGAGTGTGAAGTAAGAGTATCGTCCCACTTGGTCACAGGTAAATTAAAGTCGCCAAAAATGACGGTATCTTGTGAGTTACTTACATCTGCAATTTGTTCATAAATTTCTCGGTCAGTTTGCACTGATTGAGCTGGAGGTCTGTATATTGATGCAAGTATTATTTTTGTACCTTTATTTTTCTTTATTAGCACAAACATGTGTCAACGTTCACAATTTGAGGTTTTGACACGAGGGTCGGGTTAAGACTTTCTTTGATATAAAATAAAACGCCACCTCCATTTTTATTTATTCGGCTGTTCTCAAACATTACATAACCGGGAAGTGAATACTCTGCTAAAAAGTCTCTATCTTCTGTATTGAGCCAAGATTCTGTTATGCCAATCACATCATAATTTTCTGTAAACACTAGTTCCTCTAAATCTGAAAATGTATTGCGTATGTTATGAGCGTTTGCATAGAAAACCTTTAAAGTTGCGGTTTGAGAACTCACTGAACGTTCTTTAACCCGTCCAGCCCCGGCTAGTTTTGTAATGTTTGTTCACCAGAACCCGGCCGGTTTTCAAAAAATGGTTTTATTCCAGAAACAATAGCGAATGGGTTAGGAATGAAGGAAAAACCACGAAAAACCGCTCAAAAAGCTTAAGGAATGGTCCTACAGAGCCCCCGAAAACGTATTTTACAAGAGTAAAAAATTGAAGGCAATTACCCCAAAAAAACAGGTTATTGCGCGCTCACGCGCACGCACGTGGACTTTGAGAGTTTTCAACCATCGCCAAGGTTGCGTGGGATACGTACACAGTTCCCATACAAATCTGAGCCCTCTAGAGTGGCTACAGCTGAGGTTACGGTCGGCGTAATTAGGGTGACGCGCCAGGCGCGTCTCTGGGGCTGTGCGTTGCATACATCGCGTCGCTGGGGCTGTACGAGTTAATCAAATTTTTGGTTCTGGTCAGATCTACATTTACATTCATGGCTCTCCTCGGTCCTCTGTCGTTATCGACGGTGTAGGTGCTATAGGTAGCGCCAACGAACTTGACAATAATCTTGACCCCTTAACTTCTCATAACTCAACATTAATGAAAGCAATCGAGCTGACATTTCTATCATTTGGGAAGAGCTCACCAGGAAATAGGTGTGGATATTTACAGTCAGTTTGCTCTAGGCCCTTTTGAGTTTTGAGAGGTTAAGGGGTCAAGATCATTGTCAAGTTCGTTGGCGCTACCTATAGTACTAAATTATTCATTCATATTTCCTGAGATAACTATTTAATGTAATATTATATCTGTCAACACTTCAGGAATATTAGAGATCGTGTAGTATGACTAGTATGACTGACTAGTAACTATTTTGTATTTATTTATTATGTTTTGTTTTACGCTATCTTAACGCCTCAATGATCAAACGAAGGGGTTTTATATATGTTTAATCATCTACAGAGATCAAACTGTATCCTGTACCAGTATTCCCGAATGTATATCATGCGTATGGAGATATTGACACGTAAAGAGAAGAAAATATCACCATTGGCACCAAGATGGCGAAGGTTGGCCAATCTCTTTTACTATAGGATCTCTAGGGAAATATACGTATCTTGGGTAGGGTCCGAAGAATCTTGTCCAATTTTATGCAGGCATTCAGTATATGGAGCCACCAAGTACCGTGGGGACCCGTGCAGACATATTGGATTTTTTTTTTTTTTTGGGGGGGGGGGAGTCATGGGATCTACTCTTTTAGTTAACCCGTTAAGTACCAGTTTCGTGTTTTTCATTTTATGCTGGCTGCTATTAGACAAATTTATTCGGTTTAAGAAGGGCCTCCTGCAATTAAAAGGATTCGAACTATCCTAATTAATTCTTTTTACTACCACAGATCCCTCCTAATCTGCACAAAATCGTCTAAACATAGCTATAATATGATTAATAAGACGTCGCTGGTACAGAAAGAGTTAACAAAAATATCGCTAAATCTTAATGAATTGTAATGTAGCAGTAGATACACAACAGATAATGCCATGATTCTCGTGTTATTAAGGTGCTTATAGTGAACGGTAAGCATTAAACCGAGACTAAACTGTTGAAATTATTCCGTTGTTTTTACGGTCATAGGACAGGCGGCAGTATTGCTAACATAATACTGTAATTATAAAGATCACACGCATCCCTACCCACCAACATTATTACCTGTTTACTGTCTTCTTACCGTAATTTAGAGACAGTACATTAAAGTCCGAATTATTAAATACGATTTCCAAATATCTTAATGTACAATTTTTTTTTTGTATTGTTATTTTGTTTACAGTGTACCTACCTCGCTTGTATTCTGTCTTTTCCTTCTTCTTCTGTAACTATATTTTGTTCCTGTATTTCCCATGTATTTTGTTATCAAGCTCCTCTTTCCTGTACCTCCTCCACACCTCTCTCTTCTCCTTTTACTCCAATTTATCCCGCCAGCTCTCCCTCTCCCGCTGTCCTCCCTCTTAACCCCCTCCGACATATGATGCGATTTTGAGCCTATTGGGGATACTTTTAAGCCTTTGTTACCATCAGGGGTATTTAGAAACCTTTAGTTTAGTTACTTCAACCTCTGCAGTTGTCTTTGAGTTAGCTGTGGGCAGAAAACAAATCTTGGAGAGGTAATTATAAGAGTGAGAGAACTCTATTTCTTATTGGTAATCTGGCAACCTCTGCGTCATATGTGCGTGAAAGGGTTAATATCATATTCTATACCTGTACCCCATTTGTTTTCCCTTTTTGCTACTTGCTCAGACTTCTTTCACTCCCTTCTATGCCTATTCCTTCACCTTTCTTTCTTTTTTCTTCTCCTTTTTTCCATCACACTCTCCTCATTTTGTACATTCTTTTTATAGGTGTATTATTGTCTCTTTCCTTTCAGGCTTACTTTTCTGTTTATTTATATATTTCTTAATTGTGTCATATTACTCAGGTCAGGTGAAGGTATTGAGGGATAAGCCTTTACAACGGCACCTCGTATCTACATTCTACTTTTCGTATAGAGTGTAGAGAGGGGAGAAGGGGTGTTGGTTTACAGGCTTATTTTGTTATAATCATCACGGTGCCGCAATATATTTGTACGAGTTGTTCAGTTAGGTTTGGCCCTACCATTTTTGTTGATACTAATGATCGCATTTGTCGATTCTGCCAGCTCCGACAGAAGATGGCAGATGATTTAAACGCAGCACATTGTAAGATCGATGTGCTGACCACAAAACTGATAACTGATTTTAGGAGTAGAGTTGGTTGGTGGAGAGAACATAATAACTCTTATAGAATTTGCCACAATCAACGTAGGAGTGCTATAGGCTCAAGAAACAATCACCGCAATGTCGACCGCCACCTTTTCAACTTAAGTAGTACCCGTACCAGCAGCTGTCACTGGTGTTTCAGAATTATTAATGACTCTCCTCTCCTTCAGGAAAACTTTCGTGTCATGTAATCAATAATCTAGACAAGTTGTCTTGTTGGGCTCAAATTTGGCAAAATAGTTTTAATGCAAATAAATGAAAAGTATTCCATATTGGAAACAGCAATGAGAAAGTAAACTATTCAATGAATGGCACTCAACTCAAAAGTGTAAACAAAGAATCAGATTTGAGAGTAACATTATCGAGTAACCTAAAACCCAGGCAACAATGTACAGAAGTTGGTAAGAAGGCAATCAAAATCATTGGCTTTATAGCACGGTTATTTTAACATTAATGCAAAGATGTAATTTTCACTCTTCACAATTCCTTAGTCCATTCTATTTTAGTATATTTCGTTCAATCCTGGTGCCCTTACTACCAAAAAGATTTAGACAACTGGAACGAGTTCAACTCAGTTACTAAAGTGATACCCATTATAAAAAGTAGACCACACGAGGTGTGACTTAAAAACGTAAACCTATTTCCTTTAACCCAATGCAGATTAAGAGGCGACCTAATCCAATTGTTAAATATCATCAAAGGCATTGACAGCATACACCGTAGTAAGTACTCTACCAATGACCAATCAAATTACATTCAGGAAAATGGTTACTAAATCATTGGCAAATCTATAAAGCACATGAGTCTAAGAATATCTTGTTCAATCGAGTTGCCAACTTTTGAGATGTTATAGACTGCATTACTTTGTTCCTTTAAGCATCGCCAAGACAAGCACCTTGCGACTGACTGTATTTGTAAATTAATAACTACCGGTACCGGTACCTTTTTAATTGTCCTCCGATACATCGAGGATCACTATATTTATAACTAACTAACTAAGATATTTCTCTCTTTTTCTCCAGATACACGAACAATCAGTTATTGCTGCATTATGTTACTAATCCAAATTGTCCCCTACTAACACCTCCAAACCCTGCTATGGACATTAGTCCCAGGAAAGTACTTCCCTTTCCAATTGTCATTTATACACTCTAAACCACTGTTGAACACTCTCATCAGCAGTGATTTAGGGGGCATGCAGTCTCGAAGGGTCGCTAGACCAGTTGTTGCTTGAAATCCTTTGTACCTCTTTGTACCATTTCTACCACCACCTCCTTCCCTCCCTAACTCCATCCTCCTCTAGTCGTCTTCCTCCTCCTCCTCCTACCTCTTCGATTCATGTTCTACCCCCATTTTTCCTATTTCTGCAACCTCCTCCTCCAACTCCCCCATCACCTCCTCCACCACCATCCCCACTACTTGCTTCTTCTCCCCTCCCAGCCCCACCTTCTCCCCTCCCCCTTCCCCCTCCTGCTTTATCAAGACAGTGTTGTGCTGGTGCTCCTGAATATTTGAGGGAGGGCCGGGTGCTGTCCGGCATAGTGGAGGAGTGGTGGATATGGTGGAGCAGGATGGCGTTAGACGATGGTGAATGGTGTTGGAGGATGGTGGTGGAGTGTTGGAGGATGGTTAATGGTGGTGGAGTGGAGGAGGATTGTTAATGGTGTTGGTGTATGGTTAATGGTATTGGAGGATGGTTAATGGTGGAAGATGGTTAATGGTGTTAGTGGATGGTGGTGGAGTGGAGGAGGATTGTTAATGGTGTTGGTGTATGGTTAATGGTATTGGAGGATGGTTATTTGTGTTGGAGGATGGTTAATGGTGTTGGTGGATGGTTAATGGTGTTGGTGGATGGTTAATGGTGTTGGTGGATGGTTAATGGGGTTGATGGATGGTTAATGGTGTTAGAGGATGGTTAATGGTATTGGAGATGGTTAATGGTGTTGGTGGATGGTTAATGGAGTTGGAGGATGGTTAATGGTATTGGAGGATGGTTAATGGTGTTGGTGGATGGTTAATGGTGTTGGTGGATGGTTAATGGTGTTGGAGGATGGTTAATGGTGTTGGTGGATTGTTAATGGTGTTGGAGGATGGTTAATGGTGTTGGTGGATGGTTAATAGTGTTGGAGGATGGTTAATGGTATTGGAAGATGGTTAATGGTATTGGAAGATGGTTAATGGTGTTGGTGGATGGTTAATGGTGTTGGTGTATGGTTAATGGTGTTTGATGATGGTTAATGGTGTTGGAGGATGGTTAATGGTGTTGGTGGATGGTTAATGGTGTTGGAGGATGGTTAATGGTATTGGAAGATGGTTAATGGTGTTGGTGGATGGTTAATGGTGTTGGTGTATGGTTAATGGTGTTGGAGGATGGTTAATGGTGTTGGAGGATGGTTAATGGTGTTGGAGGATGGTTAATGGTGTTGGTGGATGGTTAATGGTGTTGGAGGAGGGTTAATGGTATTGGAGGATGGTTAATGGTGTTGGTGGATGGTTAATGGTGTTGGAGAATGGTTAATGGTGATGGTGGAGGATGGTTAATGGTGTTGGTGGATGGTTAATTGTGTTGATGGCTGGTTAATGGTGTTGGTGGATGGTTAATGGTGTTGGTGGATGGTTAATGGTGTTGGTGGATGGTTAATGGTGTTGATGGATGGTTAATGGTGTTGGAGGATGGTTAATGGTGTTGGTGGATGGTTAATGGTTTTGGAGGGTGGTTAATGGTGTTGGTGGTTGGTTAATGGTGTTGGAGGATGGTTAATGGTGCTGGTGGATGGTTAATGGTGCTGGTGGATGGTTAATGGTGTTGATGGATGGTTAATGGTGTTGATGGGTGGTTAATGGTGTTGATGTATGGTTAATGGTGTTGGAGGATGGTTAATGGTGTTGGTGGAGGATGGTTAATGGTGTTGGAGGATGGTTAATTGTGTTGGAGGAAGGTTAATGGTGTTGGAGGATGGTTAATGGTGATGGTGGAGGATGGTTAATGGTGTTGGTCGATGGTTAATGGTGTTGGTGGATGGTTAATGGTGTTGGAGGATGGTTAATGGTGTTGGAGGATGGGTAATGGTGTTGGAGGATGGTTAATGATGGTGGATGGTTAATGGTGTTGGAGGATGGTTAATGGTGTTGGTGGATGGTTAATGGTGTTGGAGGATGGTTAATGGTGTTGGTGGATGGTTAATGGTGTTGGTGGATGGTTAATGGTGTTGATGGATGGTTAATGGTGTTGGTGGGTGGTTAATGGTGTTGATGGATGGTTAATGGTGTTGGAGGATGGTTAATGGTGTTGGTGGAGGATGGTTAATGGTGTTGGAGGAGGATGGTTAATGGTATTGGAGGGTGGTTAATGGTGTTGGAGGATGGTTAATGGTGTTGGTGGATGGTTAATGGTGTTGGTGGATGGTTAATGGTGTTGGTGGATGGTTAATGGTGTTGGTGGATGGTTAATGGTGTTGATGGATGGTTAATGGTGTTGGTGGGTGGTTAATGGTGTTGATGGATGGTTAAGGGTGTTGGAGGATGGTTAATGGTTGTTTTTGTTGTTGTTGTTCCCCAAGCTGCCTGGCCGAACAGCCCCAAGGCCCCGAGCAAGACCAAGGCCATAACCGAGCGCCCCCACAGAATCCTCCCAGCCGACCACAATAAAGCATGGGTGACCGAAGCCACTCCATGGCGGGGAGCTGAGGAGGGCGACAGAAACGCCCGGGAAACCAAAGCCCCACCCAGGGCCCTGTGCCCCTCGGCAATTATGAAGAGAAAGCTGAGGGGCAAAGGAAAACATGTGATGCTTTGGCTTCCAATCTTGGTAGATTGGGAGGTCAATCCACGGAAGAGACGCCGTCACTTGAGATCTAGAAAATATATAAGTAAAAGGAACAGTCAGAGTAAGCTATGGGTATGGCAGAGATCGCTCAGTTCTCACTCTGATAGACCAGCCCATCACGATGGTTAGTGGTGTTGGTGGAGGATGGTTAATGGTGTTGGAGGATGGTTGATGGTGGTGGTGGATGGTTAATGGTGTTGATGGATGGATAATGGTGTTGGAGCATGGTTAATGGTGTTGGGGGATGGTTAATGGTGTTGGGGGATAGTTAATGGTGTTGGGGGATGGTTAATCGTGTTGGATGATGGTTAATGGTGTTGGTGGATGGATAATGGTGTTGGTGGATTGTTAATGTTGTTGGTGGATGATGGTTAATGGTGTTGGTGGATGGTTAATGGTGTTGATGGATGATGGCTAATGGTGTTGGTGGATGGTTAATGGTGTTGGTGGATTGTGAATAGTGGTGGTGGATGGTTAATGGTGTTGGAGGATGGTTAATGGTGTTGGTGGATGGTTAATGGTGTTGGTGGATGGTTAATGGTGTTGGTGGATGGTGATTGATGTTGGAGGATGGTGATGGATTGGAGGAGGATGATGAATAGTGTTGGAGGATGGTGGTGGAGTGATGGAGGATGGTGAATAGTGTTGGAGGATGGAGTGGAGGAGGATGGTGATTGGTGTTGGAGGATGGTGGTGAAGTTAGTGATGAAACTGACAGTGGAGTAGGAGGAAGCTGTGGTCAGAATGGAGGGCAGGAAGAACATTATAAATAATGGGGATAATAATGTTATGGGGATATATTGATGCAGAATTACAGAGCGTTACAAGGAATAGTTAGAATTTCATAGTCCTTGTCATCCATTCTAAGGAGGTACTCTAAAGTAAGACACTTTAGTTTACGATCAGATTCTCACTTCAGTGTCGTGATAGGAAAGCGGCATAACCATCTGTTGTCAGGGTAGTACAACTACAACTCCCTTCTATCATTTGAAATACAACGAGAGAAAATTTCACACCTATGTTACAAGAAAGGGAGTTTAATCGTTTACTAACTACGGATCCATTTTTTTTTTTACTTGACATGTTTAACATTTCCGAGGATAAATCAGTACATATTGTCATTGATTTATTGAAATATCTTCATTTATATGACCGCTCTTGGTCAGGTTTGAACCTGTGTATGGACTGGGCACTGGTTTGTTAACAATAACAAGGGAATAACACAAATATATTCATGTTGCAATGCCTTTTATGGGTTCACATAGCAAATTATTTCACCTGATTGTTAACTTTACAAGCCAAAGTTATCATGTGAAACCAAATAATGTGCCGTAGCATATTATATGTTCATGGTATTCTCTTGTCAACAAACCACCTATGGTTCTCTGAATCAGTGCTCCTATCAGACATATGATATTCTTATAATTCAAGATTTATCAATAAATTGACGACTACATGATGCTAAGCATGTTAGTTAAAGGAAAACAATACTAAATGGCATAAGGCGTGTTTTAGCATATTAGGGTGGGTGACATTTCTCCTTCATATATTTCAATGGGAGCGAATTATAGTTTTGCTTCCCTGGCATCATATGGCTCTACTAAGGTCTATATACATTAGGTTTCCTGGATAAGTGTAAAAAAACGCTCTCTTCTGCGCACCTGGTCACCTGCGCCCCACAATCACCTAGTGCTTCCTCCCTCAATCTCCTGATTTTTGTTTTCTTTTATACCAAGGTCCATGGATTATAGGGTCAGTGGGAGTTCAGTCAGATATTTCAATTTGTACAATGCATTGTGTGTGTGTGTGAGAGTGAATGAGTGTGTGTATGTATGTGTGTGTGTGTGTGTGCGCGCGACTCCTTTCTCTGTTGACTAACATGCCAGGTATAAATAGTTCCTAATCAGTTGTCCAACCCCTCCCACTCGCTCTCTCCCTCTCCCCTCTATCCTCTCTCTCTCCCTCTCCCCTCTATCCTCTCTCTCTCTCTCTCTCTCTCTCTCTCTCTCTCTCTCTCTCTCTCTCTCTCTCTCTCTCTCTCTCTCTCTCTCTCTCTCTCTCTCGTAGATAAATTGATATGTATGTTAATAGTTATTTTCATGTTTTATATATTGTATACCCCTGTGTACAATGTCCCTGTTACCAAATTTCATAGTGATAGAATTAATTTAGTTGCAATACACAAACACCAATTACTATCTATCTATCTATTGCCTGACGCCGTGATCCCCGAAGGGGTGGCCACGAACGAACCGGCCCATGCACCTATGACCCAGGTCAGTCGACGCCCCTCCCCCCAACCAGCACCGCCTTCGTTCATATACTTCCTCACTCCATCCTTCCACCTCTCATTCGGTCTACCTCTCCCTCTTTGTCCCTCCACCTCGCTCTCGTACACCCTCTTAGTCACTCTCTGGCTTTCCATACGTTCCATATGGCCAAACCATCTTAAATTGTTCCTTTTCACACTTTCCAGCACTTCTACCTCCACACCACACCTCCTTCTTACTTCCTCATTAGTCTGTCTATCCCTCCATGTAACTCCGCACGCACTTCTTAGATAATTCACTTCCACTGCTCTCACTCTTGGTCTGAGTCTCTCAACCAACTCAATTAGCCTACTATGAATGGCAAATATATCATATGCAAATCGAGCTACAGTATGTGCAACATGCCGTGAATGTGAGACTGCATATGTGTGTGTGTGTGTGTGTGTGTGTGTGTGTGTGTGTGTGTGTGTGTGTGTGTGTGTGTGTGTGTGTGTGTGTGTGTGTGTGTGCGCGCGCGCGCGCGTGCCTAAGTGTAGTATATACAGGAGTTGAGCTTTTTAGGCTCGTATTGTCCCGCTTCCTGAGTTACAATTATCTAACTTTTCCTTAAAAATATGTGTGTATGTGTGTGCGTGTGTGTGTTTGATTACCATTGACAGCACAGTCGCTCAACTACTGATCACTATGTCACATGTCATTCATAGTTTACATTCACTTCCAAGACACACAACTACACATGTTAATAACATGAAAACATACAAATTACATCTACCAATAATACTTACACACGCATCTACAACCAACAATATACACACATAAAGCGTACACCGCCACCAACAAAACACAAGCTCACATCCACTAACAACAAAAATACACCACATTACATAAGAACATAAGACCATAAGAACATAAGAAAATGGGAGTCTGCAAAAAGCCGATCACCCCACACAAGGCAGATCCCTGTCACACCCAACCCCAATTACAAGGCCCAATTATAGACCCATCTCACTAACACCTTGAGTACTGACGCCACCAAAACGGTCAGAGATTAACACAAGATTACGGTGGGTCTGCTGAGCGCCGATTGGCCCACACCTGGTAGAACCCCCTCACACCCAACTCATCTCGTCCATATGCTTATCTAATTTTATCTTAAAGCTCCCTATCGTTCTTGATCCCACTATATCACTTGGTAGCCCATTCCACCCATCCACAACTCTGTTACCAAACCAATATTTGCCTATATCTTTTCTGAAACGAAATTTATCTAATTTGCAACCATTTGTACGAGTTATTTCGCTATCACTGAGCTTTAGTACATTTTTCATGTCTCCTTTATTAATTCCACTAACCCACTTGAATACCTCTATCATGTCACCTCTAACTCTGCGTCTCTCTAACGAATGTAAGCCTAACTTCTTCAACCTTTCTTCATACGGAAGATTTCTAATATTATGGATAATTTTTGTCATTCTACGTTGTACTCTCTCCAATGAATCTATGTCCATTCTGTAATAAGGACACCAAAATTGAACAGCATAATCCATATGGGGTCAGCAGTTGAAGGTACTCCTGGGGGGGGGGGGGGGGCAGCAGTCACAGCATTCCCTGTGTTTGGAGGCAACTTACTTACCTTTCTCCTGGTTTCCTCGCCGAAGGAAGCACTCGCAGCCTCACCATCACATTCGTCATCTAAGGTGATGAACTTGTTGCTGAGGGCAACTGGCTGCCGTAGAAATTTGCAGGTTGTTGCACTTGTTGGAACAACTGTCCAGGGAGCATCACGATCCCTAACAGCAGTTGCACTATCCTCACTTTTCTTGTCAGCCAAAGTCAGCTTTAAGGCCAACTTCTCGTCTTTGAGAGACTGCACCTCTCTCTCCACATTATCCAGCCTTTCTTGCAAAGCAAGACAAAGCTGGATAATATGAGAGGAGGTAGCAATCTCGTCAACACCAGCCATTTTAAGAAAGCGTTAACACTATCACCACACTATGGGCAAAGATAATTCACACCAATGATTACATTAGACACGCAAACACACATCCATTAACAGCGATACTAGGCCGGTATCACACGAGCGCTTTTTCACTCAACATTTATTCTCAACACTGGTCTGGCAGCTTATGAGGTAAACATTTAATATTTTTCTGTTGCCTAAATTCATCTATCATCAGTCTAGTTTCCGATACCAGCGCAAAATACCCCAGAAACATTGCCAGACAAATGTTGATTATCGAATGTTGACTATAAAAGCGCTCGTGTGATACCGGCTTTACACATTCTCCACATAATACACTACATAAACACTCCACCATGAACAATATTATATACTGAACATTGTCGTCTCTCATCATCACCACCACTACCGCCACTATCCCTATGTCAGTATTTATATAATATAACTTAAGGGAGCCCACCTCGCTTTTATCTCTTTCTATCCCTCTCTTTTTGGCGTGTATCCATTCGGCCCCATTCAGCCTACTGTCTTAAGCCGTTTACCTCCATCCAGGGGTCAATATTTTCCTGGCGAGCGGTAGCGAGCCATCATATATATTTTTTTGTTTTGACAGCAAGCTAAATTTGTACATTATTTGATAGAAAAATTTCTCCGGCGAAGCCGGATTTCTCCATACAATGTTGGCTCGCTATCGCTCGCCAGGAAGAAATCGACACCTGGATGGAGATAAACGTCTTACAACAGTTGGCTGAATGGGTCCGAATGGGTACAAGGGTGGGAAAGAGAGAAAAGGAGAGAAAGATACAAAAAGCCGGTTACCCACCTTAACATGGGGTAAATAAAGAAATTATCTCTCAGTATCAAAAAAATGCATCTTAATTCCTTCTGTGATGTTGCTACTCTCAAAATGAATAGGGCAATGGTGATTGATGTACAGTCGCGCTAATAAGTGATGTCTCGGCACCAAGCATGTTTTGATCAATAATTGGTATCAGGAATATCTAAGCTTCATTTCTTCATATCGAGTGAAATATACAAACATGTTCCTACACTTACACACCCTATTCAACATCTGACAGACATTAATACAGCACAGAACAAGCCAACCGTAATGACAGCTGGGACATGACTTATTAGCGCGACCGTACTGTACTGACCTCTGTTGCCTACAAATTGAGACTGGCAATTTACTTTATAAATAAAGATTTGGCATAAAGTGAGCTCTATCAATGGTCAGGCTGAGGTTGGCCGCACAGACCGCCATTTGACACACGCTAATCCATACTCGCCTACGCTAATCCATACTCGCCTACGCTAATCCATACTCGCATACCCTCACCTGAGCGTCGGCTAACCTGTGTCTACTGACTGGCATCACACCAAAAAACGACCCTCTCTCTCTCTCTCTCTCTCTCTCTCTCTCTATATATATATATATATATATATATATATATATCTGGTCTTAGTTTCTACTCTCCCTGCTCTAAGTTAATACAATATAAATTATTTAGTGCATGGCACTGATTATTCAACATACTGTTTACTCCCTTCTTGAACTGCTCTGTTAAGAAAATATTTGAAACATTTGATGGGAATTTGTTACAGTTACAACAAATGTTATGTGCGAAAAAGCTTTCTCAAAATTAATACTAGTAACTAACCTCTTCAACTTGAACTTCCAGCCATAGTATCGTGCTGTATTCATATTGCGATTAAACACTTTGTTGTAATCCACATTGTTACACTCATTAATGATTTGAAAGACTTGAATGAGTTAGCCTAATTGTCTAGGTGTTTACAATGAAAAGAAACAAATAGCTATTAACTGGTCCTTTTAGCTTAGTCTTCTAAACAATGGAATATTTGTTTTTAACTCCAGCGTGGGCTCTTTCAAATAATTTTCTATCCCCACGTGAGTGCTTGAATATTGCACTATATATTCCAGAAGGAACAGTATTACAACATCATAAAGTGTGAGGACTCTCTCCTTAATCCTACATTATATCTAATCTGTCTCGTAATATACCCCAATAATGTCTGGCATTTCTTTTATACTTTGGTGAATTGCTTGGTCAGGTCAGAATAATCATAAATCCTTTTCCACGCCAATCACTTCTGGATTAATTTCCAATATTGAATAGTCTGATTTGAGATTTGTGTGGCAGATTTGCATCACCATTCACTAATCCATACTTAGTGACATCTACCAGGTCTTTAATAAGTGTACATCATGTAATAAGATATAATAAGAGAGAGAGAGAGAGATAGAGACCGAGAGTAGTACAAAGGAAGTCAAGCAACAACAGGTCTTGCGACCCCTTGAGGTTGCTTGCCCTCTGAATCACTGCTGTTCAAAGTGTCCAACAGTGGTTCAGAGTGGGCAAGGGACAATTGGAAAGGGTAGCACTGCCTTAAGACCAATATCTTTGGCAGGGTTAGAAGATGTTAGTAGGGAACAATTTGGGTTAATTACATAACACAGCTACAAGTGATCCTCGATGTATCTGAGAAAAAAGTAATTCAATTACAAATGCAAACAGTCGGGGTTCAAGGCGAGGTGCTTGTCTAGGTGATGTTTAAAGGAATCAACGGTGCTGCAGTCTATAGCATCTCGAGGAAGCCCATTCCACAAGTTCACAACTCGATTGAAGAAGAAATTCTTACGCTCGTAGGAGTTAAAAGTTTTACCAATAATTTTGCAACTATTTCCCTGCGTGTAGTTTGATTGGTTGATTGTAAAGTACTTATTACAGTGCATATTGTCGATATCTTTGATGATTTTGAAGAATTGAATTAGGTCACCTCTTAATCTGCGCTGTGTTAAAGGAAACAAACATAATTTTTTAACCCTCGTCTAGCGTTTTTTTTTATGCTATTTTGGGCATATTCAGGCCCTCCTGAATGATCAATCAAGTATCTGCATGAAAAGAAATATATTCAGCAAAAAAATAGGTGCTAAAAGCTTCAAAATGAGACCACAACGAGCTACGTAGCACTCATCGTTCTCATGCAGTAGTACCACTAACATGGGAGTTTAGCGTATAGCGGCATATTTTTTCCTGCTATGCTCACTACTGGCTACACTGCTGGCCTCTCGAGAACAGAGGGAGGGTGAGTCAGTGGGCGGCGGTAGGCCCTGGGTGTCGGACGTGTGGCCCGCTGCACTCCCGCCCATTTGCACTCGATTTTAACCCTTTAAAAGCCTTAATAATGCTCCTATCTTGCTGCAAATTGGCACCCGGCTATAGCCGGGCGCTGCTCGTATGGTTTGCTTATCAATTCGGTAACTCTACGTTGAACTCTTTCAAGTTTTCTCAATATCTTTTTGGCAGTAGGGACACCAGGATTGAACGCAATATTTCAGAAGGGGACGGACTAGGGAATTGTAAAGTGTGAGGATTACATCTTTGGATATATGCTCGAATGACTTACCCATAAAGCCAAATATTTGATTTGCCTTCTTAACAACTTCTGAACATTGTTGACTGGGTTTTAGGTTACTGAATATTGGTACTCCCAAATCAGTTTCTCAGTCTACACTCTTAAGCTGTGTGCCATTCATAGAGAGAGAGAGAGAGAGAGAGAGAGAGAGAGAGAGAGAGAGAGAGAGAGAGAGAGAGAGAGAGAGAGAGAGAGAGATTGAGAGGGGATAGGAGAATTAACGGTTGGGTGGGTAAGGTTATTGAGGAAGAGGCCCACATGGTTCAAAATAGATACATGGATAGATAGATAAAGAGAGGAGTAGATAGACTGATAGATAGAGAGATGAGTAGGTAGACTAATAGATAGATAGAAGAGTAGATAGAATGATATATAGAGAGAGCAAAGTGGTTAGAATTATAGATGAAGAAAAAGATTAACCCATTCACTGCGGCTGATGTACTGCCACCCATACTCATGCCAGTGTGCTCCATGCATTAGTTGGGGGAGGGTGTGTATCCAAGGAAGAGGTGTTTTAGAAGCTGAAATACAACGTAAACAGTGCTACTTCTACATTTATTTGCGACAACTCTGTACCAGTTACAAATGTGAGGTTCATTCTATGATGCAGGTCATAGCTCATATTGTCTAACAAACACAAACATTTGATAAAATATAAGATTATTTATTGCAAGCTTGAATACGAACAAGGAAGTGAGACACAATGTGATGATATGCTTCCTGACTGGACTTGATCGGACAAGAACCATGAAACTTTTGACCAATATCCTGAAGGCTTGGATGCTCAGAATGAATGAAAGAAGAATTGTGTGGGGGAGAATTCGATCTCATCTACGGATATGGTGCTAGGGTGACGTAAATTGAGCGGAAATAGAGGGCAAAATGCCCGCCAGAGCGTATTCTCTGTTATGAAACCACCCACAAGAAAAGGTTTAACAGAGAAAGAGGGAAAGGGATAACCAGATACATATATATATATATATATATATACTGTATATATATATATATATATATATATATATATATATATATATATATATATATACTGTATATATATATATATATATGTGTATATACATATACTATTATATATATATATACAAGCAAGAAAACAAATAAAGCACTGAAGAAAATTATTCAAGGGAAACGGAGAATATAGGTATAAGAAAAACTAATATATATATGTGTGTAAGAGAGAGAGAGAGAGAGAGAGAGGTGTACGTGAGAGTGAGAGAAAGAAACAAATATACCAAGACAAATAAATAGAAAAGAGGGAGAGAGAGAGGGAGGGAGGGAGGCAGGCAAGGAAGAACAAGATGAAGAGAGACGGGAGCATAGAAGCAACAGTCCAACTCAATATAATTTATATTTTAGAGAAGAACATTAATGGGATACAATTCGAGACAACAGATTACAAAGAAAAACAAGGAGCGACAAATCTATTGATCCACCCTAGGCTACTTGGCTTTTTTTATTTTTCTCTCCTTTTCTCTCTTTCCCTGGCTTGTATCCATTCGGCCCCATTCAGCCAACTGTTTTAAGACGTTTATCCCCATCCAGGTGTCGATTTCTTCCTGGCGAGCGATAGCGACCCATCATTGTATGGAGAAATCCGGCTTCGTCGGAGACATTTTTCTATCGAAAAATGTACAAATTTAGCTTGCTGTCAAAACAAAAATATATATATGCTGGCTCGCTACCGCTCGCCAGGAAATTATTCACACCTGGATGAGGGTAAACGTCTTAAAACAGTAGGTTAAATGGGGCCGAATGGATACAAGCCAAAGAGAGAGAGAGTGAAAAAGTTAAAAAATTTCCCGGTTTGAGTTGGAGGTGGGAAAAACAATGACCATCATATGGCAAAGTAGTAAAGTGATATTGGCATTCTAAGTATGTTTAACCCATGCAATACCGGTGACATCCTTTTCATCATATTCTGGCAACTATTAGACGATTTTATTCAATTTAGGAAGGACATCTACCCATTAGAAGGCTACATATCTCAATTACTCCTTTTAGCAAACATATCCTTCATAAAACCGTCTAAATATAGCTGACATCAAATATAAAAGACGTCGCCGGTACAGTAGGGGTTAATTTATTAAAAACAAAAACTTTATGTAGGTCGCGTTTACCTCCCTCTCTCAACTTTATGGGCGATTATCTCGGAAGTAAGTTATTCATATATTTTCCATTGTAGCTCGAAACTGAGTTATCCAGTTTTAATATTTTTAGTCTCAAATTAAAGCTCTTTAAATTTTCTAAAATTTGGTAGATTTACTTTATTATAAATGTCAGAATCTAACATTTCCTGATATTTTGAATGTATGATCATTGTGTACAGTCAAATTATGTAAGTTCATGCAGATTTTTTGCAGGTATAGAAAGCAAATTATTGCAAATCTCTATTTACTATTTTATACACAATCCCTTTGACTGTCTATCTGCATTTTTTTATTTGTCCTAAGAGTAATAATTTTGGCGCTATAATGCATTTAGTAAGACCCATGCACGGGATGGAAATACAATTTTTGTTTTCCATTTGTTTTAGGTGTATAGTGTTGAAAGTTTGGCAGTTTGTAGCAGACATGTGAGTGAGTGTACAGTCATTTTCATTAGTTTCAGACCGTTTTTTAATAACCCACCTCAAACGGTGGTATGCCCCCTTAAGGTGAAATAGTCGTATATGTACTATTTGATAATTGGAATGTTCATCAGTATGCAATACTGTTCGAAACTATGTTGCTTATCTCAACCATTCAGTTGTAAAGCAAATGTTTAGCTTCGTGTGTACGAAAGTCCTTTCCAATAATTTTATGTCCGTTACCTTTAGTGCAATTTGAAATATCAGTTCTGAAGTATTTACTGCCATCTACTTTGATATGGCTTTTCATAATTTTAAATATTTATATTAGATCCCCTCTTAGTTTGCATTATATTAACCCTCTCAATTCTGAGTAAGTTTTTTAAAGTTTCCATAGACAGGCGACACATGGTCTGGGGCTGCTAACGTTTTTTTTTCATTGTTCCCATTCACCCAGATCACCCAGCTATGACTTTTTGCCAGATACCTGCACATCTGGACTAGTAGACCAGATATATCGAGTCCTAAATGGACGTCATGGCGTTTTTCGTTTTTTTACCGAATTTCGTGCAGGGCTTAAGGACGCCATGGAATCCATATGTGCACCAGGGCAAAAGTAGCTCAGGACGCCATGGGCAAATTTCCATGAAAAAAATGGCACGGACCATTTCGACAATTTTCTTTGGCTTTTTAACCCTTCCTGCCCAGGCAGCCTTTCTAAATGACAGCACTGAGAGGCCAGGGGATATGGCCGAAAAACATCGTAATAGGCTAGCCGTATCTTTGTTATTTTAACTGCTAGAGAATTCGCACACATCTCAAAACGTATTCCTGTTTCATATCTGTAAGCTGGCATTGAGTAGAGCTCTCTAGGTCAACTGGTTCAGTTGTGATGGCGATTTCCGTGGAGAGAGATTCAATGCGATTTTAGCAATATTGGACATTTGCAGACACTAATCTTGTCATAGCATACAACAACATTGATCCGATGTCTCCTTCTTGTTTTTGGAGGTGCGGTGTCGCAAAGACAGGCTTTGTTTACATGCGTCGGACGCACAGCTTTCAAAACACACTTAATATGCTTTCAAGCTTACAGATTTTAAAATGACACCCGGGCTCCTGCCCATCTGCCGCGGTGTCATTTTAAAATGACAACCGGGCAGGAAGGGTTAAAATATTGAATGCATAAGGCACATAACAAAAATAAAAAAGTTCGGCACTGGCTTAGTCGGGTGAGGGGGAAATAATCCTGGGAGAGCTTGGCTTGAATGACCAAAACAATGCAACTTCATTCCAATTTTTCTTGTATTCCCTTTCACACTCAAGATAGTCCCAGAAGATAGATACATCAGTTTGCCACCATGGTGTGGTGTGTCAACAAACTGTCTATTTAGCAGATGAATTAACTGTTGCTTAACCCCCCCCAGTCATAAGTTGCTAACTTACTGATGGGGTGGCGGAGCGCCCGGTATTTCCCTCAAAACAGTTTCTCTGACACTGAGGTACCGGTAGAAGTCAGAGGTATTTGGGGTTGCCACCAATCGACAGATTCTGATCTAGCTTATCTAACTTACGGAGCTCAAAATGACGCAAATGCGTCATATAACTTATTATTGAGCTATTTCACTAAGTTCATATGACACAATCGCGTCATATGATACTCTTGGGCATACCGCCGTATGACGCGATCGCGTCATAGATGTCGGAGGGGGTTAAGGGGGGGGTCACCTGTTTTTTTCTCTTTCTCTCCTTTTCTCTCTTTCTCTGGCTTGTATCCATTCGGCCCCATTCAGCCAACTGTTTTAAGACGTTTATCCCCATCCAGGTGTCAATCTCTTCAGCATTGTATGGAGATATACGGCTTTGCCGGAGAAATTTTTCTATAGAAAAATATACAAATTTAGCTTGCTGTCAAAACAAAAACAATATATATGCTGGATCGCTACCGCTCGCCAGGAAAATATTGACACCTGGATGGGGGTAAACGTCTTTAAATAGTAAGCTAAATGGAGCCAAATGGATACAAGCCAAAAAGAGAGAAGGAGAAAGAGAAGAAATAAGCGAGGTGGGCTCCCTTAACAATCTATCTCTTCATATAATATGAAATAATGATCTACTAGTTAATCAAATCCTGACCCCTTATTGTAAGCTCTGTAAGTCTGTATGCTCTCTCTTTATCTGCTCGTGTTTAGATGTGGTTATCCAATCACACACGGCTTGCTTTGTCTTAAGGGAGCCCACCTCGCTTTTTTTCTCTTTCTCTCCCTCTCTCTTTGGCTTTTATCCATTCGGCCCCATTCAGCATACTGTTTTAAGATGTTTACCCCCATCCAGGTGTCAATATTTTCCTGGCGAGCGGTAGCGAGCCAGCATCTATATATTTTTGTTTTGACAGCAAGCTAAATATTTACATTTTTCGATAGAAAAATGTCTCCGGCGAAGCCGGATTTCTCCATACAATTCTGGCTTGCTGTAGCTCGCCAGGAAGAAATCGACACCTGGATGGGGATAAACATCTTAAAACAGTTGGTTAAATGGGGCCGAATGGATACAAGCCAGGGAAAGAGAGAAAAGGAGAGAATGATAAAAAAAAGCCGGTAACCCCCTTTAACATATCATATTCGCAGTGGATACCGGTGGGTGTTGTGCTACGGTGGGTGTTGTACTACGCAGTTCCAGCCTTAATATATGCCATATATTATTAGTATTGGGAAGTATTAGTATTCTGATGATCTCAAAAGTTTTACTTTGATTGGATTTAGGTTTGCGGTACACTCGGATGCCATAGTCTCTAGCCCACTCATAACAAATGTGTGGACTTCACCTATTTCTAATTATGAAAGTATATCTCTTGAAACGCATTTTGGAATATAATTTTGTTTAAATCAACTATAAAACTGTATATACTATTTATTGTTATGCAAGTTATATCAATATATCAATCCAGATAGTTGTAATTGCATACAGAAAAACGCAGGGGGTGCACGAATTCTTATGAGTGGGCTAGAGACTATGGTATCCGAGTGTACCTAAGGGATTATTTAGTAGTGTTAGCTTTTAAACCTATTGAATTGTGTTTCGGGCTCCTTTGGGGTTTCAATTAGCAATTCAAAGAGTTGAGTCTGTTCTCATTTGTTATCTATTGCCAGACGAATTTAATTCGATCCCCAAGAGGGTGGCCACGAACAAATCACCAACTGCCACTTACTTAATTAATAATAATAAATATAATAATAAGGATATTAGTAATAGTAAAAAAAATAAGAATACAGAACTTGCAACTTCGATGGAACATCTAAAACTTGTGTGGTTAGTGCATACATATACTGTATATTCTCTCTCTCTCTCTCTCTCTCTCTCTCTCTCTCTCTCTCTCTCTCTCTCTCTCTCTCTCTCTCTCTCTCTCTCTCTCTCTCTCTCTGCAGTATACACACGTAATATGATAATACCTTCACGGCTCTCACAATTAATCAACATATCAGATTTATAATATAATCTTATACTCTGATGTGTCGCAATTAACTATGTGAACAACGCTCTTGTGTGTGTGTGTCATTTGTATTTTGTAGGTGTAGTATTAATATGCTCTCTCTCTCTCTCGCTCTCTCTCTCTCTCTCTCTCTCTCTCTTTGTATAAACAGTATATATATATATATACAGTATATATTGAAACCATTTGAAGAGGTGTAGAATTTTGTACTTAAGTATATGTGAAATGACATGAAGAGCTAGACAGAGGAATGGGGAAGTATGGGAGGGCCGTGTTCTGGATGTAGATGTGTTGGAGAGTGTAAAATGGTGGTTCGGACGTGTGGAATGTAGGCCTACTGAGAGAGAATAATGACTAAAAGAGTATATGCGAGTGAGGTGAAAGGCCAGAACGTTACTTAGGTGGAAGTATGTATGTATTTAATTATATTTAAGGTGGAAGTACAGTATGTATGTATTTAATTATATTTCATTATATTTATTTATTCTTTATTTTTAAGTGGATGAGGAAGACGAAAGGTAAACCTGCCTGTCCCGAGTGCCTCCCTCAGATTTGAAGCAGTGACAGGGCCAAAATCAATGAATGTACGAAACAAAATGCAAGGACACACTGAGTTTGAAGCAATTAATTTCATAGGATGAGGGAAAGATGGATTCTGAGAGAGAGTTCCAGAACTCAGCTGTTGAATCGAAGAAATATTAGGAATTTCGTCTTACTCTTGGGTTGGAGAGTTGCACAGAGTAGGATGGAATTGTGTTGCAAGACAGGTGTTACATGCTCTACATAGAGGAGGTGGCATACACTGAGAGAGCTCTGAGGAACACTGATGATTTTAATAGCGGTAGAATAGCGAGAGAGATGCAGCATTGCGGTGAAGAGCGAGAGAGAGAGAGACATTGCAGAGATTCAGCGAGTGGACGTGAGTTGATGAAACGGAAGGGTTTAATTTTCTACTTTGTCTAGAAGTGGTGTGTGAGAGGCATATGAGTGAAAGTGGTGTTGGGTGGGAAGAGGGGCGCCAACTGACGTGTGACATAGAAGAATGGAGGCGATTCGTTCGTGTCCACCCCTTCGTGAAACAAAGTGGCTGGTAATATCGTATCTATTTTATGGTATATATACCTGTATAGTAACGTAACGTATATATAGTATAGTAACGTTCTGTACCTATGCATTACCTACACATGTATGTATTAATCAAGTATTCATGTAAACAGCAACTCTCCCCCGTGTTTGCCTGTGTACCAAGATAAGCACTAATCACCCTCTAGCTAATTATCGACACAAAAATAATCCTTAATTGCTTCATAACCAGATTAAGAGCAGCTCACTCCACGCGACAAAATAGATGTGCATGTGTGTGGGACATGAATTTAGAGTGGCTGGGAAGCGTTCAGCCACAAAAATAACTAACTTAATTAATAAATAATTATATACAAATGTCATGTGTGTGTCTGTGTCTTTTTTTTTTGCTATGTAGATGAGGGAGACAAAAGGCAAAACTGACTGTAACTAGTGCCTCCCACAGAGTTGAAAGAGTGACAGGGCCAATATCAAGGAATGTTCGAGCCAAAAAGCCTGGACTCACGGAGTTTGAAGCCATTTATGTCATACGATGAGGGAAAGATGGATTCAGGGACAGAGTTTCAGAGCTCTGCTATTGAATAAAAGAAAGATTGGGAATATCGTTTCACTCTTGGGTTGGAGATATGCACAGAGTAGGGGTGGGGTTGTGTTGCAAGATGGGTGCAATGTACTCTACGTAGAGGAGGTGGTATACACTGAGAGAGTTCTGAAGAACACTGATGATTGTAATAGCGGTAGAGTAGCGAGAGAGATGCAACATTGTGGTGAAGGGAGAGAGAATGCAGAGAGTCGGTTAGTGGGCGTGAGTTAATGAAACGAAAAGCTTTTTTTTCTACTGTGTCAAGAAGTGCTGTGTGAGGGGATCCTCCCCACACATGCGAACAGTACTTAAAATATGGACACACTGTGCCCCTGTACAGAGCAAGAAGCTGTGCAGAGGTCAAGAACCCCTTGAGGCGGTTGAGCCCACTCAGCTTCTGCGAAGCTGTTTTAACAAGAGTGGTAATATGATCTTTTCAAGAGAGATCAGAAGAAAATGAGACACCGAGAATAACGAGAGAAGATGAAGGGTTGATTTTTGTATTGTTAAAGAATAAGAACCTGTTGGAGTTCTTGATAGGTAGATAAGTGGAGAAATTGGGTTTTGGAAGCATTGAGGAGTTTCTCTGCCCCAATTGGAAATGGTTGATAGATCAGAGGATAAGTGTTTTATGGCTTCACCACGTGAGTTTTATAGTGATTGCTTGCTGGGGAGTTCTGAAAAGCTAGTTGAATAGTGTAAGGTAGAGTCATCAGATTATGAATGGATAGGACTGAAGGTACAGTTGAGGAGATAATTAATTTATATTTGAAAGAGAATTGTAGATAGGACAGACCCTTGAGGAACACCAGAGTTGATAGGTTTAGGAAGTGAACAATGGCCATCCACAACCGCAGCAATGGATGTAAGGAAATTAGAGATAGAGGCACAGATGGAGGGATAGAAACCGAAGGAGGGTAGTTTAGAAATTAGAGATTTTTACCAGACGCTATCGAAGGCCTTTGATATGTCTTGAGCAATAGAAAAAGTCTCACCGAAGTCTCGAAAGGAGGATGACCAAAAGTGAGTATAGGGTGGTTCACACATAGCCGAGTCGGTGCGCGAGTCCAACACGAGTGTTGAAATTTTGCTATTCGGCAATGACTCGTCGAGACTCCTCAACACTCGTGTATACTCTTTGTTTACTCGACACACTCGTGGGTACTCGCCACAGGGTCCAAAAATGTTGTGCATGCATGAAATTTTGGCGAGTACCCACGAGTGTGGCCTACATACGTGTAGACTCATGTACATACGTGTTAACTCGTGTTGAATTCTGAATAACTCTTCATTATTCATGTTAACTCGTGTTGACTCGTGTAAACCCGTGTAACACTCTTTGCTGATTCGTCGATTATCGTCATCATTTCGACGTTGTATTTTGTATGTCAAAATCAAATGTATGTGACTGCAGGTGTTGTTTTGCATCCAATTAATATTTATAGTTACTTTATTCACATAAATTAATAAGTTTAATTTACAATTTTACTTTACTCAAGTTTTAAATGACTTGTTAACAGAGAAACAAATAAGTAATATGAATTAAATACTTTTTGGAAGAATAGATAAAATAATTATGATGATTAAGCAATTTGAAGGACATATATACTGTAGTTCATGGTAGAACATATAAGGGAAATATGCTGAACATTATTATAATACTGTTATGGATATAAGAACATAATACTATGTGCTGTACTGTCCCTGAAAACATAATAAGGGTCGTATTTGTCATTAATATGATAAATTTCACACGAAAAAAAAAAAAAAAAAAAAATATATATATATATATATATATATATCTCGCCGGCGCTGTAGGCATACTCGCTCCCCTCCCCGTCCTGGCCTCAACCCCGACCCCATTACTGTGATGATGTTGATAAGCCTTGTGCTACACCCTATTGGTGGAAGGATATTATATTTTTCAATTCCATCGCATTAGAAATGATTCAAAGATTACAAAAAGTCCAAATAAAACATAGCCTAGTTATGTTAATGTATAAGGGAGTTAGGTAGATGCATTAGAGAGATAGATAGATATAAAGAGAGTTGCAGAGGGGGAAGTGAGCGATAAACACGAACTATTATGAGACAGACGGACTTAATTGGTTCTGAAAAGACAAAGGAGACATATTTAGTGACTCTTTTTCATGTTATTATTTGTGTGTTAGAAGGGTAATATTATTTTCAATTCCATCGTATTAGAAATGATTCATAGATTAAAAAAAGACCAAATAAGACATAAGGGAGATAGATGCATTAAATAGACAGAAAAAACAAAAAACTAAAAGTTATCTCAATTTCTCTGGTGAACATTACCCAAATATATGAGAAAAATATAAATAAAATCATAGTAATGAATATTATCGCTGAAATAAATATAGAAAATAAATAATCATGTACGAGGATTGTTAATATTGACACTCGTGTTGACCCGTGTTACACTCCTCTTGACCCGTGTTACACTCTTGTTGATCCGTGTTACACTCGTCGTGACTCGTACCTACTCTTTGTTTACGTGCCCTGGAATTTGACCGTTATTTTTCAAATTTTTGACACTCGTCTTGGGTTCGTGTTACACTCGTTTTGACTCTCAGTTACTCGTACAGACTCTTGCATGAACACGTGTTGACTCGTATTGACTCGAGTTAACTCGTGTTACACTCGTTGACTCGGGATCAATTGCTACTCGTGGCCGACTCGGCCTCCAGCGACGGCGATAATCGACGAGTGTGACTCGTGTTGGACTCGCGCACTGACTCGGCTATGTGTGAACCAGGCTTAAGATATAAAAGAAGATCACCAGTAGAGCGACCCCTAAGGAAGCCATACTGACAATCTGAGAGTTGATTATGAGAAGAGAGATGCTTAAGAAATTTTGAAGTACGAAGAATTTAAAAAACTTTGGAGATGCAGGAAATTAGAGCAATTGGACGATAGTTGGAGGGTTGAGAGCGGTCACCCTTCTTTGGGAGAGGTTGAATGAGAGCAAACTTACAGCAAGAAGGGAAGACATTAGAGACAGAGACCAAAGAGATTGCCTAAACAGGGAGTCAGCATGGAAAAACAGTTTTTGAGTACAATAGGAGGAACACCATCTGGTCAGTACGCATTCTTAGTATTAAGCCCACAGAGGATAGAAAGTACATCTTTAGAAGAAATTAGGATATTAGTCATAAGTAAGAGAGAGGGGGTGGAGAGGGAGGAATAGCACTGAAATCATCCGAGGTGGAGTGTTTAGCGAAAGTTTGGGTGAAGAGTTCAGCTTTGTCAGAGAAAAAAAAATCAGTAGTGCCATCAGAGTGGAAACAAGGAGGAAAAATCAAGGAAGAAAAATTGTTCAGGAGGTTTTTGGCTAGATGCCAGAATGCTTGGAAAGAGCTAGAGTTGGATAGTACAGTGCCTTTATAATTGATGAAATAGTGTTTGGCAAGTCAAAGAACCGATTTGGCTTGATTCCGGGCAGAAGCATAGGAATAATGAGATTCTTGAGTTTGAAAGTATCGGTACTGTTTGAATGCTGCCTCCTTATTGCGGACAGCAGTAGAACAAGGGTGAGCAAACCAAGATTTTTTTGCATTAGTCTGAGAGAAAGAATATGGAATGTAATCAAATTAATGTATGCCTCCATACCCGAGAGGATTACCTCGGTAATGCATTCAGCACTCTCTGAGAGTACCCAGCCACGGAAGCCGAAGAGCCTCCCAGTCAGCAGCGCCAAAGTGTCACAAGCGCCGCCGGCTGGGAGGATAAGGTGGCCGTACTGGAGAGATAGGACAGGTGACAGAGATAAGTATATGGTCGGAGGAGCCCAAATGAGAGAAAAGATGGATTGTATAAGAGGAAGGGTTAGAAGTGTGTATCTGTGTGTGTTTATCCCACTATGTTTCAGCTCTCCAATTGTAGTTTAGCTTGTGAATTCTAATCACATTGTAACACAAACATCCCTCATCAGAGGCTCACATATCTAGTATACAGTACATACATACATACACTTAGGCCTACACATATACCTAACTCACTCACTCAAGAGAGAGAGAGAGACGTCCTCAGAGTACGTTGTTACTTTCTTGGTGTCTTGGTAGTATGAGAGGGCCCCCAGGTGAAACACACCTGCATGGCCATTTAAGACAGGCTGCCAAAGGGACATTAAACAAAGAAAACAATACCCGTTGAAAAAAGGTACACACACAGTAATCATGATAATGCGAGATTCAAAGCTTCATTCTCAGACCCCATCTCCAGAAGAACTTTCAGTCCAAAATCACGAACTTGCAGTCGCCTAACATGGTCTTGAAGTAGTTGACGTTGTCTATAAAACTGGGGACACTCCTCCTCAAGATGTTCCAGAGGCTCTGGGAGCTGACACCAACGGCAATCAGGGCGCTGCAGTATTTGGAGATGATAAAGACTGGCCGATAGTGATGAGTATCCTATGAGGAGCCTCATTAGAGCTACTTCAACCCTACGCACGGAGTGGCGGCCCCATGACTGAAGACCAGAATCAGTACGACAGGTGCCCAGTGTCGTACTCCGTAAAAGTGGGTACAGCTCCAAATCCCACATACGACGGCAGGCCCTCGGAACAATAGACGTCTGAGTCCGCGGATCCTCCTGTATGAGCACAGCATTTCTAGACAAGTGTGCCAGCTTCGCCCTACTGTCAGCCACCACGTTGCCACGAATGCCAGTACTGTATGAGACAGAACCCATTGGAGGACAACCATTTAGGTGGGGTCCAGGTACTGGAGCAGGAGGCCCTGGATCGCCAACGAAAGTGGTGCATACGCTGATGGTTGGCCAGAGAGGACAAGATGTAGGGAGGACTGGGTAGTTGGTGAAGATCACCACTCGTTGAGGCTGCAGATGAGTTCGCACAAAGACCAGAGCACTATAGATGGCAAAGAGCTCCGCTGCTATAATTGGGTGGTTCCCATGGATACTCCAGGTTTGACAGATGGAGAGGTATCATAGTACACAGCTGCCATTAGATAAGTCGGGGTTACTAAAGAACCATCCGTGTAGATACTAAAATAGCTGTAATAACTTGATGCTGCTAACTCTGCAATAAATAGGCCTACACCGGCCTGGCCAGCATCTATCAACTTCTTGAACCCATTCGTTGTTACTTCTCATCAGTTGTTTAATGATGATTGTTGTTGTTTACGCTGTTTATTTTTATGCTGTTTTGTGCTGTAAACCAACCTTAGTCAATGAATAAATTAAATTTAAATTTAAGTACACAATTCAATAAATGTGGTGTATGTAATAATTTGTGTGATGTGCGTATGTGTGTGTGTGTACCATATCTGAACGGGTACGTTCCTGTGTGTGTCTCAGTGCTGGCTTGTATGTCTGCTTTAATGTATATCTATATAATATTTACCTTAGTTTTTGTGTATAAATGTGTGTTCGTGTATTAATTGTGTAAATGTATGTATGTGTACGCGCACAAATGTGAGAGAGAGAGAGAGAGAAAATAAATATATATATATATATATATATATATATATATATATATATATATATATATATATAATTATATACTGTATATAGTAGAATGTACAGTATATGTTTGGAGCGCGTGTGTGTGTATATATGTACTGTTTATATGTGTTTTGAGAATACCTCTCTTTGATGTTTATGTTAGTGGTGTGGTTGTTGTAGGTGTGTTTGTTTGGAGCTTCCTTTGTTGGGGAGATAATGGGGTGTCTTTGTTTAACAGCTGATTGTCGTCCTTGTTCTATGTCACTATTTTATTTGTTTGATTTTGTTTTGTGTGTTGGTGTTTGTATTTGTATATGTGTGTTTATTAGCGTTTGGTTTTAGGGGATGTTCCTCTCTGCTGTGTGTGTGTGTGTGTGTGTGTGTTTATTAATTTAAATGCATGTTTTTGTATGCTGTGTAGCCTATATGTTGTATGTGTAAGTATTATTTGTTTGTGTATGCTGTGTAGCCTATATGTTGTATGTGTATGTATTATTTGTTTGTGTATGCTGTGTAGCCTATATGTTGTATGTGTATGTATTATTTGTTTGTGTATGCTGTGTAGCCTATATGTTGTATGTGTATGTATTATTTGTTTGTGTATGCTGTGTAGCCTATATGTTGTATGTGTATGTATTATTTGTTTGTGTATGCTGTGTAGCCTATATGTTGTATGTGTATGTATTATTTGTTTGTGTATGCTGTGTAGCCTATATGTTGTATGTGTATGTATTATTTGTTTGTGTATGCTGTGTAGCCTATATGTTGTATGTGTATGTATTATTTGTTTGCATATCGCCCGTTTTTAAGTTTATTTTAGTGTTGTTGTTGTTATGTGTTGTGGAGCGGTCTTTGTTGATATGACTATTTGGGTTTCTTTTGTTTATATTTGGTATAAAATATTGCTTTTGCTTTTTGTTTATTTGGTGTAGTGTGTGCGTGTGGTGATGATTGTGTATGCATTTATGTATGTGTTAATGCGCGAGTGTGTATTTATTCATTTGTGTATGTGCGTCTTTTAATGTGTATGTTTGTCTTCATTTGTGTGTATGTGTTATTTTGATTGATATAGCTTTCTTTCATTATTTTGTTATTGTTGTGGTTGTTATAGCGGTGGTATTGTGCTATTTGGATTTATTTTGTTTTTATTCTGTGTGAATATTTTCTTTGTTTTAGCGTATTGTGTATGATTGCGTGTGATAATGTGTATATGTACTTATATATGTGTGTGTGTGTGTGTGTTTTTGTGAGTGTGTGTGTGTGTGTGTGTATTTGTGTGTGTGTGTGTGTGTGTGTATTTGTGTGTGTGTGTGTGTGTGTGTGTATTTGTGTCTGTGTGTGTGTGTGTGTATTTGTGTGTGTGTGTGTGTGTGTGTGTGTATTTGTGTGTGTGTGCGTGTGTGTGTATTTGTGTGTGTGTGTGTGTGTGTGTATTTGTGTGTGTGTGTGTGTGTGTGTGTGTGTGTGTATTTGTGTGTGTGTGTATTTGTGTGTGTGTGTGTGTATTTGTGTGTGTGTGTGTGTGTGTGTGTATTTGTGTGTGTGTGTGTGTGTGTGTGTGTGTGTGTTGATTTGTCCTTTGAATATATCGCTCTTTGTAGACTGTGCTAGTGGTTTGGCTGTTGAATTTTTTTGTGTGGAGCTGCCTTTGTTAGTGTGGCTATTTGTTTTTGTTTATTTATGTGGGTGAGTGAGACAAAAGACAAAACTGCCTGTGACGAGTGCCTCCTCCAGAGTTGAAAGAGTGACAGGGCCAAAATCACGGAACGCTCGAGCCAAAATGCCTGGACACACGGAGTTTGAATCAATTTAAGTCATACGATGAGGGAAAGATGGATTCAGGGAGAGAATTCCAGAGTTAAGCTGTTGAATAACAGAAAGATTGGGAGTATCTTTTCACTCTTGAATTGGAGAGTTGCACAGAGTAGGGGTGGGATTGTGTTGCAAGACTGGTACTTCGTACCCTACGTAGAGGAGGTGGTATACACTGGGAGAGCTCTGAGGAACACTGATTATTGTAGTAGCGATAGAATAACAAGAAAGATGCAACATTGCGACGAAGAGAGAGATATTGCAGAGAGTTGGTGAGTGGACGGGAGTTCATGATACGAAAGGCTTTCCTTTTTACTTTGTCTAGAAGTGCTGTATGAGAGGATCCTCCCCACACATGTGAACAATACTCAATATAAGGACGCAGTGTGCCCCTGTACAGAGCAAGAAGCTGTGCAGGGGTAAAGAACCTCTTGAGGCGGTTGAGCACACCCAGCTTTTGGGAAGCCGCCTTAGCAAGACTGGTAGTATGGTCCTTCCAAGAGAAGGCAGAAGAAAAAGAGACACCGAGAATACTGAGAGAAGATGAATGGTTGATTTTTGTATTGTTGAAGTATAAGGGATAGTTCTCTGGGATTTCACAACGGGTAAATAGATGGAGACATTGGGTTTTGGAAGCGTTAAACACAACAAGGTTTTCTCTGCCCCAATTGGGGTTAGTAGTTAGATCATAAGATAAGTGTTGTATGGCTTCATTACGTTTGTTTTTGAGGGATTGCTTCCTGGGGAGTTCTGGAAAACTAATTGAATAGTGTAAGGTAGAGTCGTCTGCATATAAATGGATAAGACTGGAGGTACAGTTGAGAAGATCATTTATGAACATTAGACAGATAATTGGAGATGGGACAGAACCCTGGCTGTTTGTAGTTAGTAGGTGATTATTGCTTTGAGATAATTCCTGCTTTTGTGAATGTGTGTGAATGTGTGTGTGTTTGTGTGTGTAATTTAATTTGAGCGTATGTGTTCTCGCACACCAATGTGTGTATGTTTAACCCTTTGTATACAGGTGCCATTCTATTTTATTCAGTTTAAAATGGGCCTTCATCAATTAACAGGCTACGAACTATCTCATTTAAGGGGAGGCTGGCCGTTTGTTTGGTCTATTAATTAATTTATTCATATATTTTTTTTAGTTTCTTCCCTAGACCTCCATCAAGCGTAGGACAACAACCCCTAGACCCCCCTTCAAGATAAATTTGTAAATTTTTCGGTAGAAAACTGTCCCGGCCAAAGGCCAATTCCTTTCAAAATTACAGGCTCGCTATCGCTCGCCAGGAAATAATCGACACCTAAATGGCACGAAAGGTCTTAAAATTGACAAAGAAATGGAGCGAAAGGTGTTAAAATCACCAAACTAATGGGCCGCAGGTCTTATTTTCTCAAAACTAGTAGGGCTAAACATTAGGGAGAAGGGGGTCCAGAAAAACGGTCTGCCTCCCCTTAATCCTTTTTACTACCACAACTCATTCTTAATCTGCACATAATCGTCTAAATATAGCTAGAATAAAACTGATAAGACGTCGCCGGTACAGAAGGAGTTAAATGCATTGTATATACCGGTACCTGTCTTGAATATAGCCCCTTTAATGTTCTTGTTAGTGTTGTGTTTGTTACATGTGTTTGTGTGGAGCATCCTTTGTTAGTGTGGGTATCTTTGCTTTACTAGTGAAGTTGTTTTTTGTGATTTTCTACTAAAAAATTTGTCTTTGATTTGTGTTTGTTTGTGTTTTGAAGTATTGCGAAGTGTTTGGTTGATTTATTACTATATTTTGTTTTGTTTGCTTACACGTATTGATAATTAATATTGTATTATAATTTTACTGCGGAGCTTCCTTGTTTATTGTGATTATTCCATTTTCTTTGTTTATCATTTTATTCCGATTGTTTATTGGCACTATTTTAGTGGTTTTCGTATTTGTGTCTGGATCTATATGGTATTTCATCACCTCTGTTCTTGTTTTAATTCTGCGATTACTATTTTTATGTTGTGATTACGTTCTTTGTCATTGTTTTTGTAAGGGCTTTAGTATTGTTTCATTCGTTGTTGTAAGACTGTGGTAATGATTGGTAGTGTATTAAGTTATATATATTTTAATTGTATTCATGTATTTGTTATATTAGTAATTTTCATTAGTGTTGATTTAATTGTTGTATTGAGTTGTGTGTAGTTTACTGTTGCTAATTTGTGTATTTATGATGCTATAATATTATTGGAGGAATGAAGTTCATCGTCATTTTTGAAAATCATCTTGTAACCCCTTCTCCCCCTTCTTTCTCATGATTCTACTTCATGTTCTTCCCCTCCTTCTTCTTTCCTTCTTGTTCTTCTCATCTTTCTTCCCTCCTTATTCTTCTGCTCCTTCTTATTCTTCTGCTCCTTCTTATTCTTCTGCTCCTTCTTATTCTTCTGCTCCTTCTTATTCTTCTCCCCCTTCTTGTTCTTCTCATCCTTCTACCGTCCTTCTTCTACTTCCATCTGCTTTGTCCTTCTGTTTCTCCTTGTCCTTACTTCTGTTATTCTACCTTTACCACTACCTTCCCCTTGTCTTCTTCTTCCCTCCTCCTCCTCCTCCTTCCCTAGTATGGTCGTCCAGGGAGGTATAATTCCATTTCCGAGCGATGATCTCCCCGGCTCTTGTTAATATTCCTCCTCCCCTACTGCATTTACCATTGTCTTAATGCGTTCCTCCTCCTCCTCCTCTTCCTCCTCCCTCCTCCTTTTTTTCCTGTGTAGAAGACGAACGCCTTCTTCTTCTTCTTCTGTCTCTCTCTCTCTCTCTCTCTCTCTCTCTCTCTCTCTCTCTCTCTCTCTCTCTCTCTCTCTCTCTCTCTGTCTGTGCCCAAACGCCTGTAAATCAGTTGTGAGGAAAGATTCTAAAATACCCCGAGATTAATGTGGACAGAGGCTGACTGAGTTAATAGTGGAGATAGTGATGGTGATAGAGGAAGAGAAGGGGAGGGGGGGGGGGGGGGGTAGAGAAGAGGAGGGGGGAGTGGGAGATACAGGACAAGGAGGAGAAAAGGAAGAGGAGGAGGAAGGAGAAGAAAGGGAAGGGAGGGGGAAAAGGTAGAGATGAGGAGGGGAAGATACAGGAGAAGGAGGAGAAAAGGAAGAGGAGGTGGAGGAGGAAGAAGGAAAAGAGAGTAGTAGAAGAAGTAGCACAAAAGGAAGAAGAATGTGGAGAGAGGAAGGAGAACAGAGCAAAGGGTTAGGAAGAGGAGGAAGGCTAGGATGGAAGACTTGTTTCTTGTTATTAACCCTTTCAAGATCAAAGACGCTTTTCTTTTCTGTTTGCTGGTAATTATTAGACAATTTTATTCGGATTAGGAAGGGTATATGGAAATCAGAGGGTTGATTGAGATAGCCTGTACCCTTTTAATACCCACAGATCCTTCCTAAGCTGCATAACATCGTCTAATGATAGCCACACTAAACTGCTAAAACGGTTCAGAGCTTCAAGGGGTTAAAGACCTTAGGAAAACAATATGACCATACAGTCTAACTGACTGGCCATCCAAGTAATGTGTGTCTCTTTTTGTTTGTGTGTATTAAGGGAGCCCACCTCGTGTTTTTTATCTCTCTCTCCCTCTCTCTCTCTGGGTTATATCCATTCGGCCCCATTCAGGCTACTGTTTTAAGACGTTTACCCACATCCAGGTGTCAATATTATTCTGGCGAGCGGTATCAAGCCAGCATATATATGTTTTTGATTTAACAGCAAGCTAAATGTGTACATTTTTCAATAGAAAAATTTCTCCGGCGAAGCCGGATTTCTCCATACAATGATGGCTCGCTATCGCTCGCCAGGAAGAAATCGACACCTGGATGGGGATAAACGATTTAAAACAGTTGACTGAATGGGGCCGAATGGATACAAGCCAGAGAAAGAGAGAAAAGGAGAGTAAAAGAAAAAATAGCAGGTGACCCCCCTTAATCAAATGCCCTGAATCATAATATAGTCTTTACTAAAATCCAGATCTGGACTTATAGACCGTAAATAACTCAACAGGGTCTTATCTAACACGTTCTTAATCTCACAAATAGGTATTCAATTAGGTACTACAGAACTCAATAACAACACACATAACAATTATACACATGTTTATTCAAATAGATATATACCTGAAAATCAGAATGCAGCTTCACCTGGATAATTATTGGAACTATCAGGCAAGGATTATAAGGCATATAAATGGTAGATCATGAATGGGGAGCAATTGCTCTTCAACTGTGGTTATAAACAAGGTGAATAATGTGCAACTAACTAATACACGTAACTTATAGAATCAACACTTAATAATAATAATGATGCGAGTCGAGTGTCTTCCGTGAATAAAACAACAAAGAAAGATAATAGAACACAATGTCAATATAAGAGAAACTGGGCGAGTTGAGAGGGAAAATAAGCACCCGGATAAGGTGGGTGAGGGCGCGCGCGCGAGGCAGGTAGGCTGGCTACTGGGTGCGACTTTCGTATTGGTAGCTGGTCAGGTCATCTACTTTACTGCGGTGTTGGAAAATACAATTCTAGTTTGTACAACTATGAATTTAGTTTCAATGATATTAATGATGAAATTGGTGGCATTATAGTAATTAATTATTTTCACAGTTTATTCTCAAGGAAACTCAAATTAGGTAATTTATGATGGGAATCTTATATTCACTTCAAACGATCGATGATCGTGTGTAATAATAACGAAACGCGCCGAGGAATTCAGATGTTAATTTAATATACAATTAGGAATGGAATATAGAAGAATATCTATTAATTGTATTTAAGAACAGATTATAATTGACTAAATAAACTTAGACAATGAATGCTCTGGAACTATCAGGGAATGAAAGTGTAATTATAATTAAAACGATGTTAATTATAAATAGGAGATATTGCACACGACGAAGTTGTGCTGAGGAAATACTCAAGATAGTATACTTTAACTCTGAACGAGTTAACAGAGTCTTGAGAGAATATACACCGTAACACGGGGTGTATGGAATATGATGAACAATTAAGTAACAGAAACTATGCAATGCTCGAATTCCTAAGCACGAAGAATCAGAATTACTTACATCAGTAATCAAATGAACGTAAAACTAATTCATAAAATAATTACAATGGAGGTTAAGTAAGAGAGTAAAAAGGGGGAACTCGGAAAGTAATTTTTTTGATAGAATAACAATACTTCTCAACGAGACTACGGAGGTAAATTAATTATAAAATTGGGCGTAGGTTCTAGGTAATCAGTGATGAATCAAGAAGGAGAATTACACACGAAATACACTTCGACCTCAACTTGCAAAATACACAACCGAATACATATATTAGGAAAACTTGTGAGTGTGACAAGGCGAGTTGATTAAAACAAATGTATATAACGTATGCGTAGGACGTTCTAGAGAAGATAAATTAATTATGAGCACTAGGTCTTGAATACAGACCTTAACTAAGTCTTTATATAAGAATTCAGAAGGATTAACCCAGTGCGCAAATAAAGATCTTGGGCACAGATCTCAGAATTAATTAACACAACACGGTTCACATATTTTAACCTATACCTCAACAACAATAACACAATTAAGATACACAGGGACAGTGGACACTTATGGTAAGTTTTGGAGGGCAGAGAGAGTAAGAGTCTGGCCGACGTGGATCGTAGGTTCGTGGAGCCACATGTCAGGGGTAGAGGGCGCCACTTGAGCAGGACTTCAGGTTCCAGGCTTCAGGAATGTGGGGCGTCACTCAGGCAGGACTTCAGGGGGGCACTTCAGGCTAGCACAATCTCTGGGCAGGGTAGGGGCAGGCTAGTACAAACCACTACTGTGATTAGCTACTCTGCTCCTTATTCAGGTTTAGGGTAGTACTGCAGTTGAGGTTTGCATACTTTTCCACAATTTCTTAGAGGTAATGTGCGGATTTTTCTTGACTCTCGTTATCAGGGTTTCAAACTCAGAGGGATATGGGGAAATGGTTGTGATGAAGTTGTGAGGTAATTACCGAGCCAGACTTAGCCTATTCATAGTGTGGCCGTGACGTCAGGTCACGTGACAATAATAAACAAACCAGTACCTGGCCCTATGGTACGGGGCTGCCGCGTGCTTGTACACAAAGAGACTGGTCAAGTTTGTGTTGTACCAGGTTGTTTTAGCACACACGGACAAGACAAAGTGCTTTTGTATTGATTTCAAACAATCAAAGCTGTAAGGAAAATATATTAAGGACACAATAACAAGCTTCAAAGCAGTAACATAAAACAATATGATGAATAGATAATAAGACTGAATATTGAGCTCTCTCCTTTAATATGTGTGGATGTTTGGATTATTATGAACATATCTTAAATAATTTTACCCAAATATATATAGGCCTTATTTCATTCATAAAACTACAGATGCATACAGTACCTATCAGACGGCAACGGTCAATAAGAGTAAATGTTTTTTATTATTTTGAATATAAAGCGCAGCTCTTTATCATCCATCGCCGTCTGGAAACTGTCTAATATCTTCTTGTATAAGGACTAGGCTTAACAATTATCTGTACTGATATTTATTGTCTCATTTTACACAATATATTTGTATACACATTTATGTTTATCGATATATTAGGGAGGTAACCGCAATTCACGGCAAAGCGTATACCATTAGCCTACACTAGATTACCGTATCCTATGCAAAGCCAACTGAAAACAAAAGATTAATAGGACACCAACAATCTATTAACCACATTAATGATGTAGGATATATGAAATGTCTGTTATGGTGGATGGGTGAGGGTAGGGGAGATTTTTCATGTGTTTTCGACCATTCCATTCTTACACAAGATATGTTGATATCAATCTATTTTACCTTCCATAATGAGAGACAATATGATTCATCACGAAGTGTAGCCTACCAGCAGATATATAACAAACGTATAATTATATACTAAATGAAGAGACAAGGAATAATCGTGTGTCTTTAGACCTCTTCATATAGATTAAAATGTAGGTTAAGGTACATATACGGTACAAGTATATCGTTTGCTTCAACAGACACATTCCATGATAAATAACATAAGGAACAAAGCACAATGTAAGGCATTGATCTTGGTACAATGGCAAAGCTGCTAGATGTAAAGTAAGTACCGGTAATAAAACGAAACATATGAAAAAAGTTGATTAGGCTATGCCCAACATTAAAGGTATCTATCAACTGAAAATATACATATTTTATAATCTATATTTTATTAATTTCACCCCAACATATGCCAATTTTGTGAATAGGTCATTTATACAGGGTGTTTCAAAAATAGATGGCATAACTTCAGGACTGTGTTCCCTATATCTAAATAATGAAAATAGTTCCAATAAACACATGTCCGGAAACGCGTGGTTTCCGAGTTATAGGCATCTAAAACACGTGCTAACCAAAATGCCTTTATTTCCCACATGTTTGTAAATACCTTTTTTCAAATAAATTTTTTAAATAATGTTTTTTTAATAAATTTTTGTAACTCCCCTCTTGTTATTCACACAGGTGGCGATGGATATTCACAAATGTTTTCCTGTTGGGACATCTTCGGTCTGGGAACCTTTCCTGGTACAGACGACGAGCTTGTAGTGCATTACCGTTTGTCAAACCATACATGAAGTGCATATCTGCTCTCTCCTGAAATTAGTACATGTCCATTCAACATGCACCGCTACCCAGACAATCCTGTGATGCAAGACGTAACCTGTGGGAGATAAAAAGTATTCTGGTTAGCACATGCTTTAAAAGCCTATAACTCTGAAACCAAGCGTTTCCGGACATATGTTCATAGGAACTATTTTCATTATTTAGATATAGGGAACCCTGAAGTTATGCCATCTATTTTTGAAACACCCTGTATAATATGCTTACGTGTCGGATAAATTGCGTCTATATATGCAGGGAAATTTAGACTAAATTAAGTAGTCTCGTTGGCAATATAAGCAAAATCCATCATAGTTTTACCATTTTAATGCAGCAAAATTATATAAATCTGAACTTGGCTTTTTGCCAACCATTGGCGTGCAACAATATAAAACCCACCAAACCTACCTAAGAATTAACTTAACTAACGGTTTATTTGAGGAGGTTTAAGCAAAGTCCGTTGTATAAATATATGTTACCTTCCATAATAGGAGAATATACGATTTATCATGAAGTTTGTCGGTTGAAGCAAAACTATATACCTGGTACCGGTACCGTTTATGGACATACCTTACCTACATTATGATCCATGTGGATTGGTCTAAAATTCTGGTGTAAAATTCATCAATTTACAGTTAGTATTTTTAAGTCTAGTCCATATATAAGGTGATATTTGGTGTAGGTTTTAACTTTTGAACTTGTTTGACATCAAAATATGTTGATTAAAATCCCAACTCGATCGGTTATATTTTGTCAACTCTGGTATTTCTATGGTTGCGGGATTTTTGCGGGTAGAGGGTATTACAATAAGCTAAATACATCGGAGATTTGACCATATTAATTAACTAAACCTGTATTATGCATCACTGAATTTACAAGTAGGCCTAGCCTATGTACCGGTAATTGTGTTACGTGCCTTTAACCCCTTCTGTACCGGTGATGTACTTATCATTATATTCTGGCCACTATTAGACGATTTTGTACAGCATAGGAAGGACGTCTACTCATTACAAGGCTACAGCCTATCTCAATTAATCCTTTTAGATATCATATATCCTTCCCAAGCTTAGACAAAATCGTCTACATGTAGCTGAAATCAAATACAAAAATACTTTACCGGTAAAGAAGGGGTTAATATTCTGTTCTCAAAGATTTATGTACGGTATTCATGCGCAGTTCTGCTGTTGTAACAAGGCTTATAATCTTAATAGTATCTCTAATTTCCAAAACGTAGACATTATTTGATCTCTCTCTCTCTCTCTCTATATATATATATATATTACGATCCAGGTTCTCAAAGACACAGGGCTCTTCAACATTGGACTAGATAATGGCAAAAAGCAACAACGGTAAAACTAGATCCAACCCCTGCCTTAAACACTGGAAAACAAAACACCATTACCGCCCTGAGACGTGCCTGGACAACGAGGTATCCTATGACTCGGTAACTGGTGCACACACACTAGGCTGACGCTCAATGAAACAGCCTATTCTCAAACAGTAAAAGATTACTCGATTATGTTACACAAAGAAAAGATAGTTAACGTGATTAATTAACGTTACGGTAGATACTCAAATAACTGGCACTCCTGTATTAAAGAAAGTGCAATGCTAGTCCTGCAACATCAACTGGAAACTTCTGAAATAAGTCTGATGCTGGGAAGATGTTCGTAAAGAATCTTGAACAATTATAATGCAGAATACGGGTCACAATAAATGCTAGGACATATAGTAATAATGGGCAGGCGAATAATAAAGACTGCGCAAAGGTAGTAATGCTCGACAACTAAAGAAATGGTTCGTGACACAACGCAACAGCCTACTAGGGTTGTGCAACTCAACAACAACCTCGGCTCAAAAGTGCAGTGAATAATAATGCTGCATACATATAATAATGGGGCTTATCTCTAACCAGTGTCTGCTCAGTTAATAAAGTCTAGCTGGGGTATCAAGGCAGGGCAACAATGGGCGAGCATGCGGCTCGTAGCCTAACGTTGTCCGAGGGTGGTATAATGAAGATTACGTTATATGACGGGGATGCTCTCTTGATAAATCTAGGTCTCTAGTACCTAGCTCTATCCTGGCGATCCCTCAGAAGTCAACACAAAGAGGCAGCACTGTGTTGTGAGGGATAGGCTATGGCCCTCTCACACCACAGCGCTGTGCTCGCAAAGTTAACCAACCCGAAGACAACTTAGGCTCCCACAGTACCTGTCGATGTCGTGCAGAGCTTAGCTAACACTGCACACATCGGAGACAACGACACAGTAACCTTACCCCCAGTCTAGCTTTAGATAACCAAGCAGAATCACTCAACACCTTGCAAGGGAGACATATACCGGTCTACAACCTTCCCGAGAGAGGACACATACGGAAAAGTCCGTCTCTCCAACCTCAATAAAGCATAATACCTCCTTAACCTAATACATGGAAATATCTGAGAGCTTCGCGTACAATACGACTGGTCGACGGTGAACGTCTATGCTGAAACCAGAAGGGATGTTGAGTTTAATAAAGATTAGAGAATGAGAAAGGAGAAGTCGAGAGAGAGAAATAGTATGCAAAGTAGCGAGTATGGGGGACAGAATTGCAAAGGATGTAGGCGATACGCGTGTCAGGCAAGCTCTGAGCTGGTAAAGAACACGAGGCAGCGACGGGAAGGGACTAGTTGACCACCCGGCCGCCAACGCCGTCAGCGCCCAAGCGAGCCGCGTCATAGCTCACCTCGCTGCCGGGTGTACTCCCTCACACTCTCTCGCTCGCCTCCCACACAAGCAACATTTATATTATAGCGAATATAAAATATAAAGCGCGGTCACAGACCAAAACAAAGACCATTTCTAGACTGTCTGTGGCAACACGACACTAATGAAATAAAGCAGACCATTCTAGGACAACTGTAGCCTATCCCCCCATCCTGGCGAGCGCTAGCGAGCTGCAATGCCCCACGCAACCATTCTGCTAACGCCGGGAGGCGTCACAATATATATATATAATGTTTCTAGTCTCTCAGTGGGGATCGAACCGTCGACCATCAGGACGATAGCCGACGCTTTAATCAATTACACCACGGCAGTCTCTCAGTGGGGATCGAACCGTCGACCATCAGGACGATAGCTGACGCTTTAATCAATTACACCACGGCAGTCTAGACTGCCGTGGTGTAATTGATTAAAGCGTCGGCTATCGTCCTGATGGTCGACGGTTCGATCCCCACTGAGAGACTAGAAACATTTAGTGGCTCACGTGTATTTGTGATATATTCTCAATATATATATATATATATATATATATATATATATATATACATATATATAAACAATAAAAAACATATATTACAGAAAGGAAGTGAGTAATGGAATGTTGGTGTCTTATAACAAACTTTTGTTTTCTGCTTCGCCTTCGCTGGCATAGTAATCATTAAAATAATATACGGAAAACGGATAAATATCAATATACTACTGTATGGTGTAAAATTATAAAATCGACATGTAAATAATGATAATACAGTATTTAAGTTAGCCCAGTATATAAGGAGATATAGTCGGTATTGTTCACTCTTCATACACCCTGCTTTTATCACAAGGCAGTAATAAGTCGTCCTTGTCGTAATTTCCCTCTATTTTACCCTAGGGACCCTCCCCCTTCCGAACACTAAGAATGTATGGCGATAACTCAATTTCCATAGTGTTCACGTTAGACACGGCATTACGAGCATATAAAGTAGAAACCGATTCAATCGCATAGAGTTCAACGTGTTTATTTACTTGGGAGTAGCGGGCCAATGATGCCCCACGCCGTCTGGTGGAGAAATCGGAACTAACCCCTTGCACACTAGGAATACTGAGGAGATGTTTATGGAAATTCACCACCAACCCCCTAAATATCTTCCTATACCTTCTGACCAAAACGAACGCAATCATGGCAGTGAGTGGGTTTTTGTTTTGTTTTCCTTCATTTCTCACCTATTTAAGCTGTTTTAGGGAAAGAAAAAAAAAATCAATTTTCGGCTGGTCCTAGAGTGTACATTTATTATATATTAGCTGGTACCCTGTGGGTTAACATTAGATATTTTACAATATTTGTTATTATATATTCGTGTTTTCTTTTTTTAAGCCTCGAGTTCCCTGTCTTACTGGCGTCAGATGTCTTGTCCAAGACTACGAAAAATTGGAGGCTAGAGAAATGTAAAAGCAAAGACGAAGCAGTTTTGTTGCCTTCTTCTTTTCATATTCTCTTCTATTTTTTCGTTCATTTCATGATATGTTGTGCTTATTTTGTTTTGGTCTTATTGTTTGTGTTGCTCGGTTCTTCTACTCTTTCTCATTTTGCGTTCTGTGTTTTGTTCTGTTAAGTGTTATGTTCTCCGTTATTCGTCTCTTTGTCTTCTATTATTTTCATGTTTGTCTGTACAGTACGTGTTTCCTTTCCCTTCTCCTTTGTTCTCCAGTTCTGCTCTATCCTTTTGTTTTTTATGGTTTTCTTTTGTATCATTTGCTTCTCCAGTGTTGTTCTTTTCCTGTTCTATTATCATTCAATTTTCTGTAAGTTTTCCACTATTTGTATTTTTGTTAATTCTTTACATTTTTGCCTGCAGCTCTTGACTTACTGGTGTCAGGTATAGCGCCATGAACAGTGACAGATTGGAGAGATAAATGTAAAAGGGGGAGCAAGCAATTTAGTTGGCTTCTCTTGTTATTCTGTTCATAGCTTGTTTCATTTTCATTTTCCTGATGTTTTCCTGTTATTTTGTTTTCACTTGTACTTTTCCTGTTTTTCTTCTGTTCTCTTTGCGTCTGTTTGTTATGTTCACCAATTTTGTTGTTCTTCACCTGTTCTATTATTATACAATTCTGCCATAATCCCCCATTTTAAAACATATTTGTTTCTTTTCTTTCTTTTAGTCTTCTTCTTGTCTTACGGTGTCAGATATCGCGCCCAGAACAGCGTGAGATTGGAGAGAGAAATGTAAGAGCTGAAACAAGCAATTCCAATGGCTCAGAGAAGTATTGCTCAGGGCTTTGCACAATATTGTGGAGATGGAAACAAAATATGAATGAAATTGATAGTAGGAGTGATAAAATTGTAACTTAACCCTTTCAGAAATATAGTGCTATGTTTTAATTTAATTTAATTATTTATTCCTAAATATATAGTACAATATATACTTTACAGTTATATATTATAACCGCAAACTTTAAACAAACCATATATATACAGTTTATATATATATATATATATATATATATATATATATATATATATATATATAGAGAGAGAGAGAGAGAGAGAGACCATTTATATAATGATCCCATTTCTCTGTATTTCCTAAAATAATGACTGTGATTTGTCTGTTGTACAAACATATTTTATAATATTCACGATTTCCTCTGCATCCAAGGAACAGACTAGCCTATCATCAAGTACTGAACACAGATAATTTACAATATTTACTTGTCAATCTTCTGGCATTATTGTTTGAGATTTAATGTGTTATACACAATATTTTTAATTAGGTCTCATTATTACTCGGCATACTATTTGCTTCATCATTACTGGTTTCATTAAGGGAGCCCACCTCGCTTGTTTTCTCTTTCTCTCCCTCTCTCTTTGGGTTGTATCCATTCGGCCCCATTCAGCCTACCGTTTTAAGACGTTTACCCCCATCCAGGTGTCAATGTTTTCCTGGTGAGCGGTAGCGAGCCAGCATATACCTGTATATAGTTTGTTTTGAGAGCAAGCTAAATGTGTACATTTTTCGATAGAAAAATGTCTCGGGCGAAGACAAATTTCTCCATACAATGCTGGCTCGCTTTCGCTCGTCAAGAAGATATCAACACCTGGATGGGGATAAACGTCTTAAAACAGTTGGCTGAATGAGGCCGAATGGATACAAGTCAGAGACAGAGAGAAATGGAGAGACAGATAAAAAAAGCCGGTGACCCCCCTTAGCCACACTAGACCTTCATGTATTCTTGCTAACACTAGATGGTTTTATACAGCTTAGGAAAGGTAAAATTTATCTGAATTATCCATTATAGACTCTAAACAAGCTCTTTCAAATCTAAATAAATTGTCTAATATTTGCCAGACTAAAGTGAAAGGATGCGTCACGGAATACTGAGAGGATAAAGGAGTTGAAAATAATTAATGGAATATCAGTTGTAATTATTATTTAGCTAAAGAATGAGGATTATGATGCGTTTGGAAAGTTTATTTTTTTTGTTTTATCATGCTTATCTAATTCAGTTTAGGAAGAACTTATGGTAGCTAGAGATAAAATTCAGATAGTGTTTGCCACTTTGATCACCTAGTGATCCTTCTTAAGCTGCTTAAAATCGTCTAATGATGCATAGATGCATCTTGAATTACAGAGGGGGTTAAATATGAGTGATAAAGGTGGGGTAAAATGGAACAGGTAATATGATATAAGGTAATGCTTAGGGAATATATACTTAACCCCATGAGTATCGATGACACTATTTCACATATTATACTGACCGGTACCAGAAAATTGTATTAAGCTTAGAAAGGGGCGTTGAAAATCTAAGAGTTAATTGAGATAAGCTTGACCTCTTTGTCTACTATTGATCTTAAGCGAAATTAATTCAGATAGACTTAACGTCTTTGATGACAATTGATCCAAATTGTTTATTGAGATAAGCGAGACGTCTTTCTTTACAATTAATCCAAATAGTTCTTTGTGATTGGCATGACATCTTTGACCACTATTGATTCAAAGAGGTAATCATTAATTGAGATAGGTATGACCTCTATTGATCCAAAGATTAGATAAATATAGGCTTGACCTCTTTGATTACCATTGATCCTTCCTAAATTGTTTAACATCGCCTAATGATCGTCAGAATAAAATTTGAAATAGCGTCTTAGTTACTCGAGGGGCTTAATCCTGCCTGATACGAGGTGGGTCTTTTTGGAATTGATCTGTTCCTTTGAAGATTTTAAGACGATTCACCTCATTAGTTTGCTGACTATAAGATGCTTCACCCCATTCAGGCATTTGATATTCTCTTCTGGTTGAGACATAGAGAACCTGCAATTGACCACTTGCGAGTTTCAGGCTATAAGGAAGTTCGGCCTGTAAACATCGATATTAATCACAAATACAGTAATTATGTAAGTTTCTGATGGGTAAATAGCATGTTGAATTTGATTTTATGTATTAATAAATGTACGAAAACCGTATTATAGCTGGTTATCTGCTAAATATCGATGTCTACAGCTCCAACTTCCTTATAGAATGAAACTCGCAAGTAGTCAATTTGGAGAGACCGGCATTCTGCTGGTACAATTTTCTCCCGAAAATGTGTACATATTTAGCTTGAAGGGGGTCTGGGTGGCGTTATTTATTTAATTTTAATTTTGTATATAAAATTTGTATACCGTATTTGAGATACCAAACTGACATTGAAAGGCAAAGAGGTATCTGTCACTGAAAAATATCTATATAGTGTATATTTTAAGGGGGGTCACCGTTTTTTTTTTATCTTTCTCTCCTTCCCTGGCTTGTATCCATTCGGCCCCATTCAGCCAACACTTTTCCCAACTGTAGTGACCCGGAAGGACATAAGAAGAAAGTTGGGTTATCATTCTGCCTACTCTTTATTATCCATCTGCTTCTTAGTTTCTTATTTCTTCTTATTTATTCAACTGTTCTTCTGCTCTGTCTTTCCCTTGGGTGTCCATTTTTGTTCTAACTTTTTTGGTTCCCTTAAATTTCCCCTTGTATTTTGTTTGTTATCTTATTTCTTTCTTCTGCCTCTATCTATTCCTTTGTTTCTTCTCCACAACCACAGCCACTATAACATCCACCACAACACCTACCATACGATCATTACAACTGCCACCCATCACCACCACAACCATTAAAACCACCACCAAAACAAAAATCCCAACTGGAGTTAAGGGGGGTGACCTGCTTTTTCTCTCCTTTTCTCTCTTTTCTTTGGGTTGTATCTATTCGGCCCAATTCAGTCTACTCTTTTAAGACGTTTATCCCCATCCAGGTGTCGATTTCTTCCTGGCGAGCGATAGCGAGCCAGCATTGTATGGAGAAATCCGGCTATGCCGGAGGCATTTTTCTATCGAAAAATGTACAAATTTAGCCTGCTGTCAAAAATATGTTAAAGAATATGCTGGCTCGCTACCGCTCGCAAGCAAAAAATCGACACCTGGATGGGGATAAACGTCTTAAAACAGTAGGCTGAATGGGGCCGAATGGATACAACCCAAAGAGAAAGGGAGAGAGAGAAGAAACAAACGAGGTGGGCCCCCTTAACCATAAGGCCATGTGACAAAGTTTGGGTTATCGTACTGTTTTCACATTGTTATTCACTCGCTTCCTGGTTTTATTATACGTTCATCTCCTTCGTTCTTCTTACCTCCGCCTGTGAAGTTGGTCGGTGGTTATTTTGTCGCCTCCATTTGTTACCTCTCCCAAGGAAACTGGACGGAGGTTGTTTTTGCATCCGTTTGGTTGGGTTTGGGTTTGTCTGGCTCTTTGTCTGTAAACAAGATATCTCAAAAAATTATGAACCGATTGACTCGAAATTTGGTGTGCAGATAGGAAATGCACCAAGGACGACGTGATTCAGTTTAGGAGGCGATCGGCAGAGCGCATACATCCGCCAGCGTAGGCGGAGGTGTGCGCTCTGCTGAGTGCCCTTCTAGTTTGTCTCTTGAATATGATTGTCTGTCCGTGAACATAATCTCTTAACCCCTTCACCACCATGACGTAATTGTCATTATATTCTGTTTACCATTAGATGATATTCTTTGGTATATAATCTACGGTACCTTTACGACTCAAATGGGTAAATACGATTTCTATAAACCCTCTTGATAACATAGGTCCTTCTTAAACTGCCTAGTATCGTCTAAATTTAGCCAGAATCAAAGGTAAAAGGGTGTCATGGTTCTGAAGGGGTTAAACAGTTATTCACTAATTTTCACCAAAATTGGTGAGTATATAGAATATGCGCCAAGGAAGAAGTGATTCAATTTAAGGGAGCCCACCTCGATCTTTTTCTCTTTCTCTCCCTCTCTCTTTGGTATGTATCAATTCGGCCCTATTCAGCCTACTATTTTAAGACGTTTACCCCCATCCAGGTATCAATATTTTCCTGGCAAGCTTTAGCGAGCCAGCATATATATATTTTTGTTTTGACAGCAAGCTAAATTTGTAATTTTTTCGATAGAAAAATGTCTCCGGCGAAGCCGGATTTTCCATTCAATGCTGGCTCGCTATCGCTCACCAGGAAGAAACCGACACCTGGATGGGGATAAACGTCTTAAAACAGTTGGCTGAATGGGGCCAAATGGATACAAGCCAGGGAAAGAGAGAAAAGGAGAGAAAGATAACAAAAGCCGGTGACCCCCCTTAAGTGATCGATAGAGCACATACTGTACATCCATCATCGTAGGCGGCTCACAAAGTTATGGTCCGATGTTCACGAAATTTGGTGAGCAAATATGCTATGCGCCAAGGAAAAAGTGATTCCGTTTAGTAGGCGATCAGTAGAGCGCATACCTCCGCCAGTGTAGATGGAAATAAGCGCTCTCCCGAATGCCCCTCTAGCCATGTTTGTTCTTATATTCTTCATAACTAATAATTTCTTACTTGATATCCTTTCTCTTTATTCCCTCTCCACAATCACAACTACCACAACCACCACAGCTATCCCATCCACCACAAGTACCATTACAACCACCACAACAACCGTCACGACATTTCATCCTACTGGAGTTCACAATGAGGACGTATGAAGAAAGTTTGGATGACCATTCTGTCTTTGTCGTTGTTATCCACTTTCTGTTAAGCCTCCTCATATGTATTCACTTGCTTTCTTCTTACTATAGTCTTTCTTTCTGTTTTCTGTTCTTACCTTATCGTTGCTTACCTCTTCTTTATTTCTCCTCCACAACCACAGCTACCACAACAGTTAAACTAATTACTGTAAACACCAGAGTCAAAACAAAGCCCGTATCACAGTTACAATACTACGATCACCACATTAACCACAACTACCAGAAGAACCACAACAACAACATCCACAACATTTATCCCAACTGGAGTTACCCATAAGGACGTAAACAGTTCTGGCATAACTGTGTTGGTGGTGTAATGGTTTATATGCTTATGTTCTGGGTGTGGTGTCCCGAGTTCGAATCCCGGGAGGACCATATGCTTTCATTAGTTTATTCAAGTGCATTGGGGTTTGTAATTGATGATTAATGTTAAACACGGGGTGTTACTTAATTATGTTGTTAACCACTTGCTTTATATTTACTATCTTTCTAAACTACTATTTCTTTCAATCTTTATTCTTATCTATTCGTCCTCACATTCTTCTGTATATTTTCACTTCGTTATCCATTATTGTCGAACTGCCCTACATATTATTAGATTCCTATTAACATATTCTGTCCTTCTTAATCTTATCTACCCTTTCTTCATAATCACAATAATTATCATATTTACCACGACCACCAAAACTACCACATACAACACCACCAGAACTACCACAACCATAGACCCCTTTACATAAGGACTGGAAACGAGCACTCTCGGAGTTTGAAACTTGGGTCCATTGCTTAAAAGCAGTATCATGAAAGCAGTGGTCTCTCCGACTTTCTTAAACACAAAAATATGTACACAAACACAACTTTACATATAAATGCATGTAATTTCACACGCAATCGTCCATATCCCCGCCATATTGGCGACATAATGTCTCGCCAGAAAACGAACAGCCCAGGACGATGCCAGACGCCAGTCACCCACGAGACACACGTTAGAGGCAACACATTTTTGTTCTGTTGTTCGTTATCTCTCAGCTTATTGTAAGTAATTTTCTTATAAATACTTACCAGTCACAAAAGGATCTGTGTTAACAACTTATTTAGCTGATAAATATTAGAATTGAGCTGATGTCAACGGGTTGCTTTGATATGTACTGATAACCATTTTACAACTATTCTTGTTTTTTTGCTCTACAGGAACAATGCCGAAAAGATGTGCTGCATTCAATTGTCGTGGAAACTACAGGGGAGAGCCATACAGTCCTATGGTGTGTTTCCCGAATGAAGAACAAGAACGACATGCATGGATTAGTGCTATACCAAATAGCCCAGAAAATTTGAGAGACAGGTCGAAAATATGGATTTGTGCATCACACTTCGACTGCGATTGGGTCACAGTTCGGGGAGGAAAACGACCAGCTGGGCCTCCTCCAGTTTTTAAAGGTGTACCCAAGTCTTGCCTCAAACAACTTACGTCAGCTCCTAGGTTAACTAAAACAGTGACAAGTGAAGCAAGACTTAAAAAACAAACTGAATTTGAAAATGAACAAGACAAAATGCATAGTTATGACAAATTTGCAGGAGAGATTGGAAAACACTTCCCTGAGTTTTATATAATTCAAAATGGTAGAGAACTGACAATGTTTAAGACAGATGGTAATGGTAGAGCAGTTGATAAGTTTCTTCATTTTAAAGAGGTACAGTCTCCTTTTGGTTTTCTGCAGCTGGTAGTAGCAGAGAAAAGTGGCTTGGAGATACCAAAAAGTAAACTGAATCTTCAAAAAAATAGCTTGGTAAGTAAGTGGTCTCAAATTGAAGAAATCGTGAAAATTATGAACACCCATGAAGCGACTAATACTGACAGCTTAAAAAGAATAATTTCAGAACTTGACTCCTATCACAGAATTTCATGAAATTGAAGGTTTTCAGTTCATTCAAGCACAGTTACAACTCCTTCTTATTCCTCCTAAAAATCGCCGATATACAAAGCATATGTTAATTCTTGCAGCAGAACTGTTTTGTATATCACCCGCAGCATATAGAATGCTTAGAAACTCCAAAGCAATTAGTCTTCCTTGTGAGAAACAGATTCGCCAATTGTTATCTCGCACTTATGCTGACAAGTGTCTCCCAATCCTTTTTGATCAGTTGAAGCCACAACAGCGGTTAGTTAACATTTTGTTTGATGAAGTCAAGCTTAAGCAGGCCCTTAGATTTACAGGAGAGCATATAGTAGGCTATGCAACAAACAGACCAGAAAATCTAGCAACATCTGCTCTTGCTATTGAAGTTGTTTGTCACTATGGAGGACCACGGTACATCATACGAATTCATCCTGTATCAAAACTGAATGCTATTCAACTGAAGGAAATATTACTTGAGGCTGTATATGTTGTTGTTGTTGTTGTTATTCCCTAAGCTGCCTGGCCGAACAGCCCCGAGTTCCTGAGGAAGGCCATGGCCACGATCAGGCTTTCCCACAGAGCTCTCATTGAGTGTAGGTTGTGTTGTTGGCGTAAGTGGTTGTGTGAAATGCAGTCTTCTATGATGTGTTTAATGGTATGGGGTGCTGTGTTACATCCCGGGCAGGCGTCGACAACGGAGTCATCCAGTCTCTTCTGATAGCTCAGGAGAGCTGGATGGTGTCCGCATCTCGGCCTGGCCAGGTGGACTCTGTCCTCGCGAGGGAGGGAGGATTCGGAAGGATGGATTTCGGGAGGTCGTGCATGCAGCTGCGTGTTGTCTGTGAGTGAGTGGATGGATTGGCGAGAGATATGAGTATGGATGTGCTTCTAGAAGTTGGTTCGGGGTGGGCAGGGAGGAGAGAGGACAATAATTGTGTGTGATACCGTGTGCTGGGTGTTGTTTTGATATTTCTTGGTGTCTGTGGGTGTGTTGCCATGTAGTTTAGTGGGTGGTCTTGGTTCGTGGAGGCTGCTGCCAGGAATTGAGTGCCTCTCATGTCCAGATGGTCTTTGACTTTGAGGATTTTTGTTTCTTGATGTAGATGATCTGTGGGTGTAGTAGCTGTGCAGCCTGTAATGATCTTCAGGGCTTTGTTTTGAATAGTCTGTAAGGTCTTATGATGTGTTTCAGCTAGGTTAGAAGCCCAGGCTGGGCTTGCGTATTCCATTACTGATCTTATGTATTGTTTATATACTGTGGTGGTAGTTTCTTTGTTGTGTCCAAATTTTGTGTGAGCAAGTGACCTGAGGGCGTTAAGTCTGGGTGTCAGTTTCTTTTTAATGTTTGTGGTGTGCTGTTTGAATGTCATATGAGTATCATATGTTACTCCTAGGATTTTGAGTGTGTGTGTATGTGTTGGGGGTGTGTTGTTTATGGTGAGTTGAGGGATGTATTCGTGTTCACCTGTCCAGCTTGTGAGCAGGGTTGCGGTGGATTTGGCACCAGCCATGTAGTGTGTTGAGATAGGGTTGAAGGAGATCTGTTGCTCTTCTTGGGTCATGGTGTGTGCATGTGAGTGTTATGTCATCTGCATAGGAGGCTAAGTTTATTTGGGGAGTATTGGGTGTAGTTATATCGTGCATGTACAGATTGAAGAGTGTGGGCGATAGGACGGATCCTTGTGGGACTCCGTTTGGAAAGTTTCTGATTTTAGATGACTGACCGGCAAAAGATACGTGTGCACATCTGCCTGCTAGGAAGTTGGCCAGCCACCTTTTTGTGTTGTTGTGCATGTTTGTGTTGTAGATTTTGTTTGTTAGGTTGTGGCGTGGGATGGCATCGAAGGCTTTACTAATGTCGAGTGTGGCTAATAGTGATCTGTGTGGTGGTCTAGCTGAGTTGATGCCGTCAAAAGCTCTTTGTGTAAGGTCTGTGAGAAGAGTGTTTGTGGAGTGCAGTGGCCTAAAGCCATGTTGTGTTGGAGCTAGGGGTAGGTCGGGTGTAATTAGTTGTAATACTAGGCGTTCCATGACTTTGGAGGGGGAGCAAAGGAGTGTGATGGGGCGGTGCGAGGAGGGTAGCGTGGGGTCTTTGTTGGGTTTGGGGAATGTGATGATGATACCATGCTTCCAAATGTCTGGTATTGTGTTGTGTGAATAGCTGTAGTTTGATATTTTAGTGAGTGTTTGTATGCCTTGTGGTCCCAGGTGTCTGAGGTGTATGTTGCTTATGTTGTCTAGGCCACAGGAGGGTGAGTGCTTGAGATTGTTGATGATATGCTTTGTCTGGTGATTGGTGAAGGGTGTATAGTCAGGGTCTGTGGGGAATTGTCTCTTACGTAGGATGACACGTCGGTCGTCTTTGTGAGGTTTTAGGTGGCTGACATGTGAGAAGTGATTGATGAGAGTGTTTGCTTGTTGTTTACATGAAGGAGTAGAGTCTGTTGTTGTGATTGCAGCATGTGATTGTGTTGTGTTGCTGTTGGAAAGTGTGATGCTGTTTAGTGTTTTGTAGAGTTTTTTGGGGTTTGTTTTGTGATCAAGTGTTTGTAGGAAGTTATTCCAATTTAGTTTTTGTTGTTCTTGTATTTTGTTGTTAGTTTGGGTGTTGAGTGCTTGAATTTGTTGTGTGATGTCTTGTGTGTGGGGTGCTGGCGAGTGTTTTCAGTGTGTCGTGTTGTCTGATGAGGTTTTGAATTTCTGGTGTGAAGTTGGGGTTGTGTCTTTTTCTGTTACCTCTTGGAATGTGTTTCTTGTCAGCGTTTTGGATAGTTTTATTGAGTATGTGTACAGCATTGTTGATGTTAGTGATGGGTGTACTGTTTAGAGTTGTGAAGTGTTGTTCTGTCTCATTTGTAAATGCTTCCCAGTTAGCTCTTTTATAATTGGTGTATGTGTGTTTGTGGCTAGCTGGGGTGAGTCTGGTTTTGGTGGTGATAATGATCGGGAGGTGGTCAGAGCCTAAGGTTCTGACCACCCTCCAGGATGTTGTGGGGGCGAGTTCTGGGGAGCAAAAGGTGATGTCTGGAGATGATGGGTTATAGAGGGCTTGGTGAGGAATATGGGTATGTTGATGGATGTCGTTAAGGATGATGAGGTTATCTGTTTGGTTTTGTAGTACCAGCCCTCTGTCTGTGTCGGGGTTGTCGACAAACCAGGCCGACGTCTTGGCGTTGAAGTCACCACCCAGGATGATGTGTGGGGTGTTTGTGATGTGTTGTAAGTGTGGTCTGTATTCATTTGGTACTGTAGGGGATGTTTGGGGAGGGATGTATGTGTTTATGATGGTTATGTTGGATTTGTTGCCAGTGCGTATTTTAATTGATTGTATTTCTGTTGTGTTATCATTTGGGGGGACGAGGGATTTGGTTTGTACACTGGTTACTATGTATGATATTTCATTGTGTACCAGGGTGATGAGTCCACCGCCCCCGCCGACAGCCCGGTCTTGTCTGATGGTGGTGAAATTATGAAATGTGGGTGTTTTTTGTGATGTGCGGAGTTTTGTTTCTTGTAAGATGGCAATGTGTATGTTGTGTTGTTTGATGAAGTGTGAGAGTTCGTGTTTCTTTGTGTTAATGCCATCTATGTTCAATTGGAGAATGTTAATGTTATGTGCACGATGTATGTTGGGTGCTGCTGCACGAGGATGGGGTGGGGGTGAGGGAGGGGCTGGAGGTTGGGATGGGTGAGGTGGGGGTGGGGATTGGGGAGCAGGAGATGGGGGTTGGAATGGATTAGGATGAGGTGTGGTGTGTTGAGTTGAGGATGTGGATAGTATGGGAAGGTTAGGTGGGTTAGGGAGGAGAGGTGGACGGGTTTTAGGGGGGGGAGTGGATGATATGGGAAGGCTAGGTGGGTTGGGGAGGAGAGGTGGACGGGTTTTAGGCGAGGGATTTGACTGGGAGAGGGAGGGGCATGAGGAACAGGTCCAGGTGTTCGTGTAGTGTTTCTTGGAGGCAAGTGTTGTACAGGTGAAGTGGGTCCAGTTCCTGCATGAATTGCAGAGAACTGAACCCTTAGTGTGGCGACTCGAAGTGATGGGTTTTGAGCAAGTTGGACATATGTATGTGTACGTGGGTCCTGGGTTGCTCTCAATGTCTCCGGCTAGAAGTCTTCGAGAAATGACAGCCGGAGAGTCATTTCTCGGTGTAGGAAAAACTGTGTGATGTGTGTGTGGTGTGAGAGGTGTGGAAATTCCCGGCGCGACCGAAGCCACTCCAAGGACCCGTGCCCCCGGGGGGGGGCAAGGGATAGTTGTGACGGTTTTGCTCCCGAAACTGCTCCCCGCGGCCGGCATCCGGTTGTCCTCCACTGGTCGATTGATCTTGTCTCCGGCCGTGGAGGGTCGGCAGCCATCCGCGGTTGGCAGCTCCGGGAGGTGGTCCCACGGCGTAGACGCCGCCACATCAGGACCGGCTGTATATGTTGTTAAAGCTAGTGGTGGCCATCCAGTATCGTTCGTCTGTGACAACGGTCCACTGAATCAAGCTGTTTACAGAATGCTTGGGGGTCCTGGAAAAGTAACACTAGCACCAGATGGCATAAATGTTTTCCTTGTCTATGATTATGTTCACATCCTCAAGAATATGAGAAACAACTGGATCACAGAGAAATGTCAAGAATTACATTTTAGCAAGGACGGTACAGAATATTTGGCGTGTTGGAGTGATGTTAAAGCTCTTTACAATGAAGATCAGAAGACACCACTTCGTCTGACAAAACTCACACGCTCATCAGTAATTCCTAAACCATTGCAACGTCAGAGTGTGCCCTTAGTTTGCCAAGTGTTCAATGAGAAAACGATTGCTGCATTTGAAGGTCTTAAAGGAACTGTTAAATTTCAGGATGGAACAGTGATATACATAACACTGGTAACCAATTGGTTTAAAATGATGAATGTTAAAAGCAAGTACAGCGCAGTTCATTTACGAGACCAATATCGTGAACCTTGGACATTAAACTGTACAAACTTCAAAGCTCTGCAGGAAATGTGTACAGTTGTATCCAGCTGTCGGTGGACTGGTGGGCATGGCAGAGAGAAGAAACTAACACAGTCAACAGCAGATGCCTTTGTCATCACAACAAGGTATAACATAGAAGCAGCACAATATCTTTTTGAAATCCATGATTTTGCTTACATCCTACCTGCTGTTTTTTCACAAGATCCCCTAGAAAAGTTTTTTGGTCAAGCAAGACAACGTAGTGGAGGAGATTTTTACATTGACATTGGGGATGTTCAAGCAGCATCCAAAGTACAGCAGTTGCATCAGCTGTTGAAACGTGACATCGTTCCTGACCGAGCCAAAAAAGTAAGCTGTGAATTTTGTACAGCAGCAATAGATGATGGTGATTTACAACTTCTGGAAGAGCTGACATTACAAGACACTCAACTACTTCTAGATTCAGATGATACTTTAAAACATAAAATTGTCTACATTGGGGGATTTTTAGCTCATAAACATGGACAACAGGAAGTAGATTCTGGGGAATGCTTGTCATCAGAGTTTTTGACTGCGCTCAATCCAGGTGGGCTGAGTATGCCTACACTGGCTACTGTCTTCTTTGTACATAGTGGCATCACCCTTCAAATGTCTCTTCAAGACTCGAAAAAGTGTTGTCGCAATTACTTGAAACAATGCTTGTCTTATGTAGATGCTCCTTTAGCTAGCCATTCAGGGGCATGCCAGACATTGTGTAATGTGTTGTTTAAGGCCTTTGTATTTAATACAAGCGATCGGGAGTGTACACTAGGCTGCTTAAGGCGACAAGAGAAACTTTCTAATGTTTAAGTTAATTATTGTGTTATGTGACTTTTGATATATGTAAAATTATGTGTAAAGTAATATTTTGCAAAGGTTTTTACTTTAATTTCTTCTAATATTTAATTAATGTAAGTCATGGTATGATGCTTTGCTTGTATAATACATGTTCTTATAAACTATCTCATTATAACTGTATATTTTCCTATTATGTTCAATCACGAAAGAGACTTATGAGTCAATCAACCAAAAACAAATGTTTTATTTTCCTTTACTTGGTTGCTCTAGTTAATAAGATGTAGAGTAAAAACACAAAGTCCCATATCCAGTAAAACTAAAATAAGACTTCAGTTTGTGGGCCTGACAATGGACCCAAGTTCCGGGACCCGAGTATGACCACAACACACAAACCACACTCACAACCGCCATAACGACCTCTACCACCACCACCACCACAGCAACCACCACAACATTATTTCTGGCAACTGGAGTTACCCAGAAGGACATAAGCACACAGTTAAGGTTATCATTGTGTCTGTCCCTTTGTTACCCACTTGCTTCATATTTTCTTCTTCCCTCTTCATTATATCTTCCTTCTTTCTGCATTGTATCTTTATTCCTCCTTACTTCTCCTTTCTGACTATCCCTTTGTTATGGGTTAACCATTTTACTCTAGGCTCCTTACTTTCTTTCATATTTCTTCTCGCACTCTTCCTGTATTCTTAAGGGAGCCCACCTCGCTTTTGTTTTCCTTATCTCCCTCTCTCTTTGGCTTGTATCCATTAGGCCGCATTCAGCCTACTGTTTTAAGACGTTTACCCCCATCCAGGTGCCAATATTTTCCTAGCGAGCGGTAGCGAGCCAGCATATACTGTATATATTTTTGTTTTTGACAGCAAGCTAAATGTGTAAATTTTTTGATAAAAAAATGTCTCCTGCAAACCCGGATTTCTCCATACAATGCTGGCTCGCTATCGCTCGCCAGGAAGAAATCTACACCTGGATGGGGATAAACGTCTTAAAACAGTTGGCCGAATGGATACAAGCCAAGCCAGGGAAAGAGAAAAAAGGAGAGAAAGATTAAAAAAATGCCATCCAGTGACCCCCCTTAATTTACAGTAAGTTATTATCAAAGTAGAAAGTTTGGTTATCATCCGGGTTTTCTTTTATTATTTGCTCTAATAGTTTATGTTTTTTCTTAGTTATCTTTTCTTCTTTCTTTAGTTCAACTTGTTTTTCTCTTACTCTGTTCTTCCTTCTCGTCTTCTTAATGTCTCTTCTTTATATTGTCTTTTGATTTGTTTCTTGGTTTCTCCATAATATATTATCTCTTTCATTTAAATGTTTGATCTGGTATTTTCGTCTTTTTAATTTATCGTACTGTTTATGTTTTTAATTTACCGTACTCGTTTATGTTTTGAATTTATCGTACTCGTTTATGTTCTTAATTTATCGTACTCGTTTATGTTTTGAATTTATCGTACTCGTTTATGTTCTTAATTTATCGTACTGTTTATGTTTTTAATTTATCGTACTCGTTTATGTTTTTAATTTATCGTACTCGTTTAAGTTTTGAATTTATCGTACTCGTTTATGTTCTTAATTTATCGTACTCGTTTATGTTTTTAATTTATCGTACTCGTTTATGTTCTTAATTTATCGTACTCGTTTATGTTTTTAATTTATCGTACTCGTTTAAGTTTTGAATTTATCGTACTCGTTTATGTTCTTAATTTATCGTACTCGTTTATGTTTTTAATTTATCGTACTCGTTTATGTTTTTAATTTATCGTACTCGTTTATGTTTTTAATTTATCGTACTCGTTTATGTTCTTAATTTATCGTACTCGTTTATGTTTTTAATTTATCGTACTCGTTTATGTTTTGAATTTATTGTACTCGTTTATGTTTTTAATTTATCGTACTCGTTTATGTTTTTAATTTATCGTACTCGTTTATGTTTTTCTTTTAACTGTTATCACTACTTACAATCCATACATACAATCTGGGAGTGGGGCCGAACTCGTGTGGGCAACTGTGCATTATTAGTTGTCTCTCTTGTAAGCAGGACTCGTAGATGTCTTAATGCTATCTGATGGAATGTTTAATGTCATTTATTTTCAGTGTTATTATTGGGTGTTTTGATTGGCCCAGCCATTACAAGCAATGTATTTTACTCTGCCCCCTTAGACTATTCACACACACACACACACACACACACACACACACACACACATACACAGTCCGTCACATCAGTGTCCATCTTGTTATGTGTGTGAAGATAAAGTCTTGGCAGGCAACCCATCTGAAGCAAGGACAATCATTAGCACAATCCATTTCCTTGAATATGGAACACCGCAGGAAAGGCATCTAGTTGTACCCAAACGCACACCAGTATGTGGTGCAAATGTCCTACTTCATGAGTTATACAATACATGCATAGTTGAAACCAAGATATTTCTATACTTGACAAAATTGTGGTCAGTATCTCCACTATTAAGGGGGTAGTACTCGCTTTTGATGGACCCCCATCTCCCTCCTGTTTAGCATATTTGTTTTGAGGTTTTAAGACGTTCGTTTCAATAGTTTGGTGATTTTGAGACCTTTCACAATTTTTGTGTCAATAGTAAGACCTTTGGAGCCCTTTAGGTGTCGATGTTTTCCTGGCGAGCGATAGCGAGCCTCTAATTTTAGAAGGAACCGGCCTTTGGCCGGGAAATTTTTCTACCGAAAAATTTACAAATTTATCTTGAAAGGGGGTCTAAAGAGTAGTTTTTTAAGCTTGATGGAGGTCTAGCGAGGAAACTCAAAAGTAAATTAAAAAGTAAATATATTGACCAAAAACCAAACACTACCCTCGTAATGTATTCAATATGTACTATAAACAACCAATAAGGTAGTATTGATAAATGCTCTCATGGCGTAGGTGATTATGAAGCAAGAATAATTTGTTCTATGTATTATAGGTTATAAATATATATGACCACAACATATAAACTTGGTATCTCTACAATTACCGCGACAAATAAAAAACATTTACTTAACCCCTTCTTTACCAGCGACGTCTTTTTAACTTATTCTAGCTTTATTTAGATAATTTTGTGCAGCTTAAGAAGGATCTGTGGTAGTATAAAGGGTTGAATGATATAGTTCGAAGCCTGTTAATTGCTGGAGGCTCTTTTCAAACTGAATAAAATCGTCTATTCGTAGCCAGGATAAAATGAAAAGACGGCACCGGTACAGAACGGGTTAACCACCACCCCTCGCTGTATGACCCCAAAATGTCAGCATCTGCATAAATACAGCAACAAATCAAAATAGTTGTATCCCCCATTTTTGCTAGGATTGGTATACTCCTATCGTTAAGGGAGCCCACCTCGCTATTTTTATCTTTATCTCCCTCTCTCTTTGGCTTGTATCCATTCGGCCCCATACAGCCTACTGTTTTAAGACGTTTACCCCCATCCAGGTGTCAATATTTTCCTGGCGAGCGGGAGCGAGCCTGCATATATATATTTTTATTTTGACAGCAAGCTAAATTTGTACATTTTTCGATAGAAAAATGTCTCCGGCGAAGCCGGATTTTTTCATACAATGCTGGATTGCTATCGCTCGCCAGGAAGAAATCGACACCTGGATGGGGATAAACGTCTTAAAACAGTTGGCTGAATGGGTCCGAATGGATACAAGCCAGGGAAAGAGAGAAAGGGAGATGAACATAAAAAAAGCCGGTGAACCCCCTTAATACTTATATACAGTATGTCCTTCCGGGTCACTCCACTTGGGAAAAGTATTGTGGGTGGCTCTAATTGTGTTTATGGTTGTGGTGGGTGTTGGGGTACTTGTAAGTATAGTTGTTTTAAAGGGGGGGCAGTTGGTTTTTCGAGTCCTCTTCCTCCCTCATGTTTAGCCCTATTAGTTATGAGATTTCAAGGCTTTTGCCCCATTAGTTTGGCGATTTTCAGACCTTTTGCCGCATTTCTTTGCCAATATTAGGACCTTTCATGCCATTTAGGTGTCGATTTTGTTTCCTGACGAATCGCGAGCCTGTATTTGAAGAGGAATCGGCCTTCGGCCGGGACATATTTCTACCGAAAAATATACAAATTTATATCGAAGGGGGGTCTTGTGGGTGTTTTTTTTAAGTTTGACAGAGGTTTAGAGAGCAAACTAAACTCCCTCCTTAAACCATTGAGCCGAACCAGTAAATTATGCTGCACAATACCGTCTGAGGTCCCTTATTGCATGGGGCTGTGTCAATGGTTGTAGTTGTGGCTGTTTTGATTGGTGTGGTAGAAAAAAGAATCGGAACGAAAATAATAAAAAACAATAATGATAGAACATGTGAAGAAGAAGACAATAAGTAAGTGGATAACACATTAACCCCTTCTGTACCGGTGCCTTTCTCTTAGCTTCATTCTGGCCACTATTAGACAATTTTAGTCAGTTTAAAAAGAGCCTCCATCAATTAACAGGCTTCGAACTATCTCCCTTAACCCTTTTTACTACAACAGGTCCTTCTTAAACTGCACAAAATCGTCTTAACATAGCTAGATTAATACTAAGATGACGTCACCGGTACAGAAGGGGTTAAAGACAATACTAGCTCAACTTTCCTCTTATGTCTTGAGTAACTTCAGCTGGGAGAAATGTTGTGACTGTTGTTGTTGTTCTAGAATTTGTTTTCGGTTGTGGTTGTTCTGGTAGTCGACAAATGTGGTTGTTAATATGGTTGTTGCGGTTATGGCGGTTGTGAGTATGGTTTGTTTGTTGTGGTAGTTTTGGTGGTTATTTGATTTTGTTTCTATGTGATTGAGGGAGATAAAAGGCAGAACTGCCTGTAGCGAGTGCCTCCCCCATAGTGGATGGATGAATGGTGGGGTGGATGGATGAATGGTGGGGTGGATGGATGGATGATGGGGTGGATGGATGGATGGTGGGGTGGATGGATGGATGCTGGGGTGGATGGATGGATGCTGGGGTGAATGGATGGATGCTGGGGTGGATGGATGGATGCTGGGGTTGATGGATGGATGCTGGGGTTGATGGATGGATGCTGGGGTGAATGGATGGATGCTGGGGTGGATGGATGGATGCTGGGGTTGATGGATGGATGCTGGGGTGGATGGACGGATGCTGGGGTGGATGGATGGTGGGGTGGATGGATGGTGGGGTGGGTGGATGGTTTGATGGATGGTGGGGTGGATGGATGGTGGGGTGGATGGATAGATGGTGGGGTGGATGATGGATATATGGTGGGTTAGGCTGATGGGTGGTGGGGTAGGTATTTGGTTTGATGGATGATGTGATGGGTGGATGGATGGAGGGGGTGGGTGGATTGATTGCGTGAGTGGATACAAACATCATCATAGAAAATGGATACAAAAATACATGTTTGTTTTGTGCCATACTCTAAATTTCTTGCAAGAACTTTATTATATATTCGTCTTATTCACATTTTAATATACAGTAAACACAATAATATTCTTCTTAATCCAATATAGTTTTAGATATTTGTAGTGTATATTTACACAAGTATCACAGAAACGAAGTCTATTTACATTACAGTACAGTCAACTTCCTTTTATCGAAAATTCAAATATCCAAAACATTCAGTTTACCATAAGTTTTAGTATCCATATTTTTCACTAGTTTTTACATATTTCAGCCTCTCTGGGTGCTTAATTTCATCAATTCAACCCCTCTGAAGTAGACATCCCTTGAATTAGATGATAATTTGAAGGAGGTAAGAGAATAGGCTATAAATAATGAATTTCCTCACATTAAACAATTGAAATTAACCACGAATACTTTCTAATTTATGTATAGCCTAATCGCCCTAATGTCTGTAATAGGAATATATAATCACGAAACATATCCTAAACAGCTCCGAGCACAATTATATTATAAGCCACAAGACTGCATTATTATGCTATATATTGCGTTTAACACATCATTAAAAGTAGTTTCATGTCGGATCCCTATTATAACATGTGAAAGGATAATAACACATAATACATAATTATTGTTCTGTTTATTTACTGAGTTTATGGATGTATGAACTCCTCAGCTGAACACTGGCACAAATCCACCGATCTGTGGATAAAAACAAAAAAATATTAGATAAACATGGATAATGTTAATACAGAGCAGTGAGATATAAGAAAAGTGACTGATCGAGATATACGTCACCCTAAGTATTTCACGATATGCCTAATGTTTACATTGCCTGCCTTCAGCAAAATCTACCTTTCACTTGTTGTAGGGAAACTATAATTATTGGGTCGTTTCTTTCCTCATATATACATCTAAGAGATGGCCTTGGTTTTCGGTGAGACATAAGGACCAGCATTAATTCCTCTTTCGGGATAGATAAAGAATATATTAACTTAACATCAACATCAGCCCTACCTCCGTGAGTCCGTCTGGCGTCTGCTGAAATGAATGGTTCTTATTTGTCAACATTATTATATTCGTCTCCCAACATAATTTATCTATATTATTACGATAGTTATCATAATTGGGAATCCAAACTTATGTGTTTGCATTTCAAGCTCAAACGTTATGCATTGCCTAATTATATAGCTAAGCTGATGACATGCAGACGATGCAGATCGACACTAACGCCATCAAGCGTATGGACGCGGCGTGAGCTCGACAACAACAACAACAACAACAACGAAAATACGAAAGTTGCCAAGCCTCAGAGATCACTCTTTTTCTCGGTTACCCCTCATGGTGTTCAGGCTCGTTGGTAAATACTATCTCGATCAACCCTCTGACTTCCACATATCCTTCCTAAACTGAATAAAATCGACTGAAATACACCATAAAACAGAAATGAAATGCGTATTGGATCTTGAAAGAGTTAGAACTTGGAAACAAAACGATGACTCGTAAAGAATTACCACTTCGAATCACCATCCAGCAGTTAACTTTGCTTACAATTAATAAGTTCATTCAGCAGTTATTACCATATATTAATTTGCTTCCGTATTTTGGCATTCAATTGTCCTATAGCGGCTTTGAATTATCGTAAAATGAATCTCCAAACCACCTCTTCAATGTTAAATGAATCTGAGAAGCAATGAATCACCAACTAATTGTAGTAATTGCCGACTTGCGAGTTTCGTTCTATAAGGAAGTTGGAGCTGTAGACATCGATATTTAACCGAATGACCAGCTAAAATACGATCGTAGTGTATTTATATAATACCTAAAATCTAATTCAACTTACTTTCTATCCATCAGAAACTTATTTTATTATTGTATTCCTGTTTATTATCGACTTATAAGGCTCCAACTTCCTTATAGCCTGAACCTCGCAAGTGGTCAATTGACCAACAAACCATATAATAAACCGAAGTGAATCCCTGAATTAATAATTAAGCAATCAAACTGTCATAATTTCCACATATGACAATAATGTAATAAATTATAAATGAAAACAAAATAACAGGCTTCGAACCATCTCACTAAACCCTTTTTACTCCCACGTATCATTCTTAAGCTGCACAAAATCATCTAAATATACCTATAATAATATACAAAAATAATACGTCACCGGTACAGAAGGGGTTAAATTATTATACTCGATGATATAACATTTGACTAATTAAAGCTATGATGATGAATAATTTGGGTAAATTTTGGGAAAACCGATATGTTCGAGGTTCGTGAAGCATTTATGGGCTTCACCAAACATTTTGTATAGGGTACTGGCTCACAAATCCTCTAATAATATATACTAATTAATAGTTCACATTATCCTAATTATTTAATGTAGATACAGAAATATATAGTATATCAGATACCGTAACTAAATCATGATAAAATAAAAACAAAATTGTTCCACTCGAGGATTGCGCAGCATTGGAATCACTTTTTTAGTAGGAGAAAACGGTCATCTATTTCTTCGGGCGCCATTTTGGTACCCTAATACAGCCGCGATGAATTATATTATCTTTTATCATGAAGAATTTATATGTAAAAATCAAAGTATATATATTCAGTGCTATAATTACCGAATGTATGTTATAGGTATGGACATATTTGAGTGTAAAGAAAGCTAATATGGCGCAGCAAGTGAACCAATATGGCGGAGGTTGGCCGATATTTGTCATCGATGATCTCTCGAATGTTCACTGATTAGCTCTCTACCTTATTACATTAACCTAATGAAACTTTAATCCCTTCACCACCATTACGTAATTTTCATCATATTCTGGTTACCATTAGACGATTTTGTATATATTGCATCTACCTTTATCTTCACATTTCCTAATATTCCGGCATTCCTTCGCATCACATGGTATATTTTATGTATTTTTTGTTTCACTTTCTTCGTACATTTTTCTTTTTTGTTGGTGGTTACTGGGATCGAGCCTGATTTGACTCTAAACAAGTGATTCGTTCAGTGACTCGCTTGACTGCGAGGTTCCGAGCCAAAGACGAGGTGCTGAACACTTCAATCTGCCACTTCGTTGCTGGTCTCCACAAGGTAAGGAACTCGTGTTCGGTCTCTCGTGTTGGTGATGTTTTTAGGCTATTTAGAATTTGTATACAACGGTTCATTTGCATTTAATCAGAGACGATCATAGGTTAGATGAGCTTTTCTGTTTAATCTAGTAATTTAGTTTCTTTACCCGCTTGCTTGATAGCGGTCTGGCAAACGAGTGAGGCCATGCTGTATCCCGATTTTCAGTGATCGTCTGCTAAGGTAAAGTTATGCTTCATTGTTTCCATCATAGGCTAACACGAGGTGATTAAATGTTCAAAACTACGCAAATACATGAAAGGTTATGTATTCCCTGCATAGTATGGTCTTAATTTTATTAGAAAGGGACAATATAAAGATTATGTAATTAATTCAGCAGTCTATTTTATCGTGGCCTAGCGTATATAGCTTATTCAATGTAGGCCTACTTCATTCCTATGTGTCTAAATGGGTGTAAATAATTATTTACGAGCCTGGAAAAAAATTCTATTGCGAGCGAGTTTATTTTACATTCGCCACGAGTGTAGCCTCGGCGACAAGCGTTATAGGCTAATTGTTGGATGACTACTAATTTTATGTTTATTTAAATTTTATTTGAAAGTGATTTTAGTTCCTGTCCAGTATATCAATATATCGAGGACTATAGGAATTGCGTAGCCTATTTATCAATTATCCAAGGATCGTCGGAAGTAATTATCTGGTACCCATTATCCAACAATAGGGCTGGTTAGATAAAATGAGGATTGCAATAAGTCTTGGGGGAGTTTTGCCCCCCTCAGCTTATTCTATCAGACGGCAAACTGTTTTGGCCAAATACAGCTTAATATATCAAGGAAACTAGTCACATTTTCTTAGAATATTTTCTGTTCGCTATTTCTTTATTTTAGCATTTTGTTTGTAATCTTCAGAAAGTGCAACACTACCCAGTTGTCTTTTACTGGGAGCCCTACATCCAAGAGTTAACATAGTGGACACTATACATACCAAGATAAGTACCCTACAGGTTCGATCAGATGAAGGTATTAACCATTTGTGAATTTAGTTATATTAGGAAGTTGGAGATGTAGCCATCTATGTTTAGAAGAATTACCGGTATGAATTGAAGACGCCGGACAGCCTTTATCCCTTAAGTTATTTTTGTTTGTTTTCTTCGATATACAGTACAGTGTTGTCTTGGTTCAACTAGCGGGGGCGGTAGTCTCCACCTGTAATACTATAATAGGTTAGGTTAGGGTTAAAAAGGCTGTCCGGAGTCTCAAATTTTGGTATATATTAAGGAAACCACCCACCAATTTTCGTGAAAATTTTGGGTCAATATTTAAGAGTCACACCACAGCTGGAATCTCATTTCTAAGGGTAGTTTTGGGTTCCTATCATTCTATGTTTCATTGCTATATACTTTTTAACTACCGGAAAATATTATTTTTTCTTTTTTTTTTATAGGCCTATTTTGAGTATTTTTTTTATTTTTTAGCATTAACCTAACTTAAAAACCTAACCTAACCTAACCTAAATGTATTTGGGGGCTATTAGGTTAGGTTAGGTTTTTTGGCTAGGTTAATGCTAAAAAAAAAAAAAAGCAAAGAAAACAATATTTTCCGGTGGATAAAAAGTATATAGCAATGAAGCATAGAATGATAGGAACCCAAAACTACCGTTAAAAATGAGATCCCAGCTGTGGTGTGACTCGTAAATATTGACCCAATTTTGAAATGCATGTTGGAATCCCTATAAACTGTACTTCATTTTTATGTAAGTTTGATTATTTGGAAAAATCGGTTAAGGGAGAAAATTAACATTGAAAATGATGTGTAAAAAGTCTCCCATAAACAGCGGCCCGCTATGTTATTGTAGTTTGCGGCCTAATTTAGTCTGTTAATTAACTTTCTCCTTAATTGGACCCCCTATGAAGTACAACAGATTATGATGACATAAGTGACGGGTGTTTAGAGGGGGCAGAGCTCCCCCTTCAACATATTACGTGTCTCACAGTAACTTCTATTATATAAACAACCCAAGAATTTTCAGATTTTTTTAAATTTCATTTAGGATGTAATATAACCTATACTCCATGTTAAAATAAGTGTCAACCCTCGAACAATTCTATTAAGGGAGATCTGTAACCTGTAACGATATTTGTCCAGGGTTTCCCACAGACGCCACCCCGCTAGGTCAGCCATGTTGATACTATAATTGAGGAGCGCTTTTATCGTAAATATTCGAATATAACCCCCTCTGCCTTTCTCTATGTGAACTAATGATCAACACGTCACTGTTTCTGCCGTATTATTGGTTATAAGTCACCATACGTCACGGAATTGAAGGAGTCGCCCAATCATGGATTAATATTATGGACAATTACGTCATTTTACTCAGCCAATGAGTGCATTGAACTCCAGCCCACCGGCAGGCAGCATGGTTTTAAATGTCAGTTGCAGGATGGCCAGTGTCTGTAGTGGTTGTGCACTTACCCCTGATACAATAATTATAGAAATTTCTCAAAACAACCAGGCAGCCCTTAAGATACTTACAGACCATGGTATATTGCCTACAAGTGTTGAGTGTCCTAGGTGTCGACATCCTTGCCATTACCAGCCAGATAAAAATCGCGTGTCGGCGTGTCTTTAGATTGATGGATAATGGGTAAATGCTTAATTCCCATTCAATTTCATCACTAGATTCCACTAAAACACCAAAAAGAAAATCAAAATACCAAAACAAAATATCTGAAAAACACGTTGTTGCGTCTCCTGTATATTAACCCAAATGTGTAGTACCCTGTAACATAATTTTATTTATATTTCCTTTGACAATCTTATTTGAAATTGCCCGTGACGAGTGCTATTTTTCAGGTGTCTATTTCACGCCTAAATGTTTTAGGCAAACTATTTATTTTGAACATTATGGGAATTTGGTAGTCATACAGGAACAAGAGATAGTACGGTAGTTTTTTCTGGTCTCCTTTTGCTTCCCGTTTCTTCCCAATAGTTATCAAGTTTTTAAGAAGTTCGCTGCATTAGCCTAGTTTTGCTATTTTAAGACCTTTCGTGCCATTTAGAGATCTATTTGTATTCTGGCGAGCAATATATCCTCTAGCTTTAGGAGGAACTTAGGAAGCGGCCTTCGGCCTGGACAATTTTTTGTTGTTAACCCTCTCCGACATATGACGCAATTTTGAGCCTATTAGGGATACTTTAAAGCCTTTATTACCATCAGGGTTTTTTACAAACCTTTATTTTAGTTACTTCAACCTCTGCAGTTGTCTTTGAGTTAGATGTGGGCAGAAAACTAATTTTGGAGAGGTAATTATAAGAGTGAGAGAACTCTATTTCTTATTGCTAATCTGGCAACCTCTGCGTCATATATGTCTGAAGGGGTTAACGCTAGACAGGTCTAGCGAGTAAACTAATAAATCTACCAAAATAACCTACCTCTTTTAGAGTAAACTGAGGGTTCCATATTCACTCTCTGGTCAGGTCAACCCCACATCCTAACTCGCTGTATACTACTAACCTGGGTAACCTAACCTATACAACCTGTCATAATTTTATCTTTAGTTGTGGGTTTTATACTAACCTGGGTATCCTAACCTATACCACCGGTATAACTTAATCTTGTATAGTCATGGGTTGTATACCAACAGGTATTCTAACCTATAAAACTGGTCATAACTTTATCTGGTGTTGTCGTGGGCTTTATACTAAATGGGGTAAGGTATACAGAACTAACTTATACTAATACAACCGGTCATAACTTTATCTTGTAGGCTATAGTCGTTGGCTGTATACAAAACAAGGGTATCCTAACTCGTAAAACTGGTCTTAACTTTATCGTGTATAGTCGTGCTAACCTGGGTATCCTAACCTATACAACCGGTCATAACTTTACCTTGTATAGTCGTGGGTTGTATACTAACCTGGGTATCCTAACCTATACAACCTATCATAACTTTACCTTGTATAGTCGTGGGTTGTATAACCTGGGTATCCTAACCTATACAACCTATCATAACTTTACCTTGTATAGTCGTGGGTTGTATACTAACCTGGGTATCCTAACCTATACAACCTATCATAACTTTACCTTGTATAGTCATGGGCAGTGGGCTGTATCCTAACCTATACTACTGGTCCTAACTTTATATAGTATAGTCGTGGGCTTTATACTAACATGGGTATCCTAACTTATACAGGTTGATTATAAGATAAAGAAAATAGTCTAATGATAACCAGAATATAAAAAATATGGTATTGAAGGGGTTAACTTATCACTAACCAAACATAACTAAACTTTAACAAGGGTTTGATTTGACCAGGCGTAATTTAATTAGTGTAGGTATTCATGTAGTTATTACTTCCTCTATGGAATGTACTCTCAATTTCAAATGGAAGGGAAATAATATTTACGCAATTATGAATATAGCACTTGTCCGCAATTGTAAGGTCCCCTGAATAAGTTAAGAGCAAAGTACTTGCACATGTGAGACTTTTCCAGACAGTACATGGCTGTTTTTAATGTGATTCATGCCATTTTAGCACAAATTGTGGAAGGAGTAGTTACCGGGTGTACGTCGTGTAAACACGCAAGTTTATGTCAAACAAGCGGGGGTGTGGGGGCGGTAGCCCCCACCCATAATACTAGGATAGGTTAGGTAAGGTTGTTAGGTTAGGCTAATGTTCTTTCAAAGGGATATAGGTTAAACACCCGATAACACAACTCTTGCCTAAATTGTTGTGGTAATTTCCCTTTTTGGCCAAACCCCATTACTCCAACAAATTCCTTAAATTGTTAGTAACTTCATCACCTAACCTGGTGCAGTATGGTCTTCGCATTGATTTAAACAATGACAAAATGCCAACAATACAGTGGAAAAGAACTAGACAAAGGAAGCAGCCCTGGACAGGGCTGCCTGGAAAGCTGCCATTTAGGACGTGAGACTGTAACACTGGACAAAACGGTCTTAACTTTTATTATTGTAACTTGCCTTTTGTCTCTTATGCATATTACAGGAATTATGTATGTGTCATAAAGATTGTACAGTATATACAGTATATTTTGGAGATTGCGATCTCTCGTGCATGTGAAAATCTGATATAAATCACTGAAGTGTTACCGGTACATAAACTTTAATCTCTATGTTCAATATAATGTCTGATAACCAACTTAAATCTTATGGGGCATGGTTATTGTTGAAATGTATAAAACTATTAGTCTCAAACCATAATAGGACTGAGTAATGTATAACCTTTGGCATTAATTTAATTGGATTCAAGACGACGGGGGCGCCTGATGCGCTCCCACTCACTCGCATTAGTCTCCACAGGTTTAAGAGGCCTGTAAATTGCTTTAAATTGCCAGAAGGTTCTGAACGGGTCCCACAGCCATAGGGTTAATGATTAAATACATATTTAATTCATAGCTCTGACCGAAGAAACTAATAAACATGGAGAAAATAAATGTGTACTGTATATACCGAGGCACATGCCCCATTGCTGGGTGTGGCTGACTCGAGACAAGAGCCTGAAACAGATAAAAACATTAAAGGGTTCAAATGCTCAGGGTTCGGGACCACTTATGCGTTCCCTCGCCCCTTACTGTCGCAATGAGTAGGAGAATTTTACAAGGGGAGGATTCCTAGCCCCCTGCCCCCAGAAGGAAAAGTAAGACCGTAAAAGACAGAACATTACATCGTGAAAAGCATAATGAATAAATGTTGTCCACAGATGGTGGTGGTGATCTCCTGGAGTTGGAACCAGACAGGGAGGATTTTATTTTTGTTTTCTCCACCTCGGGACCGTAGGCTATTTAGTAGCCTGTGACTCTTCAGAGGCCCTGAGATTATCGATTGAAGCTTAGAGATGTTGGGTGCTTTGTCGCTCTAGATGGTAATTTAATCACGGTTACTGTAAATATTTAATTTTCTTAATCTTTACACTTTAAATTTTAATCTTACAGGATGAACAGCTTGGTTGTAATGTGTAATATTATGTAAAATTGCCATTTTATTAACTGCCATAAGTTAATGATATTTGAGATATTGTTTAAACTATAACAAACTTTATAAAAGTACTTTAAGTAAATACTTAGTCAAAATAATTAATGAATAAATGTTGTCCACAGATGGATGTCCTGGAGTTGGAACCAGACTGGGGACGACACACCTCTGTACCTTGCTACAGTATACACGTCCCTTCCAAATACAGATAAGTCATTGTATTTGTATTTACCGATTTGTAGTTTACCTAATTGTAGTTTACAGGAGTTGAGGTAAGCTAGTGTTGTCCCGTCTGTCTACTTTCATCAAATTTTGTCTATAAAATATGGATGTTCCTTGCCCCTACCACCACCTCTTCCAGAGTATTCCATGCAGAAAAACTCATCCCCAATTACGCATTTTGGCTCTAACGTCCCTTGACTTTGGCCCTGTCACACTTTCAACTCTGGAGAGGCACTCGATACCGGCAGTTCTAACTTTTGTCTCCCTCACTCTCATAGAAAAAATAAATAAATAAATACCGAATCCGTCCGGAGAACAGGACCAAGGTAGAAATAATTTAATGGTTGCCTCGTCCTATGGAAACTTATCCAGGCGGTTCATTTATGGCCTTCCTCTCGGGCATTATGGCGGGCTGGTTGGCTTTTTCTGGACCCCCTTCTCCTTCATGTTTAGCCCCATTAGTTCTGAAATTGTATAACATTTGGCAATTTTAACATCTTTAACCCAGTTTCTTTGGCAATATTCGGACCTTTCATGCAATTGAGGTCTATTTTTTATATAATTAATATTTTGTCATGCCCCAGCCAGGGTTCGAACCCAGGCCAGTGGTGCAACACTCTAACACTCTAACACTCAAACCACTAGACCACCGAGGAGCTTAAAAGTAGTAGATTCATTTGGAATTGTATCTCATCCACCACCACCCGCTCAGACTCTTGATCCCCATTAAAGATAAATGTATACATTATTTGGTAGAATAGATATCCCGACCGAAAGGAGATTCCTCTTGAAACTACAGGCTCGCTATCGGTCGACAGGAAAAAAATTATACCTTAATGGCATGGAAGGCCCTAATATTGACAAAGAAAAGGTTTACAGTTATTAAAATCGCTAAACCAGTTGGCATAGACCAAAGATTTCTAAACTAATGGGGCTAAGCATAAGGGAGACGGGGACCCAGAAAAAACTGCCATCCCCCCTTAAGCATTAAGGGGGGATGGCTGGCTTTTTCTGGACCCCCTTCTCCATGTTTAACCCCATTAGTTCTGAAATTTTATAACATTTGGCAATTTTAACATCTTTAACCCAGTTTCTTTGGCAATATTCGGACCTTTCATGCAATTGAGGTCAATTTTTTATATAATTAATATTGTCATGCCCCAGCCAGGGCAGGAAAAAAATTACACCTTAATGGCGTGAAGGGTCTTAATATTGACAAACAAAAGGTTTAAAGTTATTAAAATCGCTAAACTAGTTGGCATAGTCCCAAGATTTCTAAATAATGGGGCTAAACATGAGGGAGACGGGTGCCCAGAAAAAAACTACCATCCCCCCCTTTAGCATTTTGGCTCTAACGTCCCTTGATTTTGGCCCTGTCACTTTCAACTCTGGGAGAGGCACTCGATACAGGCAGTTCTACCTTTTGTCTCACTCACAAAAAAAAAAAAAACACTAATCCTTTCAGAGAACAGGAACAAGGTAGACATAATACATAGAAAAAAAAAATAAAAATAGAATCTTTCCCGCCATTTAGGACGTGAGGCTGTAACACTGGACAAAACGGTCTTAACTTGTATTATTGTAACCTGCCTTTTCTCTTACGCGTATTACAGGAATTATGTATGGGTCATAAAGATTGTACAGTATATGCAGTATATTTTGGAGATTGAGATCTCTCGCACATGTGAAAATCTGATTTAAATCACTGATATGTTAATATACCGGTACATAAACTTTAATCTGTTTAATATGTCTGATAACCAACTTAAATCTTATGGGGCATGGTTATTGTTGACATGTATAAAACCTATTCATCCCAAACTATAATAGGACTGAGTAATGTATAACCTTTGGCATTAATTTAATTGGATTCAATTTGGAATTGTATCTCTTCCACCACCACCCGCTCAGACTCGCGATCCCCATTCAAGTTAAATTTATAAATATTTTGGTAGAATAGATATCCCGACCGAAAGGCGATTCCTCCTGAAACTACAGGCTCGCTATCGGTCGGCAGGAAAAAAAATAAACCTTAATGGCGTGAAAGGTCCTACTATTTAAAAACAAAAGTTTAAAGTTATTAAAATCGATAAACTAGTTGGCATAGTCCCAAGATTTCTAAATTAATGGGGCTAAACATGAGGGAGACGGGGACCCAGAAAAAAACGGCCATCCCCCCTTAAGCATTGAGGGGGGATGGCTGGCTTTTTCTGGACCCCCTTCTCCATGTTTAGCCCCATTAGTTCTGAAATTTTATAACATTTGGCAATTTTATCATCTTTAACCCAGTTTCTTTGGCAATATTCGGACCTTTCATGCAATTGAAGTAAATTTTTTATATAATTAATATTTTGTCATGCCCCAGCCAGGGCAGGCATTTTTTTTACACCTTAATGGCGTGGAAGTTCCTAATATTGACAAACAAAAGGTTTAAAGTTATTAAAATCGCTAAACTAGTTGGCATAGTCCCAAGATTTCTAAATAATGGGGCTAAACGTGAGTGAGACGCGGGCCCAGAAAAAAACCCCATCCCCCCCTCCCCCTTTAGCATTTTGGCTCTAACATCCCTTGATTTTGGCCCTGTCACTCTTTGAACTCTGCGGGAGGCACTCGATACAGGCAGTTCTACCTTTTGTCTCGCTCACTCACAAAAAAAAAAAAAAAACTGCGAATCCTTCCCGAGAACAGGAACAAGGTAGAAATAATACATAGGAAAAAAAAAAACTTTAGAATCCTCCCTGAGACCATGACCAAGGTAGAAATAATTTACAGAGTTGCCTCGTCCTATGGAGGCATATCCAGGCGGTTCTTAAGTAGCCATCCCCTCGGTGCGAGTATCCTAGGTTCGAGTCTTTGGAGTACCACATGTATTCATTAGTTTCATTGATTTAAAAGTTTATAGCTCGACCTTTGGTAAGTATCTTATGACTAGGGTTGCCTCGCAGGATTTGGTTAACCTGCTCTGAGTCAGGTCGATCGAGACCTAGAATTCGTGGGTTAACTTGAGTCCCGTTGCCAACCTATAAGAGCTCTCAAGACGCCTATGTGGATCTCGGTTGTGATATGCCCTGAACACAAGACTAATAATTTAGGCATTCTAGTTATGTTTTCGCCTAGCATCTTGGACACCGATGAAATTTAGATGCTGTAAATGACCACCTTAATTATATACATAGTACCTGTTCTGTGGAATCTATATAATCATTGGTACAGTTGGTTTATTAAGTGAATGTTATCCAACATCATATGCCGGTAATACTTTTAATAAAGTGCAGTTTTATTAGTGCAAATAGTGTGTACAATATAGTTTATATATAAATTTCATTTGCATGCATTACAGTAAAGTTAAGTCAATCTAGTCTGCTTAAGGGGAGATGCTTCACTTTTTGGGCGATTTTTGAATGTATTCGTAATTTTTTCTAGTTTCCTTCCTAGACCTTCATCAAATTATAAGCAAAACCTCCATTACATCCCCCTTCTATTTCATATTTTATTTTTTAGCGAACATTAGAAGATTTGTTTTCAGATTAGGAAAGATGTCTTGTATTTTGCATTACTTTTCATACAGTCAAAGGACACTTGGCTTAACGGGACAGGGTTTATTTTTTAATATATTATTTGTTAGATTTTTATTATTTAATTTACTCGCTAAACCTCCATCGAGCTTTTAAAAATGCAAAATAAACTAACCAAAACTGGGACGACACAAGATAAACGCAAAGAAACTATTCAAAATCGCTATGTGGTGCAATGCATAAGTGTAGATTTTCGGTGTGAGCGTCCTGGGTTCGAATCCCCGGACTGCCACATGTGTTAATTTCATTAATAGAGTTTAGGAGTAAAGTTGGTTAGTGGGGAAAACATAATAAATAAGAACACAATCCAGTCCATCCAACTCAATATAATGATAATTGATAAGAGTAATGTATAAATGTGCGGAATTTCGGTATAAGTATCCTAGGTTCAAGTCCTTGGATTGCCACATGTATTCATAGCTTTCATTGATTTAATTAGTTAGGTTTATTTGTAAATTAATTGATGGGTTGGTGAAAACCAATATGAATTGATAAGGTGTAGAGATTTCCTGTCTACTAATTAGCGAGAAATCAAATGCTAATGGAGTAAACTGTTCGCAAACTTTAAACAAAATAGACCATTGAATTAATGTAACTTTTTCATGATCGTAGAAGGATCGATATACAGTATATTTCATCTTCCGTTAACTCAATCCCAGCTCCTAAACTAACCAATCTAGCTAACTTAACCCATAATTAAGCCAACATATGCTAAATTTAACTTCTGCTAACCTATGCTAAACTAACCAATCTAGATAACTTAACCCTTAATTAATCTAACTTATGCTAAATTTAACTTCTGCTAACCTATGCTAAACTAACCAATCTAGCTAACTTAACCCTTAATTAATCTAACCTATGCTAAATTTAACTTCTGCTAACCTAATAGAACTAAACTAAACTTCTGCAAGGGGCTGAGTTGAGAAAGTTTTATTGATAGATCATAATTATTAGTGTTATTAGTTTTCTATCAGGAGAACATTTGGTAATTTATTTAGCTTAAGGGGAGCTTTGGATTTTCTGGACCCCTTTCTTCCTCCTTTTTAGCCATACTATATTTAGTTTTGAGATTTTAAGTTCACTCCATTAGTTAGGCGATTTTAAGATGTTAAGTGTCATTTAGGTTTATTTTGTTTCCTGGCGAGGCTATTGAGCCTGTAATTTAGGAATATTGCTACCAATAGTAGCTATCTTAACTGAACTACCATCCCTACGAATTTAAAATTTATAAAGTAATAGACAAAGCCTTAAATTGTATTTCCGTTAAAATTATTAATAAATTTTAAAAGTAATGTGTAGATAAGCGAAACTTCTTGATAGCGTAATACATAAATGCGAGGAATGCCGGTGCAAGTATCCTAGGTTAGTCCTGGGAGTGCCACAGTATTCGTTGATTTCTTTGAGTTTAGAAGTAAAGTTGCTTAGTGAAAAAATATGAATTCTAATCTTCAACAAATTTCATGGTACAAAACATTTGATATCCTTATATTTTATATATTGTTACCTAATCTTATGTACAGTAACTTCTTTGCAGTTGTATAATTATATATAATTGATTATTTATGACAAAGTAATAAGTATTTATCAAATTCTTTTGGTTTAAATTTTATATTGCTGTTTGATGCTATATTTTGCTAAAGTGTTATTTCCACAGCGATTTTGAAAAGTTATTTTGCCTTTAATTGCTGTCCCAGTTTTGGTTTGTTTATTTTGGAAAATAGTTTTGGCAACCTCAATACCAATGAAACTCAATTATAAGGTTTATAGTTGTCCCATGCCAATGCCACACAAACTATAGTTCACATTTTGCGATATTGTATAGATTGGGCCATTTATTTGCGATCTACCTGACTTTACTTAGTTACCCTACATTAAAGTGTGGTTTAAATAGGTACCTTTTTATATTCTATTACTGGTACAAATGTTAGTTTGCTCCCTAGACTTCTAAAGTAAAAAAAAAAAAAAATGCCCCCTAGACCCCCCATCAAAATATATTTTGAAAGATTGTAATCTTTTAATTGGATGCATTTCAAAACTTATTGAATGTACTGTATATTAAAATTGCTTTCATTGATTAAACCTGTATTTCATATATGCAGCATTTTAAGTTCAATCTGCTGAGAATTCGAATGAAAAATCATAAATAAACTATTTTCCTAATGACCAACCCTGACCGTAAGCATTTTCCTCACCAGACTGCTGAAAAGGGTGGCTGCGGATGTCGGGGGTGCATTGGCCCAGGGGCTGATTTCCCTCAACCGCTCATCACCCTGGGCCCAAGTACCTGGAGCGGCTTAGATCTACCGTACTCAGGACTGTTTGGCCAGTCTGGGAAACTACAAGAACACAAACCAGCCAGACTACAACCCTTCATAAAAGATAAGTACTGTAGTCTTACAGAAAGTTATTGTATATTTTAACCCTGGAGGATAAAAGCCTCTGCATTTTGTGTCGGATTGCAGAAACCATATTCCGCCAATTTCCAAATTAGTGTAGAGTGGAGACTAGGGTTTGCCAGAAAAGAAAAAAATATCTATAATTACTGCCCCCTGCAATCTCTCTCCGTACAATGGCTCTGTCCTTGAGCAGTGACTGTCCCTGGTGTATACAGACTGAACCATGTTATCATGGAGGTAAAGTTATTCTTGGAGTGGCCATGGCACTGGTATAAACCCTCCCCAACTCCGAAAAGTTGTCTTTGAAGATTCCATTGATGGCCTTGTTTAATGCAAAGTGAAACTGACACGGAAGTTTGTAATGGTCAAACATGTAATGCAGTGTAAAATCCTTTTACAGTATGTATATACTCTGGCACCTACCCCAGTGCTGGGGTGGCCGACAAGAGACAGAGCCTGAACAGAAACATTTAGTTGTATTCTCAAGGTCCGGGACCACTTTCGCGTTCCCTCGCCCCTTTCTGTCTCTAGTAGAATTATAAAAGGGGAGGAGGATTCCTAGCCTCCTGCCCTCTAAGTTTTGGATAAGACTCTTTCAATAAGGAGAAGCTTGGTGTGGGAAGGAGTTCTGTTCCTAGGGCTGTTCTCGGGCAGCATGTATGTTTTTTTTGTGGATATTACGGCCTTGATGCTGTAATAGTTAGGGTTTAAAATCTGTGTGGTAACCCAGGTTCGAATCACTGTGAATCACATGCTGGCTATCATTAATTTCAATGAGAGGTGTTTGGTGTTGGAGTGAAATTAATAAAAATAGATTATATATTGGGACAGTAAGAGGATAATTAAAACTAGTGTACCTCAATTTGGTGGAATGGTTTAGATGCTTATGTTGGTGTGCTGTCCAGAGGTAGAATCCCGGGAGGACCATATGCTTTCATTAGTTTATTAAAGTACATTGGGGTGTAATGGATTATTAATGTTAAGAACGGGGTGTAAGTATTTACTGTATAGGCTAAAAAGTGTAATGCCAATACCACTCCCAGGTCAACCCCAGCTCCTAAACTAACATTACTAACTTAACCTGGTGATGGGCTGGTCTATCAGAGTGAGAACTGAGCGATCTCTGCCAATCTCTGCCATACCCATAGCTTACTGACTGTTCCTTTTACTTCTATATTTTCTAGAGCTCAAGTGACGGCGTCTCTTCCGTGGATTGACCTCCCAATCTAATAAGATTGGAAGCCAAAGCGTCACATTTTTCCTTTACCCCTCAACTTTCTCTTCATATTTGCTGAGGAGCACAGGGCCCTGGGTGGGGCTTTGGTTTACCAGGCGTTTCCGCAGCCGCCTCCGCTCCCCGCCATGGAGTGGCTTTGGTCACCCAGTCTTTATTGTTGTCGGCAGGGAGGGTTCCGTGGGGGCGCTCAATTATGGCCTTTGCCTTGCTCGGGGCCTTGGGGCTGTTCGGCCAGGCAGCTTGGGGAACAACAACAACAACAACTAACTTAACCAAAAAATGCACATAAACTGACCTACTCTACTTCTGTACGGTCAAAATCTATAGTTCAACAATAAACTTGCTCATAAACGGTTTCTAGTAGCGTTTGACTAGGCTAGTACTATTTATATCGCAGCATTGAGTTAATGTCTGAGTTTAGCACAAATCCTAGTCTTTCGAGCTGATCGTAATTGAATAACTTTGCATCTATTTTCTAATTTCTTAATGTAAAAATTATACTGCCATGTCTCTGCGTATTTTCGCCAGGTTCTCAAAATTCACAACATGGCTACAAAATCTTATCTCGTCTTTATAGCTTAATGCATAAATGTGCAGAATTTCGGTGTGAGTATCTTAGGTTCGAGTCCTTGGAGTGCCACATGTATTTGTTGATTTGAGTTTAGAAGTAAAGTTGGTTGGTGAAAAAATATGAATAGACTAGTAATCAAAATAATGAGATGGCAATTAACCATGAGCTGAAATTAAAGGCTCTACATACATACATACATACATACATACATACATACATACATACATACATACAGAACATTTTAAGACCGTGTTCCACACATAAGTGCGGTTTCAGTCTCTTGTCCTAATGGCGGCGTTCCAGGCAACCCTGTTAAGGGCTGCTTCACTTGTCAAGTTCTTGGATTTCAGATCGGCACGTATAGTCCGATCCCAGGTCTTCCTCAGTCCACCCCTTGGTGCAGCTCCCTCCACAATCACAGACTTGCATTTTTTCACCCAATTTTGTTAATTCATTCTCTCCACATGTCCATACCATCCCAGTCTACTTGTACGCATCACCTCGCTAATACTCTTTATACCTAAACGTCTCCTCAGCTCCACATTTGTTACTGCGAACTATTGGTTTTGGCTGAATCAACGGTACTAAACCTGTAAAAGTGATTAGTTGACCGGGAGTAGAGTTGATCATAATTGTTTAAAAATCTGATTACCCAAGTTCGAATCCCGGTGGATCACATATATGCTTTCATTAATTTAATTGGAAGTGTTTGGTGTTGTGGTGAAATTGATTAAAATATAAGTACATGGAGTTTTGTAATTGATTATTAATGTTAAGAACGGAGTGTTACTTATGTAATGTAGTTTATATTATCTGGTGAACTTAAGATTTATATTTAGCTGAAGGCCTATGTAAAGATTAAAACTATTATATAATGGTTAACCGGAGTAGCTCTAAACAGCCCCCACAAATCATGCTACGCGTGAACAGCCCACTTGACAGATCTCGCTCTCACAGCTAGCTTATGTTGTTTAGTAAATACTTGTCCATTATAGAATTTGATTATGGTACCGAAGTGATGCAGAGTTATAGTAAAATTCCCTATAAAATTTAATCATAATAACTACTCTAACTTTTAAGCTTTTCTGTGTTGGTGGTGTAATGGTTTAGATGCTTATGTTCTGGGTGTGGTGTCTTTAGTTCGAATCCCGGGAGGACTATATGCTTTCATTATTTTATTAAAGTACATTGGGATTTGTAATTGATTTAGTGTTGGGAACGGGGCGTTACTTAAACTGAAATAGTGGAAATGCTAATTTTATAAAAGTAATTTAGATCTTTTCTATATATTGTTGCACAATCTCGTAATTTATGTACAGTATATACTGAGGCACATATCCCATTGCTGGGGGTGGCCGACAAGAGACTGAGCCCGAAGATAATCCACATTTAAAGTTCCTATTCTTAGGGTATTGTTTCGCATTCACTCTATAGTTCGTCATTATAATCAGATTTATCGCTACTAAAGCAATCTGCGACGGATTTAGGAGTTTTGTATGATTATTAGATGCATATATTTAAGTACTCTATATATTTTAATTTTGTTGTTCCTCCGGCTGCCTGGCCAAACGGCCCCGAGCAAGGCAAAGGCCTTAACCGAGCGGCCCCACAGAACCCTCCCTGCCTACCACAATAAAGCCAGGGTGACCGAAGCCACTCCATTGCGGGGAGCTGAGGAGGGTGCGGAAACGTCCGGGAAACCAAAGCTCCACCCAGTGCCCCTCCGCAATTAGAAGAGAAAGCTGGTTGGTTGATATAACTCTTTTCTATTTTATCTATATACTAGGGCACATACCCCATAGCTGGGGGTGGTCAACTAGACAGATTAAGGAAATGTATATGCTACTTACATTTTTTAATTAATTTTACAGATTTGAAGTGAATTACAAATGCAAAATCCACTTTTTTTCTATTGACCAACCCTGACTGAACCCATTTCCTTAACAGGTGGTGCGGCCTACACTAACCAACTGGACCACACTGATGATTCCATCCCCTGCTGCCCTCTCAGATGGATCTCTTCCAGGGAGTCAAAAGAACGCAGTACCTTTTTGTTGTCTATTTTATTGTATATACAAAAATTAAATTGTGGTTTATAGTTAAATTTGGGTTAGGTGATATGGCCAAAACAATGATATTTCATGATAATTTTCTTGTAATCTTAGTCATACTCATTTTTCAAACTAAATTGCTCCAGTTTGAGACCCTGATCTCTTCTCACCCTGGCTTCTTCGGGGGCCGAGCATCTGGGGCAGCTTTGGTCTACCGGACACGGGACTGTTTGGGGGAACTACAATAATCGGACCACACTCTTCCATCAAAGATAAGTAGACCTTTAGTACGGTGGCGCTAATAAGTCATGTCCTGGATGTCATTAAGTTTGGCTTACTCTGTGCTGTATTAATGTCAGTCCGATGTCCTTCAGGAGAGGTGTTTATGCATTTTTTAATCTATATATTTCTTTAGTTTCCTCAAGACTTCAATCAAGCTTAGAAAAATATCAAAACCCCTCTTAGAGATATATTTTTACATTTTTCGATAGAAGAATGTCCTAGCCGAAGGCCACTTCCTAAAATACAGGCTCGCTATTGCTTGCCAGGAAAACATACACATACGGCAGTCATAAAATTGCCAAAGTAAGGGCGAATGTCTTGAATCAAAACTATGTACTGTATGTATGTATTACGATAACTGTTGGTGGTGTAATGGTTTAAGTGCTTATGTTCTGAGTAGTGTCCCGAGTTCGAATCCCGGGAGGACCATATGCTTTCATTATTTTGTTAAAGTACATTGGGGTTTGTAATGAATGATTTACAGGGTGTTATACGTAAATGGCACGTGAAGTCTTGAAATTGATCACACAAAATGTGGTAAAATATCTTTAATTAAACTTTGATATTATAAGTTTGAAGTTTTCAAAGTTTAATTTCAGATACATTTAAATAACATTTTCTGCGTAGATTTGTAGTAGTCGTTTAGATATAATTTAATTTTAAAGAGTTGGTTATATAAATTTGAACAGAAACTTTAGTTTGTTTTAATTTTAATTTTATTTTTATTAGCTTGTCATTTTACAGTGTTCGTATAAGTTTTAGTTTGTTTATTTTGAAAGATTTAAATTATAATTATATTACCAAATTAATAGAACGTTTCAATCTAAAATTAAATGGGGCAAAACCAAAGTGAGAAATGGGTAGGAACAGAATACCTATAAATGTGCGGTTACTGGATATTTTTTTTAGTTCTTGCGATTTTCTTTATGCCAATATATCCATTTAGATTGATATTCGGATAAAATCCACTAGCCTTGATGGTGTAACGGTTAGTGTTTAAAATCTGTATGTGGTAACCCAGGTTCGAATCCCGGTGGATCACATGCTTGCTTTCATTAATTTCTTTGGGAAGTTTGGTGTTAGTGATAAAAATGGAATATATAAATAAATGCATTAATATATATATAGCAGATTTTGTCCGAACATCAATCTAAATTTGATTTTTCTTTTATTTATAAATTATTTTACTTACACGTTGTTTCCACATAGCGATTTTGATTAGTTGTTTTGTCTTTTTACTGTGTTCGTATTAGTTTTGGATTTTTATTTTGCAAGTTTTAAATTATAATTTCACTTAAGCGTTGTTTCCACAGCGATTTTGATTAGTTTTGTCTTTTTACTGTGTAAGATTAGTTTGTTTATTTTGAAAGTTTTAAATTATAATTAATCTATTTGCATAAATTAACGAGCATTTGTTAGTAGCTATACCTTCTAATCCTTTGATTATTAGGGTACCATCAATTACAACCTCGGTCAGTTTAATCCCAGCTCCTAACCTAACTCAAACTAACATGCCTAATCTAACCATAATCTAACTTCTTTAGTCTATCCCATCTAATCTAACTTACGGTATCTAATCTAACTTACGGTATCTAATCTAACTTACGGTATCTAATCTAACTTACGGTATCTAATCTAACTTACGGTATCTAATCTAACTTACGGTATCTAATCTAATCTAACTTATCTAATTTAACCCATCTAATATAACCCTAGTGTACAGTCAAAATAAATGGTTAATGTAAAAGATAGCGCATAAACTTAAATGATCGGTTTTCCTTGCCAGAGAAATTTCAAATAGCTATGGACTAGTACAATTTTGATAGCTTATGTTGCAATATAAAGTTAATGCCTATTTTAAAGTTTATATCAATCTGCTTTTAGAATACAATTTTATTTAGAGGAATTAATTTGCTAAAGCGTTCTTTTCAAAGGTGATTTTGACTAAGTTATTTTGTCTTGATAACGTAATGTGATTATCCTTGGTTAGTCTTTGGAGTGCCACATGTATTTGTTGATTTCATTTAGTTTAGAAGTAAAGTTGGGTGATGAAAAATATATTAATTTATATTAGTGTTCTCTTTTTGCTTATTTTGCAAGTTTTAAAATATATTTTTCACAATTTATGGCTACTAAAGAACATTCTTTTGGCTGTACCAACTGTAATTTAATTTTCTTAACTAATCCTGTGCCGAGTTGACCGGGAGTGAAATTGATACAGCTTGTCTTTATCATAAATGGAGTTTAACTTGCTCATGTAGTAATGTATACCCTATGTGGTGGATTGTGTTTTATTTATAAATTATTTGACTTAAGCGTTTTTTCCACATAGCGATTTTCATTAGTTTTGTCTTTTTACGGTGTTTGTTTAAGTTTTGGTTTGTTTATTTTGCAAGTTTTAAATTCTAACTTTATAGTTTGTCCAAAGGTATCCTAGTCTGCCTACATTAATGATTTAATAATTTTCTTAGGAATATGTAAATGTAGAGTATTTATTGCGGCAAACAAACCATTTTATGTAGCTAAAGGCCTCGCATGTGAAGATCATGAAAATAGTATTAAATGAGTGATTTTGCTAAAGCATTTTTTTCCACATAGCAATTTTGATTAGTTATTTTGCCTTTATATGGTCTTTGTCCAAGTTTTAGTTAATTTTGCATGTTTTATAAATTAATAACCCTCATTCAGATGTATTTTTTTAATTTATTGTACTATCTGTACTAGTAGATTTAAAGGTTTACATGTTTTGAATTAATTTACAGTACTTAAAATTTGTGGCAGAGATTTGAACTTGGAAGTTATAAATGTAGTTTTATTTGATATTGTATTTATATATTTTACTTAATGGTTTTTCCACATAGCGATTTTGATTAGTTATTGTCTTTTTACTGTGTTCGTATACGTTTTGGTTTGTTTATTTTGCAAGTTTTAAATTATTATTGCTAAATAATGATTTCCACATTATGATTTTGATAAGTTCTTGTTTGTCATCCCTGTTTTTGTTATATAGTTAGCAAGCTATACATTATTTCATAAACTTTATTTTAGTAAGTGTTGCTTCTTCATAGCGATTTTGATAAGTTCTATCTATATATCTATTGCCTGACGCAGTGATCCACAAAGGGGTGGCCACGAACGAACCGCCCCCATGCACCTCTGTCCCCAGTCAGTCGACGCCCCTCCCCCCAACCAGCACCGCCTTCGTTCATGTAGTTCCTCACTCCATCCTTCCACCTCATATTCGGTCTACCTCTCCCCCTCTGTCCCTCCACCTCGCTCTCGTACACCCTCTTAGTCATTCTCTCGCTTTCCATACGTTCCATATGGCCGAACCATCTCAAGTTGTTCCTTTTCACACTTTCCAGCACATCTACCTCCACACCACACCTCCTTCTTACTTCCTCATTAGTCTGTCTATCCCTCCATGTAACTCCGCACGCACTCCTTAAGTAATTCATTTCCACTGCTCTCACTCTTGGTCTGAGTCTCTCGACCAACGTCCATGCTTCGCTTCCGTAAGTCAGTGTCGGGATTACCACACTGTCATGCAAGGACTTCTTCACTTCCATACTGACCACCCTATTTCTTGTTACTGCTTTTAGCGTTCCTACAACCCTCTTCCCCTGCTGTACCCTCTCCCGCACCTCTTCATCCATAGTTCCATCTTTACTCAACACACTGCCCAGATACTTAAGAGTTGACGATCTCCATAGCCTGACCGTTCAGCTTCACCTCACACTCTGTGACTTCACCCCTTTCGAAGACCATAACCTTGCTCTTCCCCGTATTTACCTTCAAATTCCGTTTTTCGCACACTGTTCCAAACTCATTTACCAGACCCTGCAACTCTCATTCATTATCACTCATCAGAACTGTATCCTCCGCAAACAGCAGTATAGGTAGCTTCCACTCAATTCCCTCCCTTTTCAGCGATACACCAACATCCACTGCTCTTGATAGTATTTCTTTCAGGACTCCATCCATATATACAGTAAACAACCACGGGGACATCACACACCCCTGTTTCAAACCAACATTCAGGTCAAAGAACTCGCTCTGCTCACTCTCCACACGTACTGCCGCCTTTGCACCCTCATACATGCTCTTCACTGCTTTCAGCAACTTGCCCTCTACTCCGTATATTCTAAGTACTTTCCACAAACCTTCTCTATCCACTCTGTCATAGGCCTTCTCCAAGTCCATAAAGGCAACATACACCTTTTGTTTCTTCTCCAGATACTTCTCCACAACACAATTCAGGGTAAAAATCTGATCTACATATCCTCTTCCCTTCCCAAAACCTCCCTGCTCCTTGCCTATCCATTTCTTTGATAAGTTAATTTGACTTTATATAGTCTTTGTCCCAGTTTTGGTTCTATATTTAGCAAGTTTTACATTATAATAGACGCTAACCTAAAATCTCTTTCTCAACAGATGGGGACTTACACTAACCAGCTGCCTTGTGTGGGCCAATCGGATTTCTGCTTGTTATCTTCTAATCCACCATGAAAGTTAAGTCATCCTACAGTATTAGTTTGGTTCCCTTAAGGGTTTGTGTACACTCTGATGCCATAATGTCTAGCCCACTGCTAAGAAGTCTTAGAGCCTTGAATTATATTTTCCTAGTGTTATTTCCATTTAGTGATGCATTTCTTGTTTATATTGATCTGTTTTAATTTATTGTTTATTGCCGTCCCTGTTATCATTTCTTGTTTATATTGTGCCTCCGTGTTTTAATTTCTTGTTTATATTGTGCCGTCCCCGTTTGAATTTCTTGTTTATATTGTGCCGTCAGTGTTCTAATTTCTTGTTTATATTATGCCTCCCTGTGTTTTAATTTCTTGTTTATATTGTGCCGTCAGTGTTATAATTTCTTGTTTATATTATGCCTCCCTGTGTTTTAATTTCTTGTTTATATTGTGCCGTCAGTGTTATAATTTCTTGTTTATATTGTGCCTCCCTGTGTTTTAATTTAGTTTATATTGTGCCGTCAGTGTTATAATTTCTTGTTTATATTATGCCTCCCTGTGTTTTAATTTCTTGTTTATATTGTGCCATCAGTGTTATAATTTCTTGTCTATAAAGTGCCGTCCTTGTATTAATTTTGTATATATTGTAGTCAGTGTTGTAATATCTTGTTTATATTGTGCCGTCCTTTTACTAATTTCTTGTTAAATTGTGCCGTCCCTGTTTTAATTTCTTGTTTATATTGTATCCCGGTATTAATTTATTATGGTGTCGTCCCTGTTTTGGTTTGTATAATTTGAAAGTGATAATTAGACACTAACCTAAAATGTGTTCAACAGATGGTGACTACACTAACCAGCTGAGACTCTAGGGGGGCTGTTCGGCCAGGCAGCCAAGGGAAGGACGACAACAACAACAACAACAAAAATCACCACCAGCAGCTGGGACATTATCTACCATATAAATTGTCCTACAGTATTAGTTTCGTTCCCTTATGGTTTTTTATCTATATGTATTCTGTATATATTTTGTTCATTGCTATATATGTATATACAGTATTGTATATATTTGTTTAGTTTCCTCGCTAGACTTCCATGAAAAAAAAAAAACTTTAGACTCTCTTCAAGATGAAATTTTATGTTTTTCGATAGAATTTTTTTCTGGACGAATGTAGTTAACCCCTAAAATTAGGCTTGCTATCACTCACCAGGAAAAATTAAATTCCTAAATGGCACGAAAAAGGTCTTTAAATTGACAACAAAATGGGGCGAAAGATATTAAAATCGCCAAACTAATGGAAGGAAATTCTTAATATATCAAAAGTAATATGCTCAACACGAGGGAGAAGGAAGTCCATAAAAATAGTAGTACCCCCTTAAGGGTCTGTGTACACTCTGGTTCCATAATCTCTAGCCCACTCCTAAGAATTCGTGAAGCCCGATTTTCTTTATGCAAATATAACTAGATTGACTTTTGGATAGAACTTTCTCTTCAATATAGTTTTGTAGTGGATATGGCTAAATCTAATCACAAATTTAATATTTCTATTTGTTTTAATCAACATTACAATTAATGTACACAAACTTACCTAACTAATGAAATCCATGAATAAATGTGATACTCCTAGGACTCGAGCGTTGTTTCCACATAGCGATTTTGATTAGTTCTTGTCTTTTACTGTGTTCGTATAAGTTTTGGTTTGTTAATTTTGCAAGTTTTAAATTATAATACTCGCACTGGAATTCCGCACACAAAGCACCAGGCTATCAAGACCGTTAAAGGGATTATGCACAAGCCTAAGATATATTATGCATTCTTGAACACTGCATATTAATCTAAACTTCACAACAACAACAACAGCAGTGAGTGAATGATTTACGGAAGAGTTCATAGTGGGAGTTGGAGTCCACCAGGGCTCTGTGTTAAGCCCCCTCCTTGTTATGGTTCTGAAGGCACTAGTTTGAAGGGGTTCTGGAAAGTTTTTCCAGTCTAGGGAGTAAAGTCAATCTAATTTTTGAAAATTTTCATAACTATGAAAACTAAATAAATATGCAGAAAACTTTGCTCTTAAAGATATTTTAATTAATGTGGTAGATTGTTTTAAAATTATTTTGCTAAAGAGTCTTTTCCACATAGCGAGTTTGATCAGTTCTTTTGTCTTTTTACTGTTTTCGTCCAAGTTAGGGTTTGTTTATTTTGCAAGTTTTAAATTACAGTATAATAAGTTTTGTAGTGGATATGGTCAAATATAATCATGAATTGGATATGCCTGGCAACGGCAGTGAGGGTGAACGATGTACGGAGGAGTTTATAGTGGGAGTTTGAGTCCACCAGGGCTCTGTGTTAAGCCCCCCTCCTTGTTATGGTGCTGTAGGCACTAGTTTGATGGAGTTTTGGATAGTTTTAACAGTCTAGGGAGTATAATAAATCTACACAGTTCGAAAATGTTAATTACGATTAACATTTTATTTTAGTAAGCATTGTTTCCCTATAGCTATTTTTATTATTTTGCCTTTATATTGGCTTTGTCCCAGTTTTGGTTTTAGTTTGAAAGTTTAACATTTTAATAAGTTGGTGTAATGGTTTAGGTGCTTATGTTCTGGGTGTGGTGTCCCGAGTTAGAGTCCCGGGAGGACCATATGCTTTCATTAGTTTATTAAAGTACATTGAGGTTTGTAATTGATGATTATTGTTAAGAACGGGGTGTTGCTTATAAAATTGCAAAAAAATGCTAGTTATTTTAAGTTAATTATTTTTCCTTGCCAGTCTGAGTTTCATGCAGTCTGTCACTACTGGAATACTATTTGTTTAACGTTAAGGGTCGTTGATATCGTCCGCTATAGCATTAAAGTTATCGTAAATGTTTTAGAGGTAAATTTGTCTGTCAGGTTCTTGTTTTAAACTGTCAATAGAATTCTTTTATTTATACATTTTTATTTTACTCAAGCACAGTTTCCACATAGCGATTTTGATTAGTTACTTTGTTTTTTACTGTGTTCGTATAAGTTTTGATGTGTTTATTTTGAAAGTTTTAAATTATATTTAAGGTCTATAATAGATTAGCCACATTGTATACTACCTGCTAATATGTTTCATCTATGTGGTAGATGTCTATCTATATTTTAATTAATATACAGTACTGTCACATACCCCATTTTTTTTTTTTTTTTTTTTATTTACAGTATTTTGTTAATGAAATAAGGGTGGTGTAATGGCTTAGATGCTTATGTTCTGGGTGTGGTGTCCCGAGTTAGAATCCCAGGAGGGACATATGTTTTCATTAATTTATTAAAGTGCATTGGTGGTTTTAACTTCACAAACTTCACTTTTAAACCTAGGATACTCACCCCAAAATACAGACTTTAAAAATCCGCGCTAACCATTGAAGACTAATCATCATAATCTTGTAAATCTGAGAAAACGCTAACCCTAGTACGTGGCATTAGTAACTATAGTTGGTTTCTTTTCAAATGACTAAATTGCAAAGTTTCTATAAAGAATTTAGTTTAATTGAAATATATTATTTTGCTGAAGCGTTGTTTCCACATAGCAATTATTAGTTCTTTTCTTTGTTTTGTCCTAGTATAAGTTAAAATTAGTTCTTTTCTTCATAGTCTTGTCCTAGTTTGTTTATTTTGCAAATTTTAAATAAAAACTTGGATTTAGTGAAAGTGGTGGTAATTATATAAAGTGTCTAAATGTGATGCACAGATAGTTTCATATTTTTCCATAAAGTACAGAACAGATATAAAAAATTGTCGGCTGAAAAGAAACCGTATAGTACGTGGGATACAAGACTAACCCTTACCCAACTGATGCTAAGTGTCTCTAGTACAAATAAATGTGAATGTAGATGGACCCTAACCTAACCTAGACCTGATTTAGATGGACAACCTAACCTAGACCTGGTGTAGATAAAAAACCTAACTTAGACCTAATTTAGATAGACAACCTAACCTAGACATGGTTTAGATTGCCAACTTAACGTAACCTAGACCTGATTTAGATAAAAAACCTAACTTAACTTAGACCTGGTAAAAGACTAACCCTTAACTACCATAAAGTATGTGTCTTATGATGTGAAAATTGCTAACTTTTACTGTGTTGGTGGTGTAATGGTTTAGGTGCTTATGTTCTGGGTGTGGTGTCCCCAGTTCGAATCCTGGGAGGACCATATGCTTTTGTTAGGTTAACCATCAATTTACTTTAATGTTAAGAACGAGGTGTTACTTCTATATATATATATATATATATAACTTTTTTATTTTTTCTATATTGTCCAGGTTTTAGTAGTTTATTTTGAAAGTGATCCATTATAATATCGGTTATTACGTATCTCCCGCATGAATGAAACCTATTGGCAGATAGTATACAATGTGGCTAATCTATTATGGTAGGTAAAAATTACCGCCTAATGAAACTCTGACCTAAAAGAATGTTTCAGGCAAGCTTTATACTTGGGAGTATGTATGATACGTCAGAATTGTTTTGTCTTGATAGCCTAGTGCTTGGTGTGCGGAATTTCAATGAGGGTATCCTAGGTTATTCCTTGGAGTACCAAATGTATTCCTTGATTTCACTAGTTAGGTATATTTGTAAATTAATTGGTGGGTTGGTGAAAACATTAATTTAATGTCTTTAATCCTTTGCTAGACTGTATATAAAATTGGGTAAATTAATATTTTGAAAGCCTGGACTGAAATTTATTTCTTGCTCGACAGGTTTCACGCTTTGTGCAAGAATGGAAACTAGAAAAAATTGCAGTTCACACCTCGACCCTACGCTGGCTGGATCGACCTTTGGATTCCAAGTCTCCTCTCACCATTGACCATCTCTGCCAGAAGTCTGCTTGACGTGCCATACTCGGTTCACATTAACTCGGCACCCTTATGTTTCAGGTGCTCCCAATACACACATGCTTAAAAGTTTAAAGACCGCTTCATCCAGAGAAAGCGTAGTTTCTCTTTACTGTAGTACCATATAATACTTACCACAACACAGCCCCATCAGGTCCTCTGAGTCCGATATTGGTATTAACTGTCTTTATAGCATAATGCATAAATGCGCAGAATTTTGATGAGCGTATCCTAGGTTAGAGTCCTTGGAGTGTCACATGTATTTGTTGATTTCATTGAGTTTAGAAGTAAAGTTGGTTGGTGAAAAAATATGAATAGCGATAAGTGTATCGGCAATACTCGACAAAGTCCCCCTGAAGCACTTGCCCCTTGTGAATCCGCACCACACCAAATTATGTTTGCTTAAGCGTTCTTTCCACATAGCGATTTCAATAAGTTCTCTAGTCTTTATATTGTCGTCCCAGTTGTGTTTATTTTGAAAGTTTTACATAATCGCTCAAGCACTCCACATTCTTTAATTTCATAAATTTTATTTTAGTAAGTGTTGTTTCCACATAGCGATTTTGATAAGTTAATTTGGCTTTATATTGTTTTTGTCCATGTTTTGGTTTGTTTAGTTTGCAAGTCTTACATTCTAATTTAATAGCCAGAAGTTGGTCTTCCAAAGACTTATACCTTCCTATATCTCATTCAATCTAGCCTGTTCACACTGGATGACATTCACTTTCGTTCTTAGTTTAGAGAGGCGCTCATCACTTACTGTCAATGTTAAAATTCCAAAAGTATGTGTAGGAAACCCACCGTTCCTCGGAGACTTTGGCAAAAGATAAAGAAAGCGGTCCATAAGCAGAGTAGTCTCTAGTGCCAAGCGCCATGATCCCTGAAGGGGTGGACATGAATGAATTGCACCCAGTTAGCAGATGCCCAAAATTTAATTTTCGCGGTTCGAAACTTTGTTCCTTCGAACATTGAATGCTATAGTCTGATTTTGAAGGTGGCGAAAAAGTTAATTTATTAAATTATTTACTGCCCAATACAGTAAACTACGAACTTTACAGTAATATTCCATTAAAATTATATTTTCCTTGGTTAGTGATAATTTCCACGTAGTAATTTTGATTAAAGTTTTTTTTTGTATTTATATTGTTACTAGTTTTGGTTTGTTTATTTTGAAAGTTTTAAATTATAATATTGCATAAGAGGCATAGCGGTTCATTAATTATCGGATCTAATGTTTAGGAATAAACTTTTCGCCATGTTTAAAAATAATGGATTATGGCAATTGGCAAGTCAGGTTTTGTGTTAATATTTTTGAATGTCTAAGTTTAACACCTTAAGGAAGCGTACAATCTTTTTCAATAGTTCACGGGTAACCTTGTTCAGAAACTAAATTATTGTAAGTTGCAATCACTTAAGTGTTAATGGGATTTTGTAATAGCCTGTGAATGTTCATATTCAGAAATATCTAGGTTAAGGTCTCTAAATTTCAAACTTTATCTTGAAGGTACAATTAAATACTTAAGTTTGTTTACTCTTTATTTAAAGGAACTGCTCAAAGTTTCATGAAATTGCTTTGATTATTTAATGTAAAGTGTTGCTTTGCTTAAAGGTAGTATACATTTAATTGATGTAAAACTTTAAATGCCTTTTTTCTTAAACTTTAATATAGATTGCTTTGCTCTTTAACTAATTAAAATAGTTTTCTTAGACTAATTGCTTTGCTCTTTAGCTATATCTTGGTACTTTTTGTCGTGGTGAAATTTAAATTAGTTTGCTTATAATTAAATGTAAGAGACTTTGCTCATAATTTAAATATTAGTTTAGCTTTTAGACCTTTAAGTTGCCCATCGTAGACGTGCTGAATAAATGTGTGAAATCTAGAGACAAAGGTTTACAGTGAACGACTTTATTTTGATTGTACAATAAGAGTTGGTACGTAGATTACAAAATGAGGCAATGTTTGGATTTGTAGTGTTGAAGGCTGTAATTGCGTAAAACTAAAATTAATGATTTCATTATATATTTTGTCCGGATTTTAAGTAAAGAAATTTAGGATTGTATTTAGTTTGTATTTTCTCCGGAGTTAAAGTAAAATAAAGTCCGTAAATTTTTTGGAACCAAAATTGTTCAAAATGTCTGCAGCTTTCCATTACGGTTCAAATAGGTATTTTTAAGTTAATAAATTTAAGGTACTGAAAGTGTATAATTATGTAGGTAATTTATATTAATTTGGCAGAAAATTCAAACCGTTAGTCATTGCTAGTTTTATCCTGGTGTGAAATTAAATTAGTCTGACATTTTTATATTTTATTCTGGCTATGGTTAGACTATTTTAATATGCTTAGAAAACTTCTTTATATTTAAAAGGGTAACTGTTAGGTCCTGTGAAGGTTATACACCATCCTCTTTTATGATAGTCAACTGGGAAACGATACTTAAGGATGGCCTTAGGTGAATTAATATTTTTTCACCAACCAACTTTACTTCTACACTCGATTAATGAAATAACAAATACTCGAACCTAGGATACTTGCACCGAAATTCCGCACATTTATGAATTGCGCTATCAAGGCAGTAAACCCCTAGTAGCTTGTTGAAACCGGCTTCCTATGTCAGACACGACAGAAATTTGTAAATAGGTGTTCTACTTCTCATACCATTGTTCTTTTCAATAGTCCATTTCCTTTTGCTCACTCGGTTCCTCTCTCAAAGGTATTGGCATTTATCCAATCGATCACTATGTTCAGCAGTTTAGTACTTCTGCTATAGAACTTGCTTGACATAAATTTATATCTCTGCATTCTCCTTTTAAAATTTCTCGGCACATGACCATACCACCTCAAAATATTTTTCTTGATCCATTCAGCCGCTCCGCATTAAATACCCGTAGTTCCCTGACCGTCTTGAAAGAAAAGTACATACCCCTATTGCTGCCTCTGTCCAGCCTATGTAAACTTCTAAAAGATAGCCTGTCCTCTTAGACCTTAACCTCCTCTGTCTGTAGCAGCACCATTCTTTTAACTTTATTCTGGCTACTATGAGACTATTTTATTCAGTTTAAAAAGAGCTCCCAGCAATCAAAGGGTTTCTAAGTACTGCATCTTGGTTAAGCATTTTAATAACTATGACACGTTCTTAAGCTGCACAGATTATAGTTTAGTAATAATTATTGCATTAATTTGTATATTATTGTTAAATGTAGGTAAAGTCTAGTTAAAAAGTCGCCGGTACATGAGGGTTAACTTGGAAAAGTCTATCACATGCCACTTTTGAAGATTATGCTTCAAACCCTTTCATACAAAATACTATATATATTGCTGGACGCTGTGGTCCCTGAAGGGGTGACCACAAATTAACCCTCTCAGACATATGACGCAATTTTGAGCCTATTAGGGATGCTTTAAAGCCTTTGTTACCATCAGGGGTATTTAGAAACCTTTAGTTTAGGTACTTCAACCTCTGCAGTTGTCTTTGAGTTAGTTGTGGGCAGAAAACTAATTGTTGAGAGGTAATTTTTAGAGTGAGAGAACTCTATTTCTTATTGCTAATCTGGCAACCTCTGAGGCATATATGCGTGAAAGGGGTAATAGCTCCCATGCACCTCTGTCCCCAGTCATTAGACGCCCCTCCCATCCAGCACTGCTTTCACGCATATACTGTACGGTACTTGACTCCATCCTTCCACCTCTCGGTCTAACCTTTGCATCTGCCCTTCCACTTCACACTTGTACACTTTTTTGTCATTCTCTCGTTTCCCATAAGTTTCACATGGCTGAAACCTCTGTGTTCCTGTTCACACTTTCCAGCACATCTACATCCATACCACACCACTCTCGTGCTTCCTCATTCTCATGTACTGTATATCCCTCCGCTAAATATTTAATTTAAAAATATCTTGGATCGCTAATCACCCTTGCACAATTATCTCGTCACTCCCTACTTTACTAGTTGCACAAACTCAGTTTAGATATTAAAAGCATTAAAGCTCTTACAGTTGGTCAGATGTTATTTTCAGATATTTTAAAATGTTTCGCCTAAAGTTTCTATTCATGATACTCTCCAATCACATTTGTAATCGGTTCGGCTATAAGTTTAGATTTATGTTCTGAAACTCTATTTGTATCGTTTGTTTATAAGTTTAGCCTCGTACTATCCTCTCAAACTGCATTACTTTACGGTCTTAAGTTTTCTTTTCTGGACTACCTGTCCCTCATGTTTAGCCCTATTAGTACAAAGATTTTGAAGAGCTTCGCCCCATAATTTTGCCGATTTGAAGACCTTTTGCCAGATTTATTTTCATTTTGCCTGTAGTGATCCATTCAGCCACTCCGCATTAAATACCCATAGTTCCCTTCCCCTCTTCAAAGAAAAGTACAGATCCCTATTGCTGCCTCTGTCCAGCCTATATAAGTCTAGAAATAGCCTGTCCTCGTAGATCTTGACCCCTTCTGTACCGGTACTGTTCTTTTAACTTTATTCTGGCTACTATTAGACTATTAAATTCAGTTTAAAAAGGGCTTTCAGCAATCCACGGGCTTCTAACTATCTCGGTTAAACATTTTAACTACCACAGATCCTTCTTAAACTGCAGATTATTATAGTTTAGTAGTTATAATTATTGCTTTAGTTAAAAATATTATTCTTAAATGTAGCTAAAATCTAGTTAAAAATAAGTCGCCGGTACACAAGAGTTAACTTGGAAAAGTCTATTACTTGCCACCTTTGCAGATTATGCTTCTAACTGCTTCATACAAAATATATATCTATACTCAGGCCCAATCCCCACTTTAACTTTTTATTTTTTTTTATTTTTACTATTACTAAATTGAGTGGTTAATCCTGTAAGTCCTTCAGTAAACTGGCATGGGTTGTTCTTCTTACAGGAGATAGGTTCACTTGGGGGCATTTTGTGTATGGCCACCCCCATTAAGGGGAGTAAGGCATCTGGCAATAGATAGATAGATAGACTATATTGCCGTACGCCTTGATCCCTGAAGGGGTGACATGAATGAATCGCTCCCATGCACCTGTCCCCAGTCATTCAACGCCCCTCCTCCCATCCAGCACCGCTTTCACGCATATACTGAAGTCAATCCTTCCACCTCTGTCTACCTTTGTTTCTGCTCCTCCATTTCACTCTTGCACTATTTTATAAATTCACTAGTGCCACATAAGTTTCACATGGCTGAACCATCTCTATGTTCCATTTCACATTTCCAGCACATCTACATCCACACCACACTGCTCTCTTCCTCATTTTCATGTAAATCTCTCTGCTAAATATTTAACCTAAAAATATGAAGCTCTCCAATCTCACTTGCAAACTTTTGTCAACACACTCCATCCTTTCCTAACTACAGAAAACTAGTTTAGATATTAAAAGCATTAAAGCTCTTACAGTTCGTCAGATGTGATTTTCTGATATTTTCTTAAAATGTTTGGCCTAAAGTTTCTATTCATGATTCAGTACTCTACTGTCTAATCCCATTTGTAATCGGTTTGGCTAGAAGTTTAGATGGTTCCATGTCATCTCAACCAGTAGACCATTTCAACCATTGTCCTTAAGAATTATCCACAATTGCAGCTTTACACATTGTAAGCCTCTCCTTTGTTTACATATTTAAGGGGATAGGGTTTATATTTTGGAGTTTGTTTTTAAACAAGCACTCGCTACAGACTGAAAAAATAAAATTATCCTTCCGAAGCTTTCGTTAAGATGCAGCAGAAATTATACACAAAATACTTCACCGGTACAGAATTATACAAACTACCCGCCTTGCAACACAATCCCACCCCTACTCTGTGCAACTCTCCAACCCAAGAGTGAAACGCTATTCTCAGACTTTCTTCTATTCAACTGCTGAGCTCTGGAAATCTCTCCCAGAATCAGTCTTTCCCTTTTCCTATGACTTAAATTGCTTCAAACTCAGTGTGTCCAGGCATTTTAGCTCGAACGTCCCTTGATTTCGGCCCTGTCACGCTTTGAAATCTGGGGAGGCACTCGCTGCAGGCAGTTATGCCTTTTTTCTCCCTCATTCACATAGAAAACTAAAATATGGTCCTCCCGGTATTCGAAGTCGGGACACCAAACTCAAAACAGTTATAGGTTTATTTCACGATTAATGTCCATTTTTGTATTTTGGATATAAATCTAATCATATCCGAAATTCAGAATACCATCCTTGGTCTCGCTTCTACATTTTCCTCTAAATTCTCATTTGTCAGACTCTTTAATCCCTGTGGGGTCCACATGAATGAATTGACTCCCTGCTAGTGTCATAAATTTAGTTGATTTAAATTATTATGTATAATTATTACATAATTATATTTTATTAAGCGTTCTTTCCACATAGCGATTTTGATTAGTTCTTTGGCGTTTATCTTGGTGTCCCAGTTTTGGTTTGTTTAGTTAGCAAGTTCTAATTATAATGATTTAAGCGAAGTTTTAGGTTGATCATAAAAATTGAGCCAGCACCTCTCTTCCCACCCAACCACAAGTTTGGTGGTATCTGACACCGCGATCCCCGATTGGGTGGCCACGAACGAACCGCCCCCATGCACCTCTGTCCCCGGTCAGTCGACGCCCCTCCCCCCAACCAGCACCGCCTTCGTTCATATATTTCATATACGCCATCCTTCCACCTCTCATTCGGTCTAGCCCTCCCTCTCTGTCCCTCCCTTTGGTGGTATACATACTCTAATTGTTCATTCTCGTCCTCGGTCTCTCTCTGCCGTTCTGGCCAAACCCTTCGCTTATTCTTTTAGGTCACTACCCATACAGTTATATTATTAGTGGTTATAATAGCGTGGGAATTTGAAATTATATTTTATTTTCTAGTATCCTACACATTGAATTGATTTTATATATATATATATATATATATTATTATTTTTTTTAAATCTGTATAAAATTATCTAACCGCCAGAATAAATTTTTAAGTCTAGGTGATTGTGTTAATGCAAATGTGTATTTTCTGCCAAGTTAATGCATACCGTGTACCGTTTTTGCAGAGTTCTCCCAATAAGAAACTGAAAATATTTTAGACTATTCCAATTATTTTATGATTGCCATAAAATTAATTCCGCTCTTGCAATGTTAATATTAGACTCATATCAGAGGAGATTTGTTATTAATGTATAAATAATTAACAAAATAAAGTAAAAGAAACATTTGGTTATTGAATATAATATAAATCATATAAAAGATTCTTCATGTACAATTACACAATTCAACTAAGGATGGCAATGAATTATAATTATTAAATTAAAGTGTTTGGAGAATTATGTAAATTCATAAAAGATGTGAAATATAATTTAATATATGAATAGATTAAGCAATAAAACCTATTTAAGAGGTTGCTATTTTAGTTTATCCCATTGAGCTTTACAAATACTAGAGCCTGTGATGTTTGAGAGTTTGGAGGGCAAGTTTAATAGTAGAATAAAATTTATAAATTCTGAAATAAAATAAATAAGCTGAACACTATTAATATGGAAATTTGGTTGTATAATCCGTAGCGTAATGGTCCTTAAAATTTGAGCACTTTTCAAATTGGTTTAGTTTAACTGCATCCGGTATTGCACTTGCTTGACCTGCTTTTTTGTTCATGCTTCTTTAAAGTTCGTTGAATTTGTTTTTGTTTTGTAAACCCGTCCCCTTCCTACTACAGTATTTGGTTATTAGAGCCTGTTTAGACTGTAAGTTACTGACTAAAGAGGTGATACCTTCCAGTCCATGACCGACTAGCGGCAGTTTGTCGGTGAATAAAACAAAAATCGCTTTGATTTGGTCATTTTTTCCCAATTCTTAAAAAAACATAATAATAAATAGAGGTTGATAAAAGGAAAAAACAAAAACAATTACAATGTTTATTTGTGAGTAGTGTTACCTACATTGGCCTCTGTACTTTGAGTTGACTCGATAGTTTCTGGGGATTTTGGCCTATGCGGCCTAGTGTTATAAAATTTTAAAATGTGTTTAATTTTTGCCAGGTTGGCATTAAGTGTTGGGTTGACTACTTCAATTCCATTTAAAAGTCCTGGTGACGTGACTCATCATGGGCCCACTTCATTATTGCTGTATTGCTCTGAAATCCCCAAAGGTAATTTGAGTAAATAGGTTCCGTAATCCTGTTAGACGCTTGCCCTCCTCACTGTAAATTAGTTTAGTTGTCGGTTAACTTAAATTAATGTTTTGTTCCACATTTTCCTTGTTACATCAATATACCTCTCCATATAGTCGTGATTGAAGAGATGCAGATAGTGTAAGAATCCATTGTAAAGCTCATGGGAAAGACTATTTTGGAGTAGCCTAAGTAGGTGAAAGTATTTATAGGTTTGAAAAATTTATACTTTTATTTGTAAGTTTTGTATAATTTACAAAAAATCAATATTAAATAGTTAGGAAGTGAAATTGTTTTTGAATCATGACTTAAACTTAAATAATACTTTATACATTTTGAAACTTTAAAATATTTTTTGACTTAAAAAAAGTTATACTATATAAATGTTTAAACTTTAAGTTTTTTACTTTTACACTTTAAACACTTTAAACAAATATAGTATACATTTTTATACTTCAATATGTTAAACATTAAACTTAAACACAATATTAGTTTTAAAGTTCAATATTTTAAACCTGAAACTTAAACGCAATATTACACTTTTAAACTTCAATATTTTAAATTATCTTTACATTTTTACACTTTATACAAATATAGTATACATTTTTAGACTTCAATTTTTTAAGCCTGAAACTTAAACACAATATTACACTTTTAAACTTCAAATTATCTGGATATTTTTACACTTTAAACAAATAGTATACATTTTTAGACTTCAATTTTTTAAACTTCAAACTTAAACACAATATTACACTTTTAAACTTCAATATTACACTTTTAAACTTCAATGTTACACTTTTAAACTTCAATATTTCAAATTATGTGGACATTTTTAGACTTTATACAAATACAGTATACATTTGTAGACAACAATTTTTTAAACCTGAAACTTAAACTTCAATATTTCACTTTAAAACTTCAATATTTCACTTTAAAACTTCAATATTACACTTTTAAACTTCAATATTTCAAATTATGTGGACATTTTTAGACTTTATACAAATACAGTATACATTTGTAGACTTCAATTTTGTAAACCTGAAATTTTCTTGTAGTCTTTGTCATACTCATTCTTCAAACACAATTGCTCCGGTTTAAATCCTGATCTCTTCTCACCCTTGTTCCTTCAGGGGCCGAGCATCTGGAGCGGCTTTGGTCTACCGGATTTGGGGCCGAGCATCTGGAGCGGCTTTGGTCTACCGGATTTGGGGCCGAGCATCTGGAGCGGCTTTGGTTTACCGGACTTGGACTGTTTGGGGAACTAAAACAATCGGACCACACTCCTTTATTGAAGATAAGTAGACCTTTAGTACGGTGGCGCTAATAATTAATGTCCCAGCTGTCATAAAGTTTGGCTTGCTCTCTGCTGTATTAATGTCATGTCCTTCAGGGGAGGTTTTTATGCATTTGTTAATCTACAGTATATATTTTAGTTTCCTCAAGACCTCAATCGAGCTTAGAAAAAATCACAGACCCCTCTTAGAGATATACTTGTACATTTTTCGGTAGAAGAATGTCCTGGCCGAAGGCCACTTCCTAAAATACAGGCTCGCTATTGCATGCCAGGAAAAAATACACATACGGCAGTCATAAAATCGCCGAAGTAATGGGGCAAATGTCTTTAATCAAAACTATGTATGTATTTATTATGTTAACTGTTGGTGGTGTAATGGTTTAGAGGCTTATGTTCTGGGTGTGGTGTCCCGAGTTCGAATCCCGGGAGGACTATATGCTTACATTATTTTATTAAAGTACATTGGGGTTTGTAATGAATGTTAAGAACGGGGCGTTACTTATACCTAAATGGTACGGGAAGTCTTTAAATTGATACAAAAATTGGGGTAAAAGCTCTTAAATTAAAAATGTGGATATTATAAGTTTCAGGTTTTCAAAGTTTAATTTCCGATAAATTTAAATGCATTTTTCCACTTAGATTTTTAGTTGTTTAGAGATAATTTAATTTTAACAAGTTTTATATAAATTTGAACAGTAACTTTTTGGGTTTTTAGATATAATTTAATTTTAACGAGTTGGTTATATAAATTTGAACAGTAACTTGAGTTTGTTTGAAAGTTTTAATTTTAAATTACTAAATTAATAGGGAACTTTTCAATCTAAAATTAAATGGGGCAAAACCAAAGTGAGAAATGGGTATAGGAATAGGATACCTTTAACTATTGTGCGGTATTATTTGGTGATGGGCTGATTTATCAGAGTGAGAACTGAGCGATCTCTGCCATACCCATAGCTTACTCTGACTTTTCCTTTTACTTATATCTTCTAGATCTCGAGAAGATCTCTTCCGTGGATTGACCTCCCAATCTACCAAGATTGGAAGCCAAAGCGTCACATTTTTCCTTTGCCCCTCAACTTTCTCTTCATAATTGCTGAGGGGCACAGGGCCTTGGGTGGGGCTTTGGTTTCCCGGGCGTTTCTGCACCCTCCGCGGCTCCCCGCCATGGAGTGGCTTCGGTCACCCAGGCTTTATTGTGGTCAGCATGAAGGGTTCTGTGGGGGCGCTCGGTTATGGCCTTGGCCGTGCTTGGGGCTGTTCGGCCAGACAGTCTGGGGAACTACAACAACAACAACTATTGTGCGGCTACTGGCAATTTTCTTTTAGCTCTTGCGATTTTCTTTATGCCAATATATCCATTTAGATTGATATTCAGATCAAATAGACTAGCCTTGATGGTGTAATGGTTAGTGTTTAAAATCTATGTGGTAACCCAGGTTCGAATCCCGGTGGATCACATGCTTGCTTTCATTAATTTCATTGGAAGGTTTGGTGTTGGAGTGAAAAAATAAAAAATGGAATATATAAATAAATGTTAATATATATATAGCCGATTTTCTTTCGACATTATTCTAAATTGGATTGTTATTTATAAATTATTTTACTTAAGCGTTGTTTCCACATAGCGGTTTTGATTAGTTTTGTCTTTTTACTGTGTCCGTATAAGTTTTAGTTTGTTTATTTTGCAAGTTTTAAAAGATAATTAATGCATTTGCATAAACTCTAAAGAGCTCACGAGTAGCTATGTCTTCTAATTATTAGATCAATTTATTAGGCTGCCATCAATTCCAACCTCGGTCAGTTTAATCCCAGCTCCTAACCTAACAAAGTAACATACCTAAGCTAACCATAATCTAACTTCTTTAGTCCATCCCATCTAATCTATCTTACGGTATCTAATCTGTTTCTAATCTAACTTACGGGATCTAATCTAACTTACGGGATCTAATCTAACTTAGGGTATCTAATCTAACTTCTAATCTAACCTAACATCTATTCTAACCTATCTAATCTAACCTATCTAATCTAACCCTAGCGTACAGTCAAAATAAATGGTTAATGTAAAGGATAGCTCATAAACTTAAATGATCGGTTTTCCTGCCAGAGAAATTTCAAATAGCTTCGGACTAGTACAATTTTGATAGCTTATGTTGCAATATAAGGTTAATGCCTATTTTAAAGTTTATATCAATCTGCCTTTAGAATACTATTTTATTTAGAGGAATTAATTTGCTAAAGAGTTCTTTCCAAAGGTGATTTTTATTAAGTTCTTTAGTCTTGATAACTTAATGTATAAATACGCAGAATTTCGGTGAGAGTATCCTTGGTTCGAGTCCTTGGAGTGCCACACGTATTTGTTGATTTCATTGAGTTTAGAAGTAAAGTTGGTTGGATAAAAAAATAAATAATTCATATTAGTGTTCTCTTTTTGCATATTTTGAAAGTTTTAAAATATATTTTTCACAATTTATGGCTACTAAAGAACGGATTCTTTTGGCTGTACCAACTGTTCTTTAACTAATCTTGGGCCGAGTTGACCGAAATTGAAATTGATACAGCTCGTCTTTATCATAAATGGAGTTTTATAGTTTGTCCAAAGGTATCCTAGTCTGCCCACGTTTATGATTCAATAGTTTCTTTAAGAATTTGATTTAGCTAAAGGCCTCACTTGTGAAGATCATGAAAATAGTGTTAAATAAGGGATTTTGCTAAAGCGTTTTTTCCACATAGCGATTTTGATTAGTTCTTTTGCCTTTATATGGTCTTTGTTAAAGTTTTAGTTAATTTTGCAAGTTTTACAAATTAATAACTCATTCAGATGTATTTTTTTAATTTATTGTACTATTTGTACTAGTAGATTTAAAGGTTATTTAAATTTTTTGAATTAATATACAGTACTTGAAATTTGTGGGGGAGATTTGAACTTAGAAGTTATAAATGCAGTTTTATTTGTTCTTTTATTTATATATTATTTTACTTAAGGGTTTTTCCACATAGCGATTTTGATTAGTTATTTTATCTTTTTACCGAGCGATTTTGATTAGTTATTTTGTCTTTTTACCGAGCGATTTTGATTAGTTATTTTGTCTTTTTACCGAGCGATTTTGATTAGTTATTGTCTTTTTACCGAGCTATATTGATTAGTTATTTTGTCTTTTTACCGAGCAATTTTGATTAGTTATTTTGTCTTTTTACCGAGCGATTTTGATTAGTTATTTTGTCTTTTTACCGTGTTCATATACGTTTTGGCTTGTTTATTTTGCAAGTCTTAAATTATAATAGCTAGATAGTTATTTCCACATTGTGATTTTGATAAGTTCTCTTGTATTTATATTGTCGTCCCTGTTTTGGTTATATATTTAGCAAACTATACAGTATTTCATAAATTTTATTTTAGTAAGTGTAGTTTCCACATAGTTATTTTGATAAGTTAATTTGACTTTATATTGTCTTCGTCCCAGTTTTGGTTATATATTTAGAAAGTTTTAAATTATAATAGACACTAACCTAAAATCATTTCATAAACCGATGGTGACTTACACTAACCAGCTGCCTTGTGTGGGCCAATCGGATTTCTGCTTGTGTTATCTTCTAATCCACCATAAAAGATAAGTCATCCTACAGTATTAGTTTAGTTCCCTTAACCCACTGAGCCCCAGCTAGTTATTAATAAATGTACCACCAGGGACCAGCAGGTTTTGATTTTTTTTTCTCCCAAAAACAGTAGCGAATGGGTTAGGAATAAAGGAAAAACCACAAAAAAACTATCATAGGTCAAAAAGGGGTCCTACGGAACCCCCGAAAGTATTTTACAAGAGTAAAAAATTGAAGACAATAACTCCCAAAAAACATGTTTATGCGTGCTGACGCGCACGCTGTTGGACTTTGAGAGTTTTCAACCTTCGGCATGGTTGCGTGGGATACTTACACAGTTCCCATACAAACCTGAGCCCTCTAGGTGCCATAGGACCGGAGTAATTAACATTGACGACACGTCGTCGCTGGGGTTTAGCGTTTCATACATTGCCGACGACACGTCGTCGCTGGGGTTCTGTGGGTTAAAAGTTTGTGTACACTCTGATGCTATAATAACTAGCCCACTCCTAAGAAGTCTTAGATCCCTGAATTATATATACATAAAGCGTTATTTCCATATAGTGATGTTGATAATATATTTTGTTGTGTCGTCCCTGTTTTAATATATTTTTTATATTGTGAAGTCCATAATTTCTTGTTTATATTGTGGTGTCGGTTATAATTTATTTTGTTTATATTGTGCTGTCCCTGTTTTAATCTTTTATATTGTGCCGTTAGTTTTAATTTTGTTTATATTGCGCCGTCCCTGTAATCATTTTTGTTTATATTGCGCCGTCACTGTATTAATTTAGTTTATATTGTGCCGTCTCCATTTGAATGTTGTTTATTGTGCAGTCGGTTTTAATTTCATATTGTATTTTTTTTTTTTTTTTTATATTATGCCGTCCCCGTTTGAATTTTGTTTATATTGTGCCGTCCCTGTTTTAATTTATTGTCTATTGGGCCGTCCCTGTTTTGGTTTGTTTATTTTGGAAGTATTACATTATAATGGATACTAACCTAAAAATGTGTTCAACAGATGGCGACTACACTAACCAGCTGGGACTCAGGGATGTTTGGCCAGGCAGCCTAGGGAAGGAGAACAACAACCACCACAACAACAAACACAACCAGCTGGGACATAATCCACCTTAAACATAGTCCTACAGTATTAGTTTCGTTCCCTTAAGGGGGTACTGCTTGTTTTTTTGTATCTATATGTATATATTTTGTTTCCTCGCTATATACAGTATGTATATATTTTATATATTTTATTTATGCAAATATAACTAGATTTTTTGGATTGAACTCTCCAATATAGTTTTGTAGTGGATATGGCCAAATATAATCATAAATTTAATATTTCTATTTGTTTTAATCAACTCTACAATTAATTTACATATGAACTTGCCTAACTAATTAAATCAGTGAATACATGTGGTACTCAAAGGACTAGATCGTTGTTTCCACATAGCAATTTTGATTAGTTATTGTCTTTTTACTGTGTTCGTATAAGTTTTGTTTTTTTATTTTGAAAGTTTTAAATTATAATACTGTACTCGCACGGAAATTCCGTACACAAAGCACAAACCGTTAAAGGTTTATGCACAAGCCTAAGATATATTATGCATTCTTTAATACTGCATATAAATATAAACTTCACAACAGCAGTGAGAGTGAACTATGTACAAAGTTCATAGTGGGAGTTGGGAGTCCACTAGGGCTGTTTTTCCACAGCGATTTTGATCAGTGTTTTTGCCTTTATATTGTCTTTGTCCCAGTTTTGGTTTTAGTTTTAAAGTTTTAAATTTTAATTAAAGGGTTCTGGAAAGTTTTTCCAGTCTAGGGAGTAAATCTGTTTGAAAATGTTAATAACTATGAAAACTATAAATAAATTTGCAAACGGGGTCCAAAACAAAACTACTTATTTCAACAACTGTCCTGTAGGCTATAGAAGTTTAATGTGAATTCCACGGTCAGGTCAACCCCAGCTCCTAACCTAACCAAAACTAACCTCTATATACTAACCTGTATAACTAACATGGCTAGGATTAACCACAATATCTGCTAAACTGTCCTAATCTTCTAAACTGCCCTAATCTTCTAAACTACCCTAATCTTCTAAACTGCTCTAATGTTCTAAACTGCCCTAATCTTCTAAACTGTCTTAATCTTCTGTACGGTCATACATACATACGTAACATTTTAAGACGGAGTGTTCCACACATAAATGCAGTTTCAGTCTCTTGTCCTAATGGCGGCGTTCCAGGCAACCCTGTTAAGGGCTGCTTCACTTGTCTTGAGATCGGCGCGTATAGTCCGATCCCAGGTCTTCCTCGGTCCACCCCTTGGTACAGCTCCCTCCACAATCACAGACCTGCATTTTTTCACCGAATTTTGTTCATCCATTCTCTCCACATGTCCATACCATACGATATCACAAATACACGTGAGCCACTAAATGTTTCTAATCTCTCAGTGGGGTTCAATATTTCAATAACTTTGCTCTTAAACAGACATTTTACTGGTTACTTTTGAGTTCGTTTTAAAGCTTTATATATTTTAACTTCCTAGAGTTTTGTTTTGAACGGCGATTGACTAGCCTAGTACTATTAATCTCGGCGTTGGAGAGTAGAGTTAATATGAGTTTGTCTCTGTTTAGATGCTTATGTTTTGGGTGTGGTGTCCCGAGTTCGAATCCCAGGAGCACTATGATTTAATTAGTTTATTAAAATACATTGGCGTTTGTAATTGATGTAACATTAAGAACGGGGTGTTACTCAATCCTAGATAACGGTGAAATACTGAATTTGACTGTACATGCACTTTTTCCTCGACTAAACCTGGACAAGGGGTTGAGCTGACCGTAATAGAATGACCATAAACAGATTTGCTACACGTTTATTTATTGCATTTTTTTGTCTTTTTACTGGGTTCTTCCAAGCTTTTGTTTTAGTTTGAAAATTTTAAATTATAATGCAGTGTATATATATATATCTGAACTCTAAACATGTAAAGATTAAGCATATTTTTAGCAAGGGTTGATAGTCTGAGGAGCCCCCACACAACATGGTGCCCAATAACAGCCTTTTTAACTGATCTTCCTCCCACGGCATGCTTCCTAGATCGAGTAGCTTTGTGCTGCTGTGTTGGTGGTGTAATAGTTTCGATAATTGTGTTCTGGGTGTGGTGTCCCGAATTTGAATCCTGGGAGGACCATATGCTTTCATTAGTTTATAAAAATACATTGGGGTTTGTTGTTGTTGTTGTTCCTTAAGCTGTCTGGCCGAACAGCCCCGAGTCCTTAAGGAAGGCCATGGCCACGGTCGGGCTCTCCCACAGAGCTCTCAAATAGTGTAAATTGTGTTGTTGGCGTAAGTGGTTGTGTGAAATGCAGTCTTCTATGATGTGTTTTATGGTATGGGGTGCTGTGTTACAACCCGGGCAGGTGTTGACGACGGAGTCATCTCTCCTGATAGCTCAGAAGAGCTGGATGGTGTCCGCATCTCAGCCTGGCCAGGTGGACTCTGTCCTCGCGAGGAAGGGATGATTCAGAAGGATGGATTTCGGGAGGTCGTGCTTGCAGCTGCGTGTTGTCTATGAGTGAGTGGATGGAACGGCGAGTGATATGAGTATGGATGTACTTCCGGAAGTTGGTTTGGGGTGGGCAGGGAGGGGGAGAAGACAGTATTTGTGTGTGATAGCGGGTGCTGGGTATTGTTTTGATATTTCTTGGTGTCTGTGGGTGTGTTGCCATATAGTGTAGTGGGTGGTGTTGATTCGTGGAGGCTGCTGCCAGGAATTGAGTGCCTCTCATGTCTAGATGATCTTTGACTTTTAGGACTTTGGTTTCTTGATGTATGTGATCTGTGGGTCTAGTAGCTGTGCATCCTGTGATGATTTTAAGGGCTTTATTTTGAATAGTCTGTAAGGTCTTATGATGTGTTTCAGCTAGGTTAGAAGCCCAGGCTGGGCTTGCGTATTCCATAACTGATCTTATGTATTGTTTGTAGACTGTGGTGGTGGTTTCTTTGTTGTGTCCAAATTTTGTGTGGGAAAGTGATCTGAGGGCGTTAAGTCTAGGTGTCCGTTTCTTTTTCGTGTTTGTGGTGTGCTGTTTGAATGTCATTTGGGTGTCCTATGTTACTCCTAGGATTTTGGGTGTGTGTTAGGGGTGTCTTGTTTATGTTGAGTCCCGGGACGTAATCATGCTCTCCTGTCCAGCTTGTGAGGAGGCTTGCAGTGGATTTAGCTGGGGCTAAATTGAGTCTGTTTGTAGTGCACCATTCATGTAATGTGTCGAGATAGTCTTGAAGGAGTCTTGTTGCTGTGTCTGGGTTTTGGTGCGTGCTTGTCAGTGTTATGTCGTCTGCATAGGAGGCTATGGTTATTTGGGGTGAATTTGGTGTATTTATATCATGCATGTACAGCTTGAAGAGTGTGAGCGACAGGACGGATCCTTGTGGGACTCCGTTTGGGATATTTCTAATGCTAGATGACTGACCGGCAAAAGATACGTGTGCACATCTGCCTGCTAAGAAGTTGGCCAGCCATCTTTTTGTGTTGTTGTGCATGTTTGTGTTGTAGATTTTGTTTGTTAGGTTGTGGCGGGGGATGGCATCGAAGGCTTTACTAATGTCAAGTGTGGCAAGTACTGATCTGTGTGGTGGTCTAGCTGAGTTGATGCCGTCAAAAGCTCTTTGTGTAAGGTCTGTAAGAAGAGTGTTTGTGGAGTGCAATGGCCTGAAGCCGTGTTGTGTTGGAGAAAGGGGTAAGTCTGGTGTCATCATTTGTAGTACAAGGCGCTCTATGACTTTCGAGGGGGTGCAAAGGAGTGTGATAGGGCGGTGTGAGGTGGGTAGTGTGGGGTCTTTGTTAGGTTTGGGGAATGTGATGATGATACCATGCTTCCAGATGTCTGGTATTGTGTTGTGTGAGTAGCTGTAGTTTGATATGTTAGTGAGTGCTTGTATGCCTTGCGGTCCCAGGTGTCTGAGGTGAATGTTGATTATGTTGTCTAGCCCACAGGCGGGTGAGAGCTTGAGATTGTTGATGATATGCTTTGTATGGTTGTTGGTGAAGGGTGTATAGTCAGGGTCTGTGGGGAATTGTCTTTTGCGTCGGATGACACGTCGGTCGTCTTTGTGGGGTTTTAGGTGACTGACATGAGAGAAGTGATTGATGAGAGTGTTCGCTTGTTGTTTACGTATAGGAGTAGAGTCTGTTGCTGTGATTGCAGCATGTGATTGTGTTGTGTTGCTGTTGGAAAGTGTGATGCTGTTTAGTGTTCTGTAGAAATTTTTGGGGTTTGTTTTGTGATCGAGTGTTTGTAGGAAGTTATTCCAATTTAGTGTTTGTTGTTCTTGTATTTTGTTGTTTATCTGGATGTTGAGTGCTTGAATTTGTTGATTGATGTCTTATGTGTGGGGTGCTGGGGAGTGTTTCAGTGTGTCGCGTTGTATGATGAGGTTTTGAATTTCTGGTGAGAAGTTGGGGTTGTTTTTTTATGTTACCTCTTGGCATGTGTTTCTTGTCGGCGTTTTGGATAGTCGTGTTGAATGTGTGTACAGCATTGTTGATGTTAGTGATGGGTGTACTGTTTAAGGTTTCAAAGTGTTGTTCTGTCTCATTTGTGAAAGCTTCCCAGTTAGCTCTTTTATAGTTAGTGTAAGTGTGTGTGTGGCTAGCTGGGGTGAGTGGTTTTGGTGGTGATAATGATCGGGAGGTGGTCTAAGCCTAAGGTTCTGACCACCCTCCAGGATGTTGTGGGGGCGAGTTCGGGGGAGCAAAAGGTGATATCAGGAGATGATGGGTTGTAGAGGGCTTGGTGGGGAGTATGGGTATGCTGATGAATGTTATTGAGATTATTGGAGTTTGTAATTGAGGATTAATGTTAAGAATCGGGTGTTCCTAATTTATATTACAGTAATTGCCTTGATGTAATGGTTAGTGTTTACAATCTGTATGTGGTAACCCAGGTTCGAATCCCGGTGGATCATATGCTTGCTTTCATTAATTTCTTTGGAAGGGGTTGGGTGTAAAATAAAAATAGAATATATTTTTTTGCTTTGAAATTAAAATTGTGCTGTAAAGTTTTTTAGTGCAGTTGGAATTGGAAGAATATGCACTTTAGAGAGGTAAATTAAATATTTTGATCTTGATAGCTCTTAGTGCACCGAATTTAGGTGAGAGTATCATCCTAGGGTTAGAGTCCTTGGAGAACTACACTTATTCATTAGTTTCATTTATTTCATTAATTAGGTTTATTTGTTAGTTAATTGGTTGGATGGTGACTAAATATGAATTTATTAGATACGGTACTTATTAAATGGGATAGATACTTATATTTTAATCCTGTATCGGGTTTCATATCCCAAACTATATGAAAGCGGTTATATTTTGAAGTTAATTAAGAATAAATGCTAAATTAAAGACAATTTTATCTTAATTCTATATGTAATTGCACAAAATCAGATTAATATCACACTAATTTTCTGTTTTAGAAGCTTTGCGACCTCTTAGCAAGATATTAAAGTTGATCATTGTCCTTCAATCTAAAGTAACTGGCTTGTTAGTTAGCTTAGGGGTAGAAAGTTTGTATGTATTTACTATGGCACATACCTCCTTGATGGGGGTGGCCGACTCGACAGAGCCCAAACAGAAACCACATTCAAGGGTTCTAATTCTCAGGGTCCAGGACCACGTTCATTGAGAAAGTTAGTTGTACTAAATAATTATTGAAAAAGTTTATAAGTGGCATTAAAGTGTTCAATATTTAGTAGGCTATATATTTGTTTTAATAATTTCAAATTTATTTATATTAAAATTGCTTAGTTGACATTTTTAAGCATTCATAATAAATATGCTTGCCAATGTTTCCAGCATTTTATAATGATTTGATCAACCCTGACCGAACCCTTTTTCCTTATCAGGTGGTGCAGACTACTCCAACCATGCTACCAGATTACACCAAGCTACCACTAACAGGCCACACCAACCTACCTGACGACACCAAGCTGCCACTACCAGGCCACACCAGCCAACCAGGAACCCTTAACCCACCAGCCACATGTGCACACAAAGATAAGTAGATTTATACTACCTTTTTATATATTACCCGGAGTAGTCGCTGTAGGACAGTGTGGTAAAACCATATTTCCGTATATCCAAAGTCTTTTGGGTCACTAAAATTAACTTGCCAGGAAAGTTATAAAGAGTTGTGAAACTCTGAACAGTGATTGTCCCTAGGGGGATGGGTCACAGACTGTACTATGCTCTCATAGATGTAAAGTTCTTGAAACTGACACTGCTGCCTTGATAGCGTAATGCAGAAGTGTGCGGAATTTCGGTGTCATTATCCTAGGTTAGAGTCCTGGAGTGCCCCATGTATTTGTTTTCATTGAGTTTAGAAGTTGTTGTTGTTGTTCCCCAAGCTGCCTGGCCGAACAGCCCCAAGGCCCTGAGCAAGGCCAAGGCCATAACCGAGCACCCCCACAGAACCCTCCCTGTCGACCACAATAAAGCCTGGGTGACCGAAGCCACTCCATGGCGGGGAGCTGAGGAGGGTGCAGAAACGCCCGGGAAACCAAAGCCTCACCCAGGGCCCTGTGCCCCTCAGCATTTATGAAGAAAAAGTTGAGGGGCAAAGGAAAAATGTGACGCTTTGGCTTCCAATCTTGGTAGATTGGGAGGTCAATCCACGGAAGAGACGCCGTCACTTGAGATCTAGAAAATATATAAGTAAAAGGAACAGTCAGAGTAAGCTATGGGTATGGCAGAGATCGCTCACTTCTCACTCTGATAGACCAGATGGTTGGTGAAAAAATATGAATTGTTATGTAACCTTGAGGCACTAGAACTTAAAATAATTGTACTAGAATTATTCTGGAAGGGGGAATAGTTTCTTAATGTAAACCATTGAAGCTACTACACACGAGTAAATAGTATACATTCTTAGTGTATTGTAAAATAGTGTTAAATATTTAATGCAGAAATAGTCTTAAAAGTTTTGAACAATCTGTCCTTGCAGTATATTAAGTTTGATTCAACATAAACTTCATTAGTATTTTTCTGGCTGTATACTTTTTCAAAATCATACTTGATCTGTCATATTTTGTAGGCCTAAATCCTAAATTTTCTAAATATATTTTGTATGCCGGTAATGCATAAGTGCGCGGAATTTTCGTGCGAGTATCCTATGTTAGAGTCCTTGGAGTGCCACATTTATTTGTTGATTTCATTGAATTTAGAAGTAAAGTTGGTTGGTGAAAAAATATGAATTAGTGTAATTAGATTAAAATATAGGACTTTAAAACTAACTCAAAAGTTACCCTTAAAATATTTAAAGATTTGTGGAACTCGGTTGAATTTGAGTAACTAAAAAAAAAAAAATTCAAATTAAGAAAGTTCGCACGAAGGAAGTTTGGGTTGTGAAACAGTAAATGCAGGGTTCGAAACTGCATAACAATTCTTAGGCTTGTGTATATTTCTTTAACTGTCTTGATAGCGTAATGGATAGTGCGCGGAATTTTGATGAGAGTATCCTGTGTTCGAGTCCTCGGAGTGCCACATGTATTTGTTGATTTCATTGAGTTTAGATGTGAAGTTGGTTGGTGTAAAAAACATAAAATTTGGAAAAATTCTTGTGGTTAAATGTAAGGTATAGTTTAACTTTTAGGCACTTTGCATTGGAGTAACGGAACACGAATGATACGTGCATAGAAATCACCAATATGTGGAAGCTTGCTGGGGGTAGGAGTTTAGATCGGAGGGTTGTTCTTGGGTAGGATGATGTGAGGGGGACTAAGGTATAGATTGGAACTGGATAATTAGAATTATTACAACTTTTATATTTTCGAACCGTCTTCATAGCGTAATTCATAAATGCGCAGAGGTTTGATGTATCCTAGGTTAGAGTCCTTGGAGTGGCGCGTGTATTTGTTTTCATAGAGTTTAAAAGTAAAGTTGGTTGGTGAACAAAATATGAATAGAAGGGTAATATCCATGCCAGCCTCGGTCAATTTAACCCCAGCTCCTAACTTATCTTGTACTAACATAGCCAACTTAACCAAGCTCTTAACTTATCTCTTACTAACGTAAAGCTCCTAACATATCTCTTCCTAACATACCCAACTTAACCAAAACTAACCAAACTTTTTAATCAAAACTTATCTAACTTCTCTAAACTGTATAGTCAAAAGCAAATATATATATACCCGGTATATGATATTGCTAATCACTTAATTTTATTAATATATTTCCTTACCAGTCACAAGGTTTAAAGTTTTCTTTGTTAGCGTAATGCATAAATGTGCGGAATTTCGGTGTGGGAATCCTAGGTTAGAGTCCTTGGAGTGCCACATGTATTAGTTAAATTTAATGAGTTTAGAAGAAAGTTGGTTATTGAAAAAGTATGAAATGACAGAATTGTAAAGGTAGTCTCGCTCTAGATTTTGTACAAGTTATGTTTACCAGTGATCGGTTGCTTTTGGCTGTACTAACTCTAATGTAGTATTCTTTAACAAAACACTGGAGAAGGGGCTGAGTTGACCGGATAACTTGCTCAATTAGTAATGTCAAGATGTCCCTGTACTTAATTTTAATTCGCCTGAAATTCCCTCACTTAAGATCCACACCAGACATGTCAAAACTATTTTGCAGAATCTCTCAGTAGATAAGCCTCCTGGTCCAGATGAAATTCCTCCAATAGTACTTAAGAATTGCTCCTTGGTGCTCGCTCCTGTATTGGCAAACAATTTCCGTCTGTGTACTCATACCTCATGCTTCCCAGTACCCTGGAAAGAAGCAAACATCCATCCAGTTCCTAAAAAGGTGCCTCTTCAGATCCATCAAACTACAGACCAATAGCTATAACTTCCACTCTTGGTAAATTCTTTGAAATTATATTAAATAATCACATAATTAAGCATCTTGAGAATAATAAATTAATCAGTGATAGGCAATATGGTTTTAGACAATGTCGATCAACTGCAGACATGCTTTGCCTTCTTACGCATCAAATCAACCAAGCTACAGACCAACATGGTGAAACACATACAATAGCACTGGATATATCAAAGGCATTTGATAGAGTCTGGCATCAATCCTTATTGTCAAAGATGTCACACTACGGCCTTGCATCATTAGTTCCACTAATTTCTTCTTATCTTCATAACAGAAAAATAAGTGTAATGGTAGATGGCCTTTATTCTCAATTTCACTCAATTAATGCTGGTGTTCCCCAGGGATCAGTTTTGGCCCCAATTCTGTTCCTCATTCATATCAATGATCTCATATCTACCACTCATAATCCAATACATTCCTACGCAGATAACTCAACACTCCACAGTTCCTTCACATTTACCAATTCTTTCACCCAACCCGATCTTATAAATTCAAAAATAAACACTGCAATTTCTCTGAACCAGGACCTTTATAGAATTAATGGATGGGGACAAAAGAATCTAGTTTCCTTTAATGCACAGAAAACCAAATACATTAAATTTTCTAACCGACAGAATCTCACTGACTCCCATATATTTTTTAATGATGTAAATATTCCCACTTCCCCTAGTATTGACATTCTCGGTGTAACATTAACTACTAACTTGAGCTGGACACATTATGTTAGAAGCATTGCTAAGAATGCTTCTAAAAAAATGGGACTCCTGTACAGAGTTCGAGAATTCTTCACTGACGAGCAGTTGGCCGTGATATATAAAAGTCATGTGCGTTCTCAGATGGATTACTGTTCACCTCTGTGGGGTGGAAGTGGAGTGGTTGCATTGAGGCAGTTGGACAAAATTCAAAATAAAGCTATTAGATTAATCAATAACCCTGCAATCACACAGGACCTTCCTACATTATCCATACGAAGAAACGTTGCATCCCTTGCATTATTCTACAGATATTTTCACAGCAATTGTTCCGAGGAACTTGCTTCAATTGTGCCGCCTCTCCACATCTTTCCGTGTAGAACTAGGGCAGCTGAGAGCGCCCATGAATTTACACTTTCTCCTCCACAATGCAGAACTTCTGCTTATCAGAATTCATTTATCCCCAGAGCTACTACTCTTTGGAATTCACTTCCCTCGAATTGCTTTCCACAAACTTACAATCTACAAATGTTTAAATCCAGTTCTTACAAACATTTTATGAATGGAGGATGCCTTTAGGCACATGGACCTTTTTGTTGTATCTGTGTTTTTCCTTCCTCCGTTCATTGTCTCTTTAAAACAATTTGTTTACACCCTATGTGGTAGATCGTGTTCCTTTAGTTCATAAATTTTATTTTAGTAAGCGTAGTTAAAACAGCGATATTAAGTAGTTATTTTGCCTTTATATTGTCTGTCAGACTTTTGGTTTGTTTAGTTTGCAAGTTTTAAATTTTAATCTATGGCCTAATGCTTAGTGTGCGGAATTTCGGTAAAGAGTATCCTAGGTTCGAATCCTAGGAGTACCACATGTATTAATTACTTCTATTGATTTCATTAGTTGGGTTACTTTTATAGATTTCATTAGTTAGGTTTATTTGTAAATTAATTGGGGGGTTGGTGAAAACAAATCTGAATTAAATCCATACACCATAATTATTCTTTAACCATTTCACTGTGGGGTACTTCTTAACCCCTTCAGCACAAAAATGTAATTTCCTACTTATTTAAATCTGGATTTTATTTTAAATTTTAATTATTTAAGCGTAATTTCCACATAGCGATTTTGATTAGTTCCTTTGTGTTTAATTTTATTCAAGCGTTATTTCCACTTAGCGATTTTGATTAGTTCCTTTGTGTTTATCTTGTCCCAGTTTTGGTTTGTTTTGCAAGTTTTAAATTATAATCTCAGTTTAATTTCCGATAAATTTAAAAGCATTTTTCCACATAGATTTTGTGTAGTTGTCATTTCGATAGGGTTTAATTTTAACCTCTCCGCGGCGCACAGGGGGTTTTCTACAGGGTAAGACTGTGCGCACCTATGATGATTTTGGGACCTATTGCCAATTTCGATAAAAAGTACATCATCGTGTAGGGAATGTTTGCGTGCATCGGCCCATATATATTTGACCCCCCCAAAAAATGTCCTGGTGGGGGTAGGGGAACGGGTCCGTAGTTTGAAAAAAAAATGTGGAGCTACCTAAGAATGGCACCCGCGCTCGGGCTATAGTGTCATCGAGCGGCGCGGCGAGATTTCCCCCTGCCGAATATTTACGCAGCGCAGGGGATAGAATAGAAGGAGAGGGAGGAGGGGTGGGTTACCGCGTATTATCACGTAATCTCCTTTTTCGAGCCCTTTTTAGGCTATTTTAGAGCTATTTAGGTATGTTACGTGTGTAGGTCACCCACCCCTATAACAATGAAATATCCCTCAATAGTGAACCAAAAATTTGTCAATATATTAATGGGACTTTATAAGAGAGATTTGATATTTAGCGGGAATGAAGAAAGATGTGTTGTTATGTTTTGGCGGCATTTATGAAGCTGGAGGTTTGGCCAATTTATGAGCTGAAGTGTGGGTTTTAAACGCCATACATAATCAAGATATCTTTACGTAGAGCACTGTCACTTCCACGCTATAAATACAGACTTGTAACGTGGAAACGTGCCAGTATATCAAATATATATACCCGCATATAACAAAACCAATTCCTGCGATATTTACGCACATTTATCAATGAGTTTCTATGCGTGAACCAAGGTGTGAAGTGAGTTGTTGGTGGGGAAATGAAGGGGGAGAGGGTGTTTTTCGCAAAATATCAGTCAATCTTTGGGGGGTATTTTAGAGCACTCTCGCCATGCTATAAGTAAAGACGTGTACATTATTATGTAGGTGTCCGTCGGGGGCGGCATAATAAGGGCACAAGGAATATAAACCGCATATAGCCCAATTTGATTGCGATATTTTACGCAAATTGTGAATGTGTTTCCTAGCAGCGAACGAGCCTGAAAGGGGTGTTTGGGTTGGGGGGGTGTGTGGGTGGGTGGAGGTGCCTGCAGGGGTGCCGTGATTGAGTGATAGTCGTGGAGAGATGAAAGTCAGGCAAGATCTCTAGATATAAATACCCGGCTTAGTGATAATGGTGGAGGCGCCCCAGGCGTAATTGATGTTTTGGTAGTTTGGTATTTTGACCCTTATTCTACCAGTCTACCATTGGCTGGGTGTTCGTTGCCATCACCCGGTCTACAATTACATTGAGTCCAATTGAGAGAGAGAGAGAGAGAGAGAGAGAGAGATAGAGAGAGAGAAACTGAGACATCGTTATGTCTTACATCTAAAAATGGACTCAACTTGCATTTTTATGCAGCAGACATTGCATTTTAGACACATGAATGGATAGTGTACCACAGATTATATAGAGATGAGAGAGAGAGAGAGAGAGAAACTGAGACATGCGTATGGCTACATCGAAATTTCCCTTCAGAATTGCATTTTTATGCAACAGACATTGCATTTAGACCACATGTGAATCCACAGAAACATGTAGGCCCATTGACTGTAAATAATACTATATTTATCGACCACCACGTAGGCTGAGTCAAACAGGCAGTAAATAATTCCTCTTGTATAGAGGGCTACATATATTTTATAGACTGGTGTCACCAGCGACGGTGCTGAGTCAACCCGGCAGATTGCCTTTTGTGATTAGGCTCAATTAGACTGGTGTTCCTTATACACTGCGGAAAGGGTAGATTGCCCCAGAGAAACTTTACTTATTTATTTCGAATTTCTGCCAATCTAAATGTATCATTCGAGACCTACTGCAATTATTTGTAATCACAGCAATGACTATGTATAATCCAATATACGCGCGTAGCGAGACTAAGACGCGGGTGAGCAAGTTTTCGACCCACAGAGTTATTATCCTTTTTATTGCCACCGATTGAACGTTTTACTTATTATTTCGAAGGTAATATGGCATCTAAATGTATATTCTAGACCTACTGCAATTATTTTGTAGACAGAGTCCATGACTATGTAATAATCCACTTACTCGCGTGGGGGCGATACAGAAGAAAGCTGGTTGATGCTAGGGGTGTTTCGCACCCACACAGTTATTATTCATTTTTAGTTACATATTTACAATACAACTGTATTTTTGTGAGAGTATTTTATCCATTATTGTATTTATACAATTTTGTTCCCAGACAGAGCTGCCTGTATCTGGAGAATCAAGAGCGCAAGGGTCCACGGCAAGGTCACCTCCGTGACCTGCCTGACAGTAGTGAAAATTAGTGGAGTCCCACACTGAGAGGGCATTTTGCTGAGGTTTTGGGCATTTTTGACAGAATAAATTATAATAAACGAATTCCTGACCGAACAAACATTATAAACCTTGGGCATGATATAATTTGGATAATCCCATGTGAAAACGTAAATTGGAGTCACCCTGGGATAATTCATTTTTTGATTTGTATATTGTTCAATTTTTGACATAAAAAGTTATATATTACTAAGTCTTGCAGGGAGTACAAACTTATTTAAAAAAAAAAAATAAAAAAAAGATGTACACACGAAAAGTGATATTTGGTATGAGCTCCTGTGGCATGGTGGTAACGGTCGCGGACTGGAAAATACAAACCTTGGGCATGATATAATAATTTATAATCCCGAGTTTTTTGCCTCCGCCAAGCCTTTTAAAACGTACCTTTGGGTGGGGATACTGTACATGTGTTTTTTGGGGGGATAAGACGGTTGGTTTCAAGACATTTCTTCTCTCTAAGATGTCGTAGGGTAAGATGTGGGATCGAATACATGGGAGGGGGTTATGCGGGAAGGTTTTCAAATATTGACTCGTCGGGGTTTGGCCGGAGGGGGGGTGGTTAAAAACGGCCATCGAAGACGGTAAACAAACATTGTCGTAGGAGGCTTAACACAGCAGATTATGGATCACTAAACATAAGAGCTAAAAAAAAAATTTTTATAACGGATTTTTTTTTTTACACAGATCAGGAAACCATTGTAATTAACAAACACATAAAAAAAAATGACATATTCATAGAAAAAAAATATCATATCCATAAAAACGTGTTAACAGAATAACAATGGGATCGATACCTTGTTTTCTTTTTTTCGGGTTTTATTGTTTTATTTTATTATCATAGTAGGTTTGACATGATTTATTGAAACAGTAATTTTATTTTTGTACAAGGTTGCATTTGAGGTAAGAAAATAATGATAAGACACATTACTTAGGCTCATAACAACATATAGTATTGATATACTAAAAAAATAAGGCATATTACATATGTAAATCTTTGAAACTTATAACCTAAATAATGAAACATACAATTAGAGACTGTAAAGCTCATATCACAGGGACATCTTTGGAACTTATACCTTATATAATATAGATTACTTTATGAGGTAGCGTGATCAATTAGTCAGGTTCATTTAAGGTATGGCGGCGAGTCCAGGGCAGGGCAGCGGCAGGGCAGGAGGCGAGTCCAGGCAGGGCATCGGGGCGAGTCCAGGGCAGGGCAGGGCAGGGCAGGGGCCGACACTCAGTAGTTCTTGAAGGTGTGGTAGTCCCTGAAGCAGTCAGTCCCCAGCCAGAGTGCAACTTTGGCACTCCGGGCGCACATTGAGGTGACCTCTTTTGGTCACATGGGGTTGTCCTCACCCTGGAGCTGCAGACGGTGCACTGCACCTGCCTGTGACGAGTGCCAATCAGCTCGGTGTTGGTTGTGTAGCTGTCCCTTTCGACACCCAGCTGGAAATGGCGGTCAGGAACGTGTATCCCCAACGCCATGGCCGTCACGTCTGTGAGTGGTGGTGGCATACTTCTCCAGGATTTGGTAGGAGACGTTGTACACGAACTCCCGGAATTTCCAGCTTCTGGTTTGGGGCCATATCCTTCTTCAACCAACCACAAGTTGTAGGCGTTCAGCATCGTTATGTCAACTAGGTTGGTCGGAAGAGCTTGTGATACCACTTCACAGTCCTTCCTCAGACACTCAACACCCCTGACAGCTGACAGTCAGACCTTTGTCCACCAGGCGCATGTTTTTGGTGTAGTCCACTACCATGTCGGGCTTGTAGATTGTCCCTTCCTGGTTCGGTAAGTGGATTTTGCCAGAATCCACCTGGGCACTTGTGTGGACGGTGGAAAGCAGGTGGGGACGTCTCGCTTATCCTTCCACTTCAGGGCTATCAGTTTCCCACATTCTGTCTCGAGCTGCTTTGTATTTCTGCCCCTTTCGTCGCCTTCTTCTCACATGCCCCCTCTCGCGGTGTTCCTTGTCCAGGTCGTCTTCTGAAGGTGGTGTCACTGGAGGAGGCATCTGTGAGAGGAATGACACTCACCTGTGAACTTTGGCATAAACTTTCTTGTCTTTCTGACAGGTCCCACATGACCCCGTATTTGGTTGTCATAAAGAAACTGTGCAGAAGAAGCAGGAGAAGTATAAAGACCAGTTGTCCCAAGTGTAGATGGATGTTGGCCTTTGCCCAGTGTAAGGTTGCCAACATTTTCCTGACGATGGCACCTGACATGCCCATGGGGGTTCATTGGCAGCGGCTTTCGGTATGTCAATGTCAGTGCCTGTATACACGATCATGTCAACAAAGCACTATTGACCAGTTTTCACAGTCGCACAATACACGAAGAGCTTGATTCCCTGAACCTATAAGCCGAGGCTTCAAGGGGATATACTGCTTGAAAACAAGACGTCCTTTGAAAGAGTCACGAGCGACTCATAACAAAAATCACCAAATTGAGGAAGGGGTAAAAGTATTTCCATACCTCCTCCAACAACATGGTGAACACATCCCGAACTTTCCATAATCCTGTTCACAAGCCTGTTAGGATTTTCCGTTGTCCTGCAAAGGGCATAAATCTTAGCAGCAACAAAAATCTGTCACGAGTCCATGAACTTATTGAAAGTTGGGTTGGCGATGAGAGGGTCGTGTTTTGGCTTCCAGTAGTGTTGCAACACATGGCTTTCTTTGATCAGAGGCATGAGGAACAACAAGGCAAAGAACGTCAGAAATTCTGCCACAGTCGTATCCACCCAGGCCCCGTCGTATTCGCGCTTTTGGTATGAAAGGGACGTCCAATCTGCCAACACTAAACCCACACTGTAGTATGCTTTTGTTTGGGCAACGATGTACGTCATTACCTCCATGTCGAAAAAACAAAAAAACAGCAAAAAAGCGAGGAAGAAGTCGCTTTGCCGTTTCGGGGCTGTCGATATTTTACATAGATCTCCATTTGAAATGAATCCCATTATCCATTTCCCCCCCATATCAAAAGGGTGGTGGGTGGACTTTAGGAATCATCACAGGGCCAGTTGTCAGTTGTTCCTGACGTCCCAGGATTGAACTGGGGCACGTCAGGTACAAAATTGACGCCCGTCAGACCACTTCGAACGAGGCATGCCAGGGATCCGGAATGTCGTCTGCGTCCTGTCTTCTTTCTGCGTCTGAAATATCGCTCTCCATGGTCGCGATACAGCACTTCATCATCATTAAACCCTCCTCTTCACGGTCGACAAGCACTATGCCCCCTTCCCCTCGTTTTCGTCCACCGACGTCGGACCTCACTCCCACTGTCCACTCCCAAATCCCCCCACCCTTTGTCCCCGTGCTAGGGCTTCGTCGTCTAAACCCGGGCTGCCAATGTCCTGCGAATCACCATCAAACAGCAGGGCGGCCATACGTCGATGCTGTACGATTTTTTCCCGGGGGTCACTTTGGCAAAAACCGTGCGGGAGTCTTATGGACATAGGACAGCAGAGGTGGTGGCAGGGGCGGCGGCAGAGGTGGTGGCAGGGGCTCGGCAGGGGCGGCGGCGGCGGCGGCCGGGGCGGCGGCGGCAGGGGCCAGCAGTTGGTGCGTGGCCTCGATGGCATGATGATGGTCGTGCCTGCCGCCCTGCTCTCTGTGCCTTGGGCAGGGGCGGCAGGGGCGGTAGGGGCAGCAGGGGCGGCAGGGGCGGCAGGGGCAGCAGGGCCGGCAGGGGAACACACAGGGCCAGCAGTTCCCGCTTTCCCCCCCAGTCCGCTTTCCCCCCTCTCCCTTTCCCCTTCCCCTTCCCTGTTTCCTTGGCATGGGCGGCAGGGGCGGCAGGGGCAGCAGGGGCGGCAGGGGGCGGCAGGGACACCAGGGCACAGCAGTCGCTTTCCCCAGTCCGCTTTCCCTCTCCCCTTTCCCCTTCACCCTTCCCTGTTTCCTTGGGCAGGTGGCGGCAGGGGCGGCAGGGGCACCAGGGGCGGCAGGGGCGGCAGGGGCGGCAGTGGGCAGCAGGGGCAGCTGGGCCAGGGGCGGCTGGTGGTGGTGGGTTGGTGGTAGGGGCACTGTGGCTGGCGTAGGCGGGTTTCCTTCCCTACTCGCCAGTGCCCTTAATTTTTTCCTGCCCCCCGCAGGTAATGCCAGCCCTAGGGCGCCCTCCTGCGTCGCTGGTAACCGGTGGCAGGGGTGGCAGGGGTGGCCAGTTGGTGGCAGTGGTGGTGGTAGTGGTTGTTGGCAGTGGGCCTGGGTCGTGGTGGCAGTGTCCCGAAAGACCAATGACCTCTGTGCCATTGCCCTGCTTTTGCACGTGTTTTTACGTGCTTTTTGGTGCTGGTGATTCGTCCTCTGAGCTGGTAGGGCGTGTCGTACTGGTAGCTAGGGTCCCTTTGGCAGCCACCCTCTGCCTTCCACGGGCGGCTAACACCAACCAGAAGGAGGGCTGGTTGTGTCCATCCAGGGAGCTAGCGTGAGGGACGTGGTAGGCTCCATGACTAGTGCGTGGTTACTGGCGCGGTGGTGCTTGCACGAGTGCGGGGCGAGCGTTTGGCGGGGTGGTATCGAGAGTTGACATGTAGTATACAATACCCACAACCAATTGTCAGGGCCGCCTGGCTATAAACGCGCGGTGTTTTGGTAACGTGGTTTCAAAGTCTCTGCTCTTAAGAGTCTACCCGCAGTGCGCCGGGGGAACTCTTAAGAGTCTACCCGCAGCTCCCGGGTTAATGAGTTATATTAATTTGAACAGTAACTTTGGAGTTAATTTTAAGGGTTTCTATTTTAATTTCCTACTTATTTGGGCTACTATTATGTTCTTATAATCTTTATCTTATAATCTACAGTATTCGAGACAGAGCTTGAATAGGGACAACGATATATATTTGATGGTTGTTGTTGTTGTTGTTCCCCAAGCTGCCTGGCCAAACAGCCCCGAGCAAGGCCAGGGCCATAACCGTGCTCCCCCACAGAACCCTCACTGCCGACCACAATAAAGCCTGGGTGACCGAAGCCACTCCATGGCGGGGAGCTGAGGAGGGTGCGGAAACGCCCAGGAAACCAAAGCCCCACCCAGGGCCCTGTGCCCCTCAGCAATTATGAAGAGAAAGTTGAGGGGCAAAGGAAAAAATGTGACTCTTTGGCTTCCAAGTCTAGGTAGACTGGGAGGTCAATCCAACGAAGAGACGCAGTCACTTGAGATCTAGAAAAATATAAAAGTAAAAGGAACATCAGAGTAAAGCTATGGGTATGGCAGAGATTCGCTCAGTGGTTCTGACTATTTGTTTGCTAGCCGCGGTAACTTAGCGTGGGTAATTGTGACTATTCAGCCCATTTCGGAGAAATTTGTGGAGAAGTAAGCTTTAGAGGGAATCTTTAAATTGTGATAACCCAGGTTCTAATCCCAGTGGATCACATAAAATGCCTTTTAATTAATTTAACTGGTGTCTGGGTGTTGGGGTTGAAGTTAATAAAATATAGAATATTATTTTCTAAAGTAGAGATCAGGTGCTAAGGATTTTAGTTTTAGTGAAGTAATAATAACAACTTAACTTTCTTATCAATAAATATATTTCTTTAATGCCCATAATATTTAATCACACTGTTTAAAGTTTTGCAATTCCTAATGTTCAACAGGTTTGGCCCGGTGTTGCAAGAAGAACGGAAACCCGAACAAATCACCTTGAAAACCTGGACCCCTACGCTGGCTGGATTGAAAATTAAGGATTCCACAACCTCCACTCAGCACTACGCCAACTTAAGGCGAGAACTGACAGTTTCTCTCTATGGTCTATTAATTCATTTATTCCTTTATCTCTTACTTTTCCTCGCTCAGACCTCCATCAGCCCGTTAGAAAATCACCCCCTAGACACCCCTTAAAGAT
>CM064496.1:30806498-30901086 GCA_032716605.1 Paralithodes platypus | reverse complement strand
CAATGATTTAGAAAAGGCCTATGACAAAGTAGATTGGGAGGGTCTGTGGGATGTGTCAACAGCATATGGTGTGGGACAAAAGTTGATAATGGCAATAAAAAAAATCTATAGGAATGCAATGGCAAATGTGAAGGTAGGAGATAAGTTAAGCGAGAGTTTTGAGGTCAATGTAGAAGTAAGGCAGGGATGAGTCAGGTCACCATGGTTCAATATGCACATGGAGTGATTTGAGAATGTAGGGCGCGATTAATGGGTATAGGCGCTAGGCTGGAATCAGAGTGAAGAGAGTGAAAGATCTTAAAATGTTTATATGCTGACGATGCAGTCCTGTTGCCGGAAAATGTGTTAGAAATTCAGAGAGTGGTCAGGCTTAGACAGTATGCAAAAAGATAGAGGTCCATGCAAGGTAATGGTGTTTGAGAGAAGAATGCACGAACCCATAGATATTTACGCAAAATATAGAATTAAAGAACATTAAGAAAGAACATTAGAAAAGTTGCAAAATAATGAGAAATTAGGTATTGGAAGAGATTGAAAGTTGCAAGTACAGTACTGTACTAGGGAGCTGTACTATGGAAATACAGTATGGTAAAATGTTCAGAGAATGAATGAAGACAGAATGCCAAGAAGGAGAGTGGGTGGAGCAGCTAGTAGTGTTAGACCACCTTTGGTATGGGAAAAGAAAGTGGAAAAATGCATTGAGGAAAAACTTCCACGTAGTGGAAGGGGCATTGTGGTACAGGCAAAGGAAGCATGTCTTGACAAAGTAGCCTGGAGACATTTATGTCATGGCCATCCTTTAGCAGGATTTTTCCAGGGAGGAAAACCAAAATGTTTATGAGAAAGTATGAAAAACCAAAATATCCAGTATAACTGTTAAGGAGTGAAATTGAAGCTACACAAAAGATAAAAGAAAAAGTGCAAATATGAATATGAAAGACAACTAAAATTAAAAATAAACAAGCAGTTGAACAAGAATGTCAGGTAGGGGTGGACCTAGAATGTCGTGTGCTCGGGTACTCCAGTTCGATCTCTATAAGAGGCAGCCTTCGACAGGGCCACCTGGAAAGCCGCAATTTACGACTTGAGACTAACCACATTTTCTGTGGTCAAAACGGTCTTTAAACTTTTATGTATATATGTATGGAGGAATTAACCTTTGAAAATTATAGAAATATTTGTATGACTAGGACAAGAATGGTCGAAGTAAAAGAAAACTTAAAAATGTTAACCTAACTTATTGTGCGATGTCAACAGGAAAATTCATAGCAAAGGGGGGGGGGGGGGGAGGATACAACAAATTATGGATGAAAATAGAGCCTTAACATAGGATTGAAAGTGTAAATAAAACAAACTCCAATCATCTTATTCAACCACAACAAATAGTGAAAACAGTTAAATAATACATCACTAGAAAAATCGAGCGAAGCATAGGAGTGCAATTTTTTGTTTTATTTATTTTGCAAGCTTTACAATTTTAAACTGCTCCAGTATGAAACGCAAGCTATTCTATTCTATATACTCTGGTACAATCCCCACTTTTCCTATTTTTTTTTTCCTCTTTTTTTTGGGGGGGGGGGGTGGCGGCAGACTCTAGACAGAGCCAGAATAGGCATAACATGACAAAACAATGAACACAAACAAAATACAAACACCTAGGCAAGCTAACAGTCACTACAAATGAAAGTATACAACCAATGAGTCTTCCATATACTTATTAATGGATCTGAAACTTTGAGAATAACAAAGTGTAAAACTTAATCTTGGGAGTACCCAAAAAGGAATGGAGAGGATAAGGTTAGGCAGAACTTTGAGATCAGAAGATAAAAGCAAGATATTCAAAGTACTATTATAATTTAATACTTAAAATAAACAAACCAAAACTTGGACGAACACGTTAAAAAGACAAAACTAATAACTATAATAAGAAACACCCCTTTCTTAACATTAATAATCAATTACAAACCCCAATGTACTTTAATAAACTAATAAAAACATATGGTCCTCCCAGGATTCAAACTCAGGACACCACACCCAGAACATAAGCATCTAAACCATTACACCACCAACAGTTATAGCTGATTGACAACTAAACAGAACGGACACCTAGAAATCAATTAAAATTTAAAACTTGCAAACTAAACAAACCAAAACTGGGATAAAGACGATATAAAGGCAAATTAACTAATCAAAATCGCTATTTGGAAACGACGCTTACTAAAATAAAATTTATGAAATAAAACTCAAAATAAAGCTAACCAAATATTGGCAAGGAAGTGAATTTGATTAAGGAAGGACAATGTGGTCTAAGGATATAATTAACACCCCGTTCTTAACATTAATCATCAATTACAAACCCCAATGTACTTGAATGTGCTAATAAAATAAAATGTAAAACTTGCAAACTAAAGGCAAAATAACTAATCAAAATCGGTTATAACAAAAGCATATGGTCCTCCCGGGATTGGAACTCAGAACACCACACCCAGAACATAAGCATCTAATCCTTTACACCACCAAAACAAATTCCAAAAGAATATCGGCAAGACTAGGGCAGCGAAGGAACGATTTCAATGGACAGAAATCAAAAGAGCTACAGTCAACAAGGAAAAGGTGAGATACAACGCTGAACAGCAGGAACAAATTAGAATGTAAAACTTTCAAAATAAACAAACAAAACTGGGACGATACAAGATAAAAGCAAAAGAACTAATCAAAACGGCTATAATTTAAAACTTTCAAAATAAACAAACCAAAACTTGGACGAACACAGTAAAAAGACAAAAATAATAACTATAATAAGTAACACCCCTTTAACATTAATAATCAATTACAAACTCCAATGTACTTTAATAAACTAATAAAAACATATGGTCCTCCCAGGATTCAAACTCAGGACACCACACCCAGAACATAAGCATCTAAACCATTACACCACCAACAGTTATAGCAGATTGACAACTAAACAGAATGGATACCTAGAAATAAATAAAAATTTAAGACTTGCAAACTAAACAAACCAAAACTGTGACAAAGACAATATAAAGGCAAAATAACTAATCAAAATCGCTATGTGAAAAAAACGCTTGCCATAATAAAATTTATGAAATAAAACAAAATAAAGCTAACCAAATATCGGCAAGGAAGTGAATTTGATTAAGGAAGGACAATGTGGTCTAAGGAAATAATAAACACCCCGTTCTTAAAGGTGGGGGCTCATGGGTTGAGATAAACATGGAATTATAATTGCCAAGCTGTACATAATTATCTTGCAAAATGCAATGGCACTGAAACAATTATAAACTATTGTATATAGGATTTTGTGGATCGTCTATACTGGGCCTGTGACGTCACAAGAGTGTAAGTCCACCATCCAGTCTAGGCTAAGGATACTGGTGTGACATCACTATGGCGTCACAGGCCCAGTATAGACAATCCGCAAAATCCTTTATACCATTGTTAATAATTATTTCAGTGACATTGCAATTTACAAGATAATTATAATTATGCAGGTTGGCGATTATTTGTCCATGTTTACCTCAACCCATGAGCCCCCACCTTTAACATTAATCATCAATTACAAACTCCAATGTACTTTAATGTGCTTAATTAAAATTTAAAACTTGCAAACTTAAACCAAAACTGGGACAGACAATATAAAGGCAAAATAACTAATCAAAATCAGTTATAACAAAAGCATATGGTCCTCCCGGGACTCAAACTCAGGACATCACACCCAGAACATATGCATCTAACCCATTACACCACCAAAACCGATTCCAAACGAATATCGGCAAGACTAGGGCAGCGAAGGAACTATTTCAATGGACAGAAATGCGAAAGCGCTACAGTCAACAAGGAAAAGGTGAGAGACAACGCTGTACAGCAGGAACAAATTAGAATGTAAAACTTTTAAAATAAACAAACCAAACTGGGATGATACAAGATAAAAGCAAAAGAACTAATCAAAATCGCTATAATGTAAAACTTTCAAAATAAACAAACTAAATAATTATTAAAATAGGGAGTCGCACCATAAACAAACCAAAACTGGGACGATACAAGATAAAAGCAAAAGAACTAATAAAAATCGCTATAATTTAAAACTTTCAAAATAAAAAATAAAAAATGGGACGATACAAGATAAATGCAAAACTGCCAATACCTAAATATTTAATTTAAAGTTAACTTCCAATCAAATAAGCTTATAATAAAATATCAAAGTGTTAAAATTCCCATGAAATATGTATGAGACCTGCCAGTAACTAGAATCAGATTTTATTTTATTTTATTTGGCTAAAAAAATAATGCAGACTATCTGCTTAAATTCATATTTATTAACAAACTCCCCTATCAACTTATGGAGTAATTAGAAAGAATTTGATTTCATTAGGATGTAAAACTTGCTAAATAAACAAACCAACGCTTGCAAAATAAACAAACCAAAACTTGCAAGATAAACACAAACTAATCAAAATCGCTATGTGGAAATCTATCTATATACAGTACATACTCAGGCCCAATCCCACTATAATTATAATCTAAATAATGCTTAAAATAATCAGGAATATATAATGAAGGCATAGACAAAATAATTATATATTTGTACAAACAACTTTAAACAATATAGTCTCATTTCTGCAGGTTTATAACATAAGCCGATTAGGATCAGTTTAATACCTATACCTTTGTATCTAGAGACTACATTCAATAATGCAACCATTAAAATTAATGCCAAAAAGAATCTACTAAATTCAGAAGTTCGTCCAATTATTACTACTTTATAATTTAAAACTTGCAAAATAAACAAACCAAAACTTGGGATAACGGTAAAATGACAAAACAACTTATCAAAATATCTAGTGGAAAAAATGCTCAAGCAAAATAATTTATAAATAAAAGAACAGGTTTTGCGCTATTGAAAATTCTGAAAGTAATAGAAATGAATGTACTACTATAATTATGCACAACACTTAACCAGAGGCCATTACTGGTGTAAAATGAATTATGGAAAACTTTCAAAATAAACAAACCAAAACTTAAACGAACAGTAAAAAGACAAAAGAACTTATCAAAATCGCTGTGAAAACTCTTAAACAAAATAATATAAGTCTTCATGAAAGCGAGTTTATAACAAAATAGGACTGCGAAGTTTAATTTGAAGAACCATTATTGGAACCCATAACAATCTAGGAATAATACCCTACCAGGAATTACATCTAAAATTAAAAAAACAAAAACATTACTTTGATTTCACAGAAGCATTTTGATTTAAAGCTATACAGGTATATGAACAAATTTTAGACTATTGAAGGCATAAAGATAATTAAATTTTAATATTTAACGGAAACCTCTGACTTATTAAATGGCGAATAGACTTTAGACCTATACTTTTACATAAATTAAAACTTGCAAAATAAACTAACCAAAACTTATATGAACAGTAAAAAGACAATAACTAATAAAAATCGCTATGGAAACAAAGCTTAGGTAAAATAATATTTATAAATGAAAGCTTGCAAGTGTTTAAAAATTCTTGACTGAAGGCATTAGAAAGTAGTCTAAATTATTCAATTTGTACAAACTACTTTAAACAATAGTATAATGGCCTCTTTCTGCAATACCGCATTTATTGTTCAACCTTCTAATTATATTTTGGGTACAGATTTAACTATTGCTTTGAGATTATATAATATTTATGATCTTCCATTACTATATTACATTCTTATTCTTTTAACTGGGCTAAACCTGATTTACATTACTCAAACTTTTTAACCAAAATTCCTTCCAATGACTAGTCTTAGCAGACAAACTTATGTTATAAACCAACCAGAATTAAGTCATGATATAAGACTTGCAAAATAAACAAACCAAAACTGGTAAAAGATAAAAGCAACTTATACACTTATGAAGTTAATAATACTGAAGTTTCACAACTTGGTCACTGCCAAAGCATATTCATATATACTGTACATTAAAACTTTGATTCCTTAAAAGTTTATTTTATGCATGGTACACAAGGTTGATTATAATACAATACAATACAATTTAGAATTTATTGAACACTAATAATCCGACAAAGATATATAATTATAATTGTTTTGAAACGGCAATATTAATCATAAAACAAAATTAAGTGAACAGAATTGAAACTTACAACCCTTTTTAACTTCATTAGTTGACATACATTGGACAAATTTAAAGACCATTAGATTAGGCGAAAATATCAAAGTTCGTGAATATGGGAGCTACACCAAGGGATCAGATCATATAGTCTGATAGTTAATAAATAATCTAGATTTTATCAATTTCACCACACCACCATACACCTCCAATGAAATTAATAAAAGCAATTATGTGATTCCCCGGGATTCGAACCTGGGTTATTACACACAGATTTGTAGACACCTTAACCATTACACCACCAGGAATTAAAAACATTATAAGTGAGGCAGCTCTGAACAGCGCTGCCTGGAGCACTACCATTGGGGCGCAAGACCAGAACTGCACTTAGTGTGGAACAGTCTTTAAATAGATGGAGTATTTAAAAATAATTATTTTGCTGAAGCGTGGTTTCCACAGCGATTTTGATATGTTGTCTTTTTACGGTGTTCGTCCAAGTTTTGGTTTGTTTATTTTAAAAGTCTTACATTATAATTATTTACGAGTAGGCTATATATGAACACTATACTTTTAAACTATTTTGAGCAAGTGAAGGGTAGAACAAGATGGAGTTTTACTTTAGAAGAAACTAAATATATAAAAAAAGGGGAATGGGCCTGAGTAAAATAAATAGAAGTAGATGTCGACCAGGTTCTTTTCCATTGCTGTAGTGCTGAGTGGTGGAGGTGTGGAAGCCTTAATTTGACGTAGTGCCGAGTGGAGGTGTTGATTCCTTAAGGGGAGACAGACTGATTTTCTGGACCCCCTTCTCCCTAATCTTTAGCCCCCACTATTTGAGATTTTAAGACCAATTCCATTAGTTTGGAGATTTTATGACTGTTCACCCCCTTTCTGGCAATATTAGGACCCTTTGTGCCATTTAAGTATTTTTCCTGGCGAGCAATAGCCAGCCTGTAATTTTTAGGAGGAATCGGCCTTCGGCCGGTATATTTCTCTACCAAAAAATGTACAAATTTACCTTGAAGGGGTGTCTAGGGGGTGATTTTCTAAGCTTGATCGAGGTCTAGCGAGAAAACTAAGAGATAAAGGAATAAATGAATTAATAGACCATAAAAACTGTCAGTCTTCCCTTAAGTTGGCGTAGTGCTGAGTGGAGGTGTGGAATCCTTAATTTTCAATCCAGCCAGCGTAGGGTCCAGGTTTTCAAGGTGATTTGTTCGGGTTTACATTCTTCTTGCACACCGGGCCAAACCTGTTGAACATAGAATTGCAAAACTTTAAACGGTGATTATTAAATATATGGGCATTAAAGAATTATATTTATTTGATAAGAATTTAAGTTTTATTATTACTTCACTAAAGTAAACTCCTTAGCACCTGATCTCTACTTTAGAAACTAATATTCTATATTTTATTAACTTCACCCCAACACCAGACACCTATGAAATTAATTAAAGCATTTATGTGCAAACTAAACAAACCAAAACTGGGACAAAGACGATATCAAGGCAAAATAACTAATCAAAATCGCTATGCGAAAAAAACGCTTGCCATAATAAAATTTATGAAATAAAACCCAAAATAAAGCTAACCAAATATCGGCAAGGATGTGAATTTGATTAAGGAAGGACAATGTGGTCTAAGGAAATAATTAACACCCCGTTCTAAACATTAATCATCAATAACAAACCCCAATGTACTATCATACAAAAAACTATCCTTACTAAAATGACACGCACCATTTAGACTCAATGGACGAAGTAATATGGAAAATATTGTTTGAGCGTAGGATGGGTTGGTAGCCCAGCTCGAATCGTACCCCACTTTATGAAACTCAGCGTTCACGAGAGTAAGGATACTTTTTTGTATGATAGTACTTGAATGTGCTAATGAATTAAAATGCAAAACTTGCAAACTAAAACCAAAACTGGGACAGACAACATAAAGGCAAAATAACTAATCAAAATCTGTTATAACCAAAGCATATGGTCCTCCAGGGATTCGAGCTCAGGACACCACACCCAGTACATAAGCATCTAATTCATTACACCACCAAAACAAATTTCAAAAGAATATCAGCAAGACTAGGGCAGCGAAGGAACGATTTCAATGGACAGAAATGTGAAAGAGCTACAGTCAACAAGGAAGAGGCGAGAGACAACGCTGAACGGCAGGAACAAATTAGAATGTAAAACTTTAAAAATAAACAAACCAAACTGGGACGATACAAGATAAAAGCAAAAGAACTAATCAAAACGGCTATAATTTAAAACTTTCAAAATAAACAAACCAAAACTGGGACGATACAAGATAAAAGCAAAAGAACTAATCAAAATCGCTATAATGTAAAACTTTCAAAATAAACAAACCAAATTATTAAAATAGGGAGTCGCACCATAAACAAACCAAAACTGGGACAATACAAGATAAAAGCAAAAGAACTAATCAAAACTTCTATAATGTAAAACTTTCAAAATAAACAAACCAAACCGGGAAAATACAAGATAAAAGCAACATAACTAATCAAAACGGCTATAATTTAAAACTTTCAAAATAAACAAAACAAAACTTGGACGAACACAGTAAAAAGACAAAAATAATAACTATAATAAGTAACACCCCTTTAACATTAATAATCAATTACAAACTCCAATGTACTTTAATAAACTAATAAAAACATATGGTCCTCCCAGGATTCAAACTCAGGACACCACACCCAGAACATAAGCATCTAAACCATTACACCACCAACAGTTATAGCAGATTGACAACTAAACAGAATGGAAACCTAGAAATAAATTAAAATTTAAAACTTGCAAACTAAACAAACCAAAACTGGGACAAAGACGATATAAAGGCAAAATAACTAATCAAAATCGCTATGTGAAAAAAACGCTTGCCATAATAAAATTTATGAAATAAAACCCAAAATAAAGCTAACCAAATATCGGCAAGGAAGTGAATTTGATTAAGGAAGGACAATGTGGTCTAAGGAAATAATTAACACCCCGTTCTTAACATTAATCATCAATTACAAACCCCAATGTACTTGAATGTGCTAATGAATTAAAATGTAAAACTTGCAAACTTAAACCAAAACTGGGACAGACAATATAAAGGCAAAATAACTAATCAAAATCAGTTATAACAAAAGCATATGGTCCTCCCGGGATTCGAACTCAGGACACCACACCCAGAACATAAGCATCTAATCCATTACACCACCAAAACAAATTCCAAAAGAATATCGGCAAGACTAGGGCAGCGAAGGAAAGATTTCAATGGACAGAAATGCGAAAGAGCTACAGTCAACAAGGAAAAGGTGAGAGAACGCTAAACGGCAGGAACAAATTAGAATGTAAAACTTTTAAAATAAACAAACCAAACTGGGACGATACAAGATATAAGCAAAAGAACTAATCAAAATTGCTATAATGTAAAACTTTCAAAATTAACAAATCAAAACTTGTACGAACACGCTAAAAAGACAAAAATAATAACTATAATAAGTAACGTCCCTTTCATAACATTAATAATCAATTACAAACTCCAATGTACTTTAATAAAAACATATGGTCCTCCCAGGATTCAAACTCGGGACACCACACCCAGAACATCAGCATCTAAACCATTACACCACCAAGTTATAGCAGATTGACTAGAGCAACAAAATGGAAACCTAGAAATCAATTAAAATGTAAAACTTGCAAACTAAACAAGCCAAAACTGGGACAAAGTCAATATAAAGGCAAAATAACTAATCTAAATCGCTATGTGAAAAAAACGCTTGCCATAATAAAATTTATGAAATATAACAAAATAAAGCTAACCAAATATCGGCAAGGAAGTGAATTTGATTAAGGAAGGACAATGTGGTCTAAGGAAATAATTAACACCCCGTTCTTAACATTAATCATCAATTACAAACCCCAATGTACTTGAATGTGCTAATAAACTAAAATGAAAAACTTGCAAACTTAAACCAAAACTGGGACAGACAATATAAAGGCAAAATAACTAATCAAAATCGGTTATAACAAAAGCATATGGTCCTCCCGGGATTCGAACGCAGGACACCACACCCAGAACATAAGCATCTAATCCATTACACCACCAAAACAAATTCCAAAAGAATATCGGCAAGACTAGGGCAGCGAAGGAAAGATTTCAATGGACAGAAATGCGAAAGAGCTACAGTCAACAAGGAAAAGATAAGAGAACGCTAAACGGCAGGAACAAATTAGAATGTAAAACTTTTTAAAATAAACAAAGCAAACTGGGACGATACAAGATATAAGCAAAAGAACTAATCAAAATCGCTATAATGTAAAACTTTCAAAATTAACAAACCAAAACTTGGACGAACACGTTAAAAAGACAAAAATAATAACTATAATAAGTAACGCCCCTTTCATAACATTAATAATCAATTACAAACTCCAATGTACTTTAATAAACTAATAAAAACATATGGTCCTCCCAGGATTCGAACTCGGGACACCACACCCAGAACATCAGCATCTAAACCATTACACCACCAAGTTATAGCAGATTGACTAGAGCAACAGAATGGAAACCTAGAAATCAATTAAAATGTAAAACTTGCAAACTAAACAAGCCAAAACTGAGACAAAGACGATATAAAGGCAAAATAACTAATCAAAATTGCTATTTGGAAACAACGCTTACTAAAATAAAATTTATGAAATAAAACTCAAAATAAAGCTAACCAAATATCGGCAAGGAAGTGAATTTGATTAAGGAAGGACATAATGTGGTCTAAGGAAATAATTAACACCCCGTTCTTAACATTAATCATCAATTACAAACCCCAATGTACTTGAATGTGCTAATGAATTAAAATGTAAAACTTGCAAACTTAAACTAAAACTGGGACAGACAATATAAAGGCAAAATAACTAATACAAATTGGTTATAACAAAAGCATATGGTCCTCCCGGGATTCAAACTCAGGACACCACACAAACAACATAAGCATCTAATCCATTACACCACCAAAACAAATTCCGAAAGAATATCGGCAAGACTAGGGCAGCTAAGGAACTATTTCAATGGACAGAAATGTGAAAGAGCTACAGTCAACAAGGAAATGGTGAGAGACAATGCTGAACGCCAGGAACAAATTAGAATGTAAAACTTTCAAAATAAACAAACCAAACTGGGACGATACAAGATATAAGCAAAAGACCTAATCAAAATAAACAAACCAAACTGGGACGATACAAGATAAAAGCAAAAGAACTAATCAAAACCGCTATAATGTAAAACTTTCAAAATAAACAAACCAAAACTGGGACGAACACAGTAAAAAGACAAAAATAATAACTATAAGTAACACTCCTTTCTTAACATTAATAATCAATTAGAAACCCCAATGTACTTTAATAAACTAATACAAATATATGGTCCTCCCAGGACACCACACCCAGAACATAAGCATCTAAACCATTACACCACCAACAGTTATAGCAGATTGACTAGAGCAACAGAATGGAAACCTAGAAATAAATTAAAATTTAAAACTTGCAAACTAAACAAACCAAAACTGGGACAAAGACGATATAAAGGCAAAATAACTAATCAAAATCGATATCTGAAAAAAACGCTTACCATAATAAATGTTATGAAATAAAACAAAATAAAGCTAACCAAATATCGGCAAGGAAGTGAATTTGATTAAGGAAGGACAATGTGGTCTAAGGAAATAATTAACACCCCGTTCTAAACATTAATCATTAATTACAAACCCCAATGTACTTGAATGTGCTTATAAACTAAAATGAAAAACTTGCAAACTTAAACCAAAACTGGGACAGACAATATAAAGGCAAAATAACTAATCAAAATCGGTTATAACAAAAGCATATGGTCCTCCCGGGATTCGAACGCAGGACACCACACCCAGAACATAAGCATCTAATCCATTACACCACCAAAACAAATTCCAAAAGAATATCGGCTGGACTAGGGCAGCGAAGGAACTATTTCGATGGACAGAAATGCGAAAGAGCTACAGTCAACAAGGAAAAAGTGAGAGACAACGCTGAACAGCAGGAACAAATTAGAATGTAAAACTTTTAAAATAAACAAACCAAACTGGGACAAAGACGATATAAAGGCAAAATAACTAATCAAAATCGCTGTAATGTAAAACTTTCAAAATAAACAAACCAAAACTGGGATGATACAAGTAAAAGCAAAAGAACTAATCAAAATGGCTATAATGTAAAAATTTCAAAATAAACAAAACAAATTATTAAAATAGGGAGTCGCACCATAAACAAACCAAAACTGGGACGATACAAGATAAAAGCAAAATAACTAATCAAAACCGCTATAATGTAAAACTTTCAAAATAAACAAACCAAAACTGGGACGAACACAGTAAAAAGACAAAAATAATAACTATAATAAGTAACACCCCTTTCTTAACATTAATAATCAATTACAAACCCCAATGTACTTTAATGAACTAATAAAAACATATGGTCCTCCCAGGATTCAAACTCAGGACACCACACCCAGAACAAAAGCATCACCCCATTTCTGGCAATATTAGGACCCTTTGTGCCATTTAAGTATTTTTCCCGGCGAGCAATAGCCAGCCTTTAATTTTAGAAGGAATCGGCCTTCGGCCGGGATATTTCTCTACCGAAAAATTTGCAAATTTATCTTGAAGGGGTGTCTAGGGAGTGATATTCTAAGCTTGATCGAGGTCTAGCGAGAAAACTAAGATAAAGTAATAAATGCATTAATAGACCATAAAAACTGCCAGTCTCCCCTTAAGTTGGCGTAGTGCTGAGTGGAGGTGTGGAATCCTTAATTTTCAATCCAGCCAGCGTAGGCTTCAAGGTGATTTGTTCGGGTTTACGTTCTTCTTGCACACCGGGCCAAACCTGTTGAACATGGAATTGCAAAACTTTAAACGGTGATTATTAAATATATGGGCATTAAAGAATTATATGTACTTGATAAGAATTTAAGTTTTATTATTACTTCACTAAACTAAACTCCTTAGCACCTGATCTCTACTTTAGAAACTAATATTCTATATGTTATTAACTTCACCCCAAAACCAGACACCTATGAAATTAATTAAAGCATTTATGTGCAAACTAAACAAACCAAAACTGGGACAAAGGCAATATAAAGGCAAAATAACTAATCAACATCGCTGTGAAAAAAACGCTTACCATAATCAAATTTATGAAATAAAACCCAAAATAAAGCTAACCAAATATCGGCAAGGAAGTGAATTTGATTAAGGAAGGACAATGTGGTCTAAGGAAATAATTAACACCCCGTTCTTAACATTAATCATCAATTACAAACCCCAATGTACTTGAATGTGCTAATAAACTAAAATGAAAAACTTGCAAACTTAAACCAAAACTGGGACAGACAATATAAAGGCAAAATAACTAATCAAAATCGGTTATAACAAAAGCATATGGTCCTCTCGGGATTCGAACGCAGGACACCACACCCAGAACATAAGCATCTAATCCATTACACCACCAAAACAAATTCCAAAAGAATATCGGCAAGACTAGGGCAGCGAAGGAAAGATTTCAATGGACAGAAATGCGAAAGAGCTACAGTCAACAAGGAAAAGATGAGAGAACGCTAAACGGCAGGAACAAATTAGAATGTAAAACTTTTTAAAATAAACAAAGCAAACTGGGACGATACAAGATATAAGCAAAAGAACTAATCAAAATCGCTATAATGTAAAACTTTCAAAATTAACAAACCAAAACTTGGACGAACACGTTAAAAAGACAAAAATAATAACTATAATAAGTAACGCCCCTTTCATAACATTAATAATCAATTACAAACTCCAATGTACTTTAATAAACTAATAAAAACATATGGTCCTCCCAGGATTCGAACTCGGGACACCACACCAAGAACATCAGCATCTAAACCATTACACCACCAAGTTATAGCAGATTGACTAGAGCAACAGAATGGAAACCTAGAAATAAATTAAAATGTAAAACTTGCAAACTAAACAAGCCAAAACTGAGACAAAGACGATATAAAGGCAAAACAACTAATCAAAATTGCTATTTGGAAACAACGCTTACTAAAATAAAATTTATGAAATAAAACTCAAAATAAAGCTAACCAAATATCGGCAAGGAAGTGAATTTGATTAAGGAAGGACATAATGTGTTCTAAGGAAATAATTAACACCCCGTTCTTAACATTAATCATCAATTACAAACCCCAATGTACTTGAATGTGCTAATGAATTAAAATGTAAAACTTGCAAACTTAAACCAAAACTGGGACAGACAATATAAAGGCAAAATAACTAATCAAAATTGGTTATAACAAAAGCATATGGTCCTCCCGGGATTCAAACTCAGGACACCACACAAACAACATAAGCATCTAATCCATTACACCACCAAAACAAATTCCAAAAGAATATCGGCAAGACTAGGGCAGCGAAGGAACTATTTCAATGGACAGAAATGTGAAAGAGCTACAGTCAACAAGGAAAAGGTGAGAGACAATGCTGAACGCCAGGAACAAATTAGAATGTAAAACTTTCAAAATAAACAAACCAAACTGGGACGATACAAGATATAAGCAAAAGACCTAATCAAAATAAACAAACCAAACTGGGACGATACAAGATAAAAGCAAAAGAACTAATCAAAACCGCTATAATGTAAAACTTTCAAAATAAACAAACCAAAACTGGGACGAACACAGTAAAAAGACAAAAATAATAACTATAAGTAACACTCCTTTCTTAACATTAATAATCAATTAGAAACCCCAATGTACTTTAATAAACTAATACAAATATATGGTCCTCCCAGGACACCACACCCAGAACATAAGCATCTAAACCATTACACCACCAACAGTTATAGCAGATTGACTAGAGCAACAGAATGGAAACCTAGAAATAAATTAAAATTTAAAACTTGCAAACTAAACAAACCAAAACTGGGACAAAGACGATATAAAGGCAAAATAACTAATCAAAATCGATATCTGAAAAAACCGCTTACCATAATAAATTTTATGAAATAAAACAAAATAAAGCTAACCAAATATCGGCAAGGAAGTGAATTTGATTAAGGAAGGACAATGTGGTCTAAGGAAATAATTAACACCCCGTTCTTAACATTAATCATCAATTACAAACTCCAATTTACTTGAATGTGCTAATTAATTAAAATTTAAAACTTGCAAACTTAAACCAAAACTGGGACAGACAATATAATGGCCAAATAACTAATAAAAATCAGTTTTAACAAAAGCATATGGTCCTCCCGGGATTCGAACTCAGAACACCACACCAACAACATAAGCATCTAATCCATTACACCACCAAAACAAATTCCGAAAGAATATCGGCAAGACTAGGGCAGCTAAGGAACTATTTCAATGGACAGAAATGTGAAAGAGCTACAGTCAACAAGGAAAAGGTGAGAGACAATGCTGAACGCCAGGAACAAATTAGAATGTAAAACTTTCAAAATAAACAAACCAAACTGGGACGATACAAGATATAAGCAAAAGACCTAATCAAAATAAACAAACCAAACTGGGACGATACAAGATAAAAGCAAAAGAACTAATCAAAACTGCTATAATGTAAAACTTTCAAAATAAACAAACCAAAACTGGGACGAACACAGTAAAAAGACAAAAATAATAACTATAAGTAACACTCCCTTCTTAACATTAATAATCAATAACAAACCCCAATGTACTTTAATAAACTAATAAAAACATATGGTCCTCCCAGGATTCAAACTCAGGACACCACACCCAGAACATAAGCATCTAAACCATTACACCACCAACAGTTATAGCAGATTGACTAGAGCAACAGAATGGAAACCTAGAAATAAATTAAAATTTAAAACTTGCAAACTAAACAAACCAAAACTGGGACAAAGACGATATAAAGGCAAAATAACTAATCAAAATCGATATCTGAAAAAAACGCTTACCATAATAAATTTTATGAAATAAAACAAAATAAAGCTAACCAAATATCGGCAAGGAAGTGAATTTGATTAAGGAAGGACAATGTGGTCTAAGGAAATAATTAACACCCCGTTCTTTAACATTAATATCCAATACAAACCCCAATGTACTTGAATGTGCTAATGAATTAAAATGTAAAACTTGCAAACTTAAACCAAAACTGGGACAGACAATATAAAGGCAAAATAACTAATCAAAATCGGTTATAACAAAAGCATATGGCCCTCCCGGGATTCGAACGCAGGACACCACACCCAGAACATAAGCATCTAATCCATTACACCACCAAAACAAATTCCAAAAGAATATCGGCTGGACTAGGGCAGCGAAGGAACTATTTCGATGGACAGAAATGCGAAAGAGCTACAGTCAACAAGGAAAAAGTGAGAGACAACGCTGAACAGCAGGAACAAATTAGAATGTAAAACTTTTAAAATAAACAAACCAAACTGGGACAAAGACGATATAAAGGCAAAATAACTAATCAAAATAACTAATCAAAATCGCTGTAATGTAAAACTTTCAAAATAAACAAACCAAAACTGGGATGATACAAGATAAAAGCAAAAGAACTAATCAAAATGGCTATAATGTAAAAATTTCAAAATAAACAAAACAAATTATTAAAATAGGGAGTCGCACCATAAACAAACCAAAACTGGGACGATACAAGATAAAAGCAAAATAACTAATCAAAACCGCTATAATGTAAAACTTTCAAAATAAACAAACCAAAACTGGGACGAACACAGTAAAAAGACAAAAATAATAACTATAATAAGTAACACCCCTTTCTTAACATTAATAATCAATTACAAACCCCAATGTACTTTAATGAACTAATAAAAACATATGGTCCTCCCAGGATTCAAACTCAGGACACCACACCCAGAACAAAAGCATCACCATTACAATATTAATAAAGCTTGATCGAGGTCTAGCGAGAAAACTTCACCCCAAAACCAGACACCTATGAAATTAATTAAAATTTATGAGCAAACTAAACAAACCAAAACTGGGACAAAGACGATATAAAGGCAAAATAACTAATCAACATCGCTGTGAAAAAAACGCTTACCATAATCAAATTTATGAAATAAAACCCAAAATAAAGCTAACCAAATATTGGCAAGGAAGTGAATTTGATTAAAGAGAGACATAATGTGGTCTAAGGAATTAATTAACACCATCAATTACAAACCCCAATGTACTTGAATGTGCTAATTAATTAAAATGTAAAACTTGCAAACTAAAACGAAAACTGGGACAGACAATATAAAGGCAATATAACTAATCAAAATCTGTTATAACAAAAGCATATGGTCCTCCCGGGATTCGAACTCAGGACACCACACCCAGAACATAAGCATCTAATTCATTACACCACCAAAACAAATTCCAAAAGAATATCGGCAAGACTAGGGCAGCGAAGGAAAGATTTCAATGGACAGAAATTTGAAAGAGCTACAGTCAACAAGGAAGAGGCGAGAGACAATGCTGAACGGCAGGAACAAATTAGAATGTAAAACTTTAAAAATAAACAAACCAAACTGGGACGATACAAGATAAAAGCAAAAGAACTAATCAAAACGGCTATAATTTAAAACTTTCAAAATAAACAAACCAAAACTGGGACGAACACAGTAAAAAGACAAAAATAATAACTATAATAAGTAACACCCCTTTAACATTAATAATCAATTACAAACTCCAATGTACTTTAATAAACTAATAAAAACATATGGTCCTCCCAGGATTCAAACTCAGGACACCACACCCAGAACATAAGCATCTAAACCATTACACCACCAACAGTTATAGCAGATTGACAACTAAACAGAATAGAAACCTAGAAATCAATTAAAATGTACAACTTGCAAACTAAACAAACCAAAACTGGGACAAAGACGATATAAAGGCAAAATAACTAATCAAAATCGCTATGTGAAAAAACGCTTACCATAATAAAATTTATGAAATAAAACAAAATAAAGCTAACCAAATATCGGCAAGGAAGTGAATTTGATTAAGGAAGGACAATGTGGTCTAAGGAAATAATTAACACTCGTTCATAACATTAATCATCAATTACAAACCCCAATGTACTTGAATGTGCTAATGAATTAAAATGTAAAACTTGCAAACTTAAACCAAAACTGGGACAGACAATATAAAGGCAAAATAACTAATCAAAATCTGTTATAACAAAAGCATATGGTCCTCCCGGGATTCGAACTCAGGACACCACACCAAGAACATAAGCATCTAATCCATTACACCACCAAAACAAATTCCAAAAGAATATCGGCAAGACTAGGGCAGCGAAGGAACGATAACAATGGACAGAAATGTGAAAGAGCTACAGTCAACAAAGAAAAGGTGAGAGAACGCTGAACGGCAGGAACAAATTAGAATGTAAAACTTTCAAAATAAACATACCAAACTGGGACGATACAAGATAAAAGCAAAAGAACTAATCAAAATCGCTGTAATGGAAAACTTTCAAAATAAACAAACCAAACCTGGGACGAACACAGTAAAAATACAAAAATAATAACTATAATAAGTAACTTTTCTTAACATTAATAATCAATTACAAACCCCAATGTACTTTAATAAACTAATAACATATGGTCCTCTCAGGATTCAAACTCAGGACACCACACCCAGAACATAAGCATCTAAACCATTACACCACCAAGTTATAGCAGATTGACTAGAGCAACAGAATGGAAACCTAGAAATAAATTAAAATTTAAAACTTGCAAACTAAACAAACCAAAACTGGGACAAAGACGATATAAAGGCAAAATAACTAATCAAAATCGATATCTGAAAAAAACGCTTACCATAATAAATGTTATGAAATAAAACAAAATAAAGCTAACCAAATATCGGCAAGGAAGTGAATTTGATTAAGGAAGGACAATGTGGTCTAAGGAAATAATTAACACCCCGTTCTTAACATTAATCATCAATTACAAACTCCAATTTACTTGAATGTGCTAATGAATTAAAATGTAAAACTTGCAAACTTAAACCAAAACTGGGACAGACCATATAAAGGCAAAATAACTAATCAAAATCGGTTATAACAAAAGCATATGGTCCTCCCGGGATTCAAACTCAGGACACCACACAAACAACATAAGCATCTAATCCATTACACCACCAAAACAAATTATAAAAGAATATCGGCAAGACTAGGGCAGCGAAGGAACTATTTCAATGTACAGAAATGCGAAAGAGCTACAGTCAACAAGGAAAAAGTGAGAGACAACGCTGAACAGCAGGAACAAATTAGAATGTAAAACTTTTAAAATAAACAAACCAAACTGTGACAATACAAGATAAAAGCAACAGAACTAAACAAAACGGCTATAATTTAAAACTTTCAAAATAAACAAAACCAAACTTGGACGAACACAGTAAAAAGACAAAAATAATAACTATAATAAGTAACACCCCTTTAACATTAATAATCAATTACAAACTCCAATGTACTTTAATAAACTAATAAAAACATATGGTCCTCCCAGGATTCAAACTCAGGACACCACACCCAGAACATAAGCATCTAAACCATTACACCACCAACAGTTATAGCAGATTATGAACTAAACAGAATGGAAACTTAGAAATAAATTAAAATTTAAAACTTGCAAACTAAACAAACCAAAACTGGGACAAAGACGATATAAAGGCAAAATAACTAATCAAAATCGCTATAATGTAAAACTTTCAAAATAAACAAACCAAAACTGGGATGATACAAGATAAAAGCAAAAGAACTAATCAAAATGGCTATAATGTAAAAATTTCAAAATAAACAAACCAAATTATTAAAATAGGGAGTCGCACCATAAACAAACCAAAACTGGGACGATACAAGATAAAAGCAAAATAACTAATCAAAACCGCTATAATGTAAAACTTTCAAAATAAACAAACCAAAACTGGGACGAACACAGTAAAAAGACAAATAATAACTATAATAAGTAACACCCCTTTCTTAACATTAATAATCAATTACAAACCCCAATGTACTTTAATGAACTAATAAAAACATATGGTCCTCCCAGGATTCAAACTCAGGACACCACACCCAGAACATAAGCATCACCCCATTTCTGGCAATATTAGGACCCTTTGTGCCATTTAAGTATTTTTCCCGGCGAGCAATAGCCAGCCTTTAATTTTAGAAGGAATCGGCCTTCGGCCGGGATATTTCTCTACCGAAAAATTTGCAAATTTATCTTGAAGGGGTGTCTAGGGAGTGATATTCTAAGCTTGATCGAGGTCTAGCGAGAAAACTAAGATAAAGTAATAAATGCATTAATAGACCATAAAAACTGCCAGTCTCCCCTTAAGTTGGCGTAGTGCTGAGTGGAGGTGTGGAATCCTTAATTTTCAATCCAGCCAGCGTAGGGTCCAGGTTTTCAAGGTGATTTGTTCGGGTTTACGTTCTTCTTGCACACCGGGCCAAACCTGTTGAACATGGAATTGCAAAACTTTAAACGGTGATTATTAAATATATGGGCATTAAAGAATTATATGTATTTGATAAGAATTTAAGTTTTATTATTACTTCACTAAACTAAACTCCTTAGCACCTGATCTCTACTTTAGAAACTAATATTCTATATTTTATTAACTTCACCCCAAAACCAGACACCTATGAAATTAATTAAAGCATTTATGTGCAAACTAAACAAACCAAAACTGGGACAAAGACGATATAAAGGCAAAATAACTAATCAACATCGCTGTGAAAAAAACGCTTACCATAATCAAATTTATGAAATAAAACCCAAAATAAAGCTAACCAAATATCGGCAAGGAAGTGAATTTGATTAAGGAAGGACATAATGTGGTCTAAGGAAATAATTAACACCTCTTTCTTAACATTAATTATCAATTACAAACCCCAATGTACTTGAATGTGCTAATGAATTAAAATGTAAAACTTGCAAACTTAAACTTAAACCAAAACTGGGACAGACAATATAAAGGCAAAATAGCTAATCAAAATCGGTTATAACAAAAGCATATGGTCCTCCCGGGATTCAAACTCAGGACACCACACCCAGAACATAAGCATCTAATCCATTACACCACCAAAACAGATTCCAAAAGAATATCGGCAAGACTAGGGCAGCGAAGGAACTATTTCAATGGACAGAAATGTGAAAGAGCTACAGTCAACAAGGTAGAGGCGAGAGACAACGCTGAACAGCAGGTACAAATTAGAATGTAAAACTTTTAAAATAAACAAACCAAACTGGGACGATACAAGATAAAAGCAAAAGAACTAATCAAAACGGCTATAATTTAAAACTTTCAAAATAAACAAACCAAAACTGGGACGAACACAGTAAAAAGACAAAAATAATAACTATAAGTAACACCCCTTTAACATTAATAATCAATTACAAACTCTAATGTACTTTAATAAACTAATAAAAACATATGGTCCTCCCAGGATTCAAACTCAGGACACCACACCCAGAACATAAGCATCTAAACCATTACACCACCAACAGTTATAGCAGATTGAGAACTAAACAGAATGGAAACTTAGAAATAAATTAAAATGTAAAACTTGCAAACTAAACAAACCAAAACTGGGACAAAGACGATATAAAGGCAAAATAACTAATCAAAATCGCTATCTGAAAAAAACACTTACCATAATAAAATTTATGAAATAAAACAAAATAAAGCTAACCAAATATCGGCAAGGAAGTGAATTTGATTAAGGAAAGACAATGTGGTCTAAGGAAATAATTAACACCCCGTTCTTAACATTAATCATCAATTACAAACCCCAATGTACTTGAATGTGCTAATGAATTAAAATGTAAAACTTGCAAACTTAAACCAAAACTGGGACAGACAATATAAAGGCAAAATAACTAATCAAAATCAGTTATAACAAAAGCATATGGTCCTCCCGGGATTCAAACTCAGGACACCACACCCAGAACATAAGCATCTAATCCATTACATCACCAAAACAAATTCCAATAGAAAATCGGCAAGACTAGGGCAGCGAAGGAAAGATTTCAATGGACAGAAATGCGAAAGAGCTGTAGTCAACAAGGAAAAGGTGAGAGAACGCTAAACGGCAGGAACAAATTAGAATGTAAAACTTTTAAAATAAACAAACCAAACAGGGACGATACAAGATATAAGCAAAATAACTAATCAAAATCGCTATAATGTAAAACTTTCAAAATTAACAAACCAAAACTTGGACAAACACGCTAAAAAGACAAAAATAATAACTATAATAAGTAACGCCCCTTTCATAACATTAATAATCAATTACAAACTCCAATGTACTTTAATAAACTAATACAAATATATGGTCCTCCCAGGACACCACACCCAGAACATAAGCATCTAAACCATTACACCACCAACAGTTATAGCAGATTGACTAGAGCAACAGAATGGAAACCTAGAAATAAATTAAAATTTAAAACTTGCAAACTAAACACACCAAAACTGGGACAAAGACGATATAAAGGCAAAATAACTAATCAAAATCGATATCTGAAAAAACCGCTTACCATAATAAATTTTATGAAATAAAACAAAATAAAGCTAACCAAATATCGGCAAGGAAGTGAATTTGATTAAGGTAGGACAATGTGGTCTAAGGAAATAATTAACACCCCGTTCTTAACATTAATCATCAATTACAAACCCCAATGTACTTGAATGTGCTAATGAATTAAAATGTAAAACTTGCAAACTTAAACCAAAACTGGGACAGACAATATAAAGGCAAAATAACTAATAAAAATCGGTTATAACAAAAGCATATGGTCCTCCCGGGATTCGAACTCAGAACACCACACCAACATAAGCATCTAATCCATTACACCACCAAAACAAATTCCAAAAGAATATCGGCAAGACTAGGGCAGCGAAGGAACTATTTCAATGGACAGAAATGTGAAAGAGCTACAGTCAACAAGGAAAAGGTGAGAGACAATGCTGAACGGCAGGAACAAATTAGAATGTAAAACTTTCAAAATAAACAAACCAAACTGGGACGATACAAGATATAAGCAAAAGAACTAATCAAAACTGCTATAATGTAAAACTTTCAAAATAAACAAACCAAAACTGGGACGAACACAGTAAAAAGACAAAAATAATAACTATAAGTAACACTCCTTTCTTAACATTAATAATCAATAACAAACCCCAATGTACTTTAATAAACTAATAAAAACATATGGTCCTCCCAGGATTCAAACTCAGGACACCACACCCAGAACATAAGCATCTAAACCATTACACCACCAAGTTATAGCAGATTGACTAGAGCAACAGAATGGAAACCTAGAAATAAATTTAAATTTAAAACTTGCAAACTAAACAAACCAAAACTGGGACAAAGACGATATAAAGGCAAAATAACTAATCAAAATCGATATCTGAAAAAAACGCTTACCATAATAAATTTTATGAAATAAAACAAAATAAAGCTAACCAAATATCGGCAAGGAAGTGAATTTGATTAAGGAAGGACAATGTGGTCTAAGGAAATAATTAACACCCCGTTCTTAACATTAATCATCAATTACAAACTCCAATTTACTTGAATGTGCTAATTAATTAAAATTTAAAACTTGCAAACTTAAACCAAAACTGGGACAGACAATATAATGGCCAAATAACTAATAAAAATCAGTTTTAACAAAAGCATATGGTCCTCCCGGGATTCGAACTCAGAACACCACACCAACATAAGCATCTAATCCATTACACCACCAAAACAAATTCCAAAAGAATATCGGCAAAACTAGGGCAGCGAAGGAACTATTTCAATGGACAGAAATGTGAAAGAGCTACAGTCAACAAGGAAAAGGTGAGAGACAACGCTGAACGGCAGGAACAAATTAGAATGTAAAACTTTCAAAATAAACAAACCAAACTGGGACGATACAAGATATAAGCAAAAGAACTAATCAAAATAAACAAACCAAACTGGGACGATACAAGATAAAAGCAAAAGAACTAATCAAAACTGCTATAATGTAAAACTTTCAAAATAAACAAACCAAAACTGGGACGAACACAGTAAAAAGACAAAAATAATAACTATAAGTAACACTCCCTTCTTAACATTAATAATCAATAACAAACCCCAATGTACTTTAATAAACTAATAAAAACATATGGTCCTCCCAGGATTCAAACTCAGGACACCACACCCAGAACATAAGCATCTAAACCATTACACCACCAACAGTTATAGCAGATTGACTAGAGCAACAGAATGGAAACCTAGAAATAAATTTAAATTTAAAACTTGCAAACTAAACAAACCAAAACTGGGACAAAGACGATATAAAGGCAAAATAACTAATCAAAATCGATATCTGAAAAAAACGCATACCATAATAAATGTTATGAAATAAAACAAAATAAAGCTAACCAAATATCGGCAAGGAAGTGAATTTGATTAAGGAAGGACAATGTGGTCTAAGGAAATAATTAACACCCCGTTCTTAACATTAATCATCAATTACAAACCCCAATGTACTTGAATGTGCTAATGAATTAAAATGTAAAACTTGCAAACTTAAACCAAAACTGGGACAGACAATATAAAGGCAAAATAACTAATCAAAATCGGTTATAACAAAAGCATATGGTCCTCCCGGGATTCAAACTCAGGACACCACACCCAGAACATAAGCATCTAATCCATTACACCACCAAAACAAATTCCAAAAGAATATCGGCAAGACTAGGGCAGCGAAGGAACTATTTCAATGGACAGAAATGTGAAAGAGCTACAGTCAACAAGGAAAAGGTGAGAGACAACGCTGAACAGCAGGAACAAATTAGAATGTAAAACTTTTAAAATAAACAAACCAAACTGGGACGATACAAGATAAAAGCAAAAGAACTAATCAAAACGGCTATAATTTAAAACTTTCAAAATAAACAAACCAAAACTGGGACGAACACAGTAAAAAGACAAAAATAATAACTATAATAAGTAACACCCCTTTAACATTAATAATCAATTACAAACTCCAATGTACTTTAATAAACTAATAAAAACATATGGTCCTCCCAGGATTCAAACTCAGGACACCACACCCAGAACATAAGCATCTAAACCATTACACCACCAACAGTTATAGCAGATTGAGAACTAAACAGAATGGAAACTTAGAAATAAATTAAAATGTAAAACTTGCAAACTAAACAAACCAAAACTGGGACAAAGACGATATAAAGGCAAAATAACTAATCAAAATCGCTATGTGAAAAAAACGCTTACCATAATAAAATTTATGAAATAAAACAAAATAAAGCTAACCAAATATCGGCAAGGAAGTGAATTTGATTAAGGAAGGACAATGTGGTCTAAGGAAATAATTAACACCCCGTTCTTAACATTAATCATCAATTACAAACCCCAATGTACTTGAATGTGCTAATTAATTAAAATGTAAAACTTGCAAACTTAAACCAAAACTGGGACAGACAATATAAAGGCAAAATAACTAATCAAAATCAGTTATAACAAAAGCATATGGTCCTCCCGGGATTCAAACTCAGGACACCACACCCAGAACATAAGCATCTAATCCATTACACCACCAAAACAAATTCCAAAAGAATATCGGCAAGACTAGGGCAGCGAAGGAACCATTTCAATGGACAGAAATGTGAAAGAGCTAGTCAACAAGGAAAAGGTGAGAGACAACGCTAAACGGCAGGAACAAATTAGAATGTAAAACTTTTAAAATAAACAAACCAAACTGGGACGATACAAGATATAAGCAAAAGAACTAATCAAAATCGCTATAATGTAAAACTTTCAAAATTAACAAACCAAAACTTGGACAAACACGCTAAAAAGACAAAAATAATAACTATAATAAGTAACGCCCCTTTCATAACATTAATAATCAATTACAAACTCCAATGTACTTTAATAAACTAATACAAATATATGGTCCTCCCAGGACACCACACCCAGAACATAAGCATCTAAACCATTACACCACCAACAGTTATAGCAGATTGACTAGAGCAACAGAATGGAAACCTAGAAATAAATTAAAATTTAAAACTTGCAAACTAAACAAACCAAAACTGGGACAAAGACGATATAAAGGCAAAATAACTAATCAAAATCGATATCTGAAAAAAACGCTTACCATAATAAATTTTATGAAATAAAACAAAATAAAGCTAACCAAATATCGGCAAGGAAGTGAATTTGATTAAGGAAGGACAATGTGGTCTAAGGAAATAATTAACACCCCGTTCTTAACATTAATCATCAATTACAAACCCCAATGTACTTGAATGTGCTAATTAATTAACATTTAAAACTTGCAAACTTAAACCAAAACTGGGACAGACAATATAAAGGCAAAATAACTAATCAAAATCAGTTATAACAAAAGCATATGGTCCTCCCGGGATTCGAACTCAGGACACCACACCAACAACATAAGCATCTAATCCATTACACCACCAAAACAAATTCCAAAAGAATATCGGCAAGACTAGGGCAGCGAAGGAACTATTTCAATGGACAGAAATGTGAAAGAGCTACAGTCAACAAGGAAAAGGTGAGAGACAACGCTGAACGGCAGGAACAAATTAGAATGTAAAACTTTTAAAATAAACAAACCAAACTGGGACGATACAAGATAAAAGCAAAAGAACTAATCAAAACCACCTATAATGTAAAACTTTCAAAATAAACAAACCAAAACTTTGACGAACACAGTAAAAGCACAAAAATAATAACGATAAGGAACACCCCTTTAACATTAATAATCAATTACAAACTCCAATGTACTTTAATAAACTAATAAAAACATATGGTCCTCCCAGGATTCAAACTCAGGACACCACACCCAGAACATAAGCATCTAAACCATTACACCACCAAGTTATAGCAGATTGACTAGAGCAACAGAATGGAAACTAGAAATAAATTAAATTTAAAACTTGCAAACTAAACAAACCAAAACTGGGACAAAGACGATATAAAGGCAAAATAACTAATCAAAATCGCTATGTGGAAAAAACGCTTACCATAATAAAATTTATGAAATAAAACAAAATAAAGCTAACCAAATATCGGCAAGGAAGTGAATTTGATTAAGGAAGGACAATGTGGTCTAAGGAAATAATTAACACCCCGTTCTTAACATTAATCATCAATTACAAACCCCAATGTACTTGAATGTGCTAATGAATTAAAATGTAAAACTTGCAAACTTAAACCAAAACTGGGACAGACAATATAAGGCAAAATAACTAATTAAAATCAGTTTTAACAAAAGCATATGGTCCTCCCGGGATTCGAACTCAGAACACCACACCAACATAAGCATCTAATCCATTACACCACCAAAACAAATTCCAAAAGAATATCGGCAAGACTAGGGCAGCGAAGGAACTATTTCAATGGACAGAAATGTGAAAGAGCTACAGTCAACTAGGAAAAGGTGAGAGACAACGCTGAACGGCAGGAACAAATTAGAATGTAAAACTTTTAAAATAAACAAACCAAACTGGGACGATACAAGATATAAGCAAAAGAACTAATCAAAATCGCTATAATGTAAAACTTTCAAAATTAACAAACCAAAACTTGGACGAACACGTTAAAAAGACAAAAATAATAACTATAATAAGTAACGCCCCTTTCATAACATTAATAATCAATTACAAACTCCAATGTACTTTAATAAACTAATAAAAACATATGGTCCTCCCAGGATTCGAACTCGGGACACCACACCCAGAACATCAGCATCTAAACCATTACACCACCAAGTTATAGCAGATTGACTAGAGCAACAGAATGGAAACCTAGAAATCAATTAAAATGTAAAACTTGCAAACTAAACAAGCCAAAACTGAGACAAAGACGATATAAAGGCAAAATAACTAATCAAAATTGCTATTTGGAAACAACGCTTACTAAAATAAAATTTATGAAATAAAACTCAAAATAAAGCTAACCAAATATCGGCAAGGAAGTGAATTTGATTAAGGAAGGACATAATGTGGTCTAAGGAAATAATTAACACCCCGTTCTTAACATTAATTATCAATTACAAACCCCAATGTACTTGAATGTGCTAATGAATTAAAATGTAAAACTTGCAAACTTAAACTAAAACTGGGACAGACAATATAAAGGCAAAATAACTAATAAAAATCGGTTATAACAAAAGCATATGGTCCTCCCGGGATTCAAACTCAGGACACCACACAAACAACATAAGCATCTAATCCATTACACCACCAACACAAATTCCGAAAGAATATCGGCAAGACTAGGGCAGCGAAGGAACTATTTCAATGGACAGAAATGTGAAAGAGCTACAGTCAACAAGGAAAAGGTGAGAGACAATGCTGAACGCCAGGAACAAATTAGAATGTAAAACTTTCAAAATAAACAAACCAAACTGGGACGATACAAGATATAAGCAAAAGACCTAATCAAAATAAACAAACCAAACTGGGACGATACAAGATAAAAGCAAAAGAACTAATCAAAACCGCTATAATGTAAAACTTTCAAAATAAACAAACCAAAACTGGGACGAACACAGTAAAAAGACAAAAATAATAACTATAAGTAACACTCCTTTCTTAACATTAATAATCAATTACAAACCCCAATGTACTTTAATAAACTAATACAAACATATGGTCCTCCCAGGACACCACACCCAGAACATAAGCATCTAAACCATTACACCACCAACAGTTATAGCAGATTGACTAGAGCAACAGAATGGAAACCTAGAAATAAATTTAAATTTAAAACTTGCAAACTAAACAAACCAAAACTGGGACAAAGACGATATAAAGGCAAAATAACTAATCAAAATCGATATCTGAAAAAAACGCATACCATAATAAATGTTATGAAATAAAACAAAATAAAGCTAACCAAATATCGGCAAGGAAGTGAATTTGATTAAGGAAGGACAATGTGGTCTAAGGAAATAATTAACACCCCGTTCTTAACATTAATCATCAATTACAAACTCCAATTTACTTGAATGTGCTAATGAATTAAAATGTAAAACTTGCAAACTTGCAAACTTAAACCAAAACTGGGACAGACAATATAAAGGCAAAATAACTAATCAAAACTGCTATAATGTAAAACTTTCAAAATAAACAAACCAAAACTGGGACGAACACAGTAAAAAGACAAAAATAATAACTATAAGTAACACTCCCTTCTTAACATTAATAATCAATAACAAACCCCAATGCACTTTAATAAACTAATAAAAACATATGGTCCTCCCAGGATTCAAACTCAGGACACCACACCCAGAACATAAGCATCTAAACCATTACACCACCAACAGTTATAGCAGATTGACTAGAGCAACAGAATGGAAACCTAGAAATAAATTTAAATTTAAAACTTGCAAACTAAACAAACCAAAACTGGGACAAAGACGATATAAAGGCAAAATAACTAATCAAAATCGATATCTGAAAAAAACGCATACCATAATAAATGTTATGAAATAAAACAAAATAAAGCTAACCAAATATCGGCAAGGAAGTGAATTTGATTAAGGAAGGACAATGTGGTCTAAAGAAATAATTAACACCCCGTTCTTAACATTAATCATCAATTACAAACTCCAATTTACTTGAATGTGCTAATGAATTAAAATGTAAAACTTGCAAACTTAAACCAAAACTGGGACAGACCATATAAAGGCAAAATAACTAATCAAAATCGGTTATAACAAAAGCATATGGTCCTCCCGGGATTCAAACTCAGGACACCACACAAACAACATAAGCATCTAATCCATTACACCACCAAAACAAATTATAAAAGAATATCGGCAAGACTAGGGCAGCGAAGGAACTATTTCAATGGACAGAAATGTGAAAAAGCTACAGTCAACAAGGAAAAGGTGATAGACAACGCTGAACGGCAGGAACAAATTAGAATGTAAAACTTTCAAAATAAACAAACCAAACTGGGATGATACAAGATATAAGCAAAAGAACTAATCAAAATCGCTATAATTCAAAACTTTCAAAATAAACAAACCAAAACTGGGATGATACAAGATAAAAGCAAAACTGCCAATACCTAAATATTTAATTTAAAGTTACCTTCCAATCAAATAAGCTTATAATAAAATATCAAAGTTTTAACATTCCCATGAAATAAGTATGAGACCTGCCAGTAATTAGAATCAGATTTAATTTTATTTTATTTGGCTATAAAAGTAACGCAGACTATCTGCTTATATTCATATTTATTCACAAACTCCCCTATCAACTTATGGAGTAATTAGAAATAATTTTATTGCATTAGGATGTAAAACTTGCAAAATAAACAAACCAAAGCTTGTAAAATAAACAAACCAAAACTTGCAAGATAAACACAAACTAATCAAAATTGCTATGTGGAAATCTATTTATATACAGTACATACTCAGGCTCAATCCCACTATAATTATAATCTAAATAATGCTTAAAATAATCAGGAATATATAATGAAGGCATATACAAAATCATTATATATTTGTACAAACAACTTTAAACAATATAGTCTCATTTCTGCAGGTTTATAACATAAGCCAATTATGATCAGTTTAATACCTATACCTTTGTATCTAAAGACTACATTTAATAATGCAACCATTAAAATTAATGCCAAAAAGAATCTACTAAATTGAGAAGTTCGTCCAATTATTACTACTTTATTATTTAAAACTTGCAAAATAAACAAACCAAAACTTGGGATAACGGTAAAAACACAAAACAAGTTATCAAAATACCTAGTGGAAAAAAATAATGCTCAAGCAAAATAATTTATAAATAAAAGAACAGGTTTTGCGCTATTGAAAATTCTAAAAGTAATAGAAATGAATGTACTACTATAATTATGCACAACACTTAACCAGAGGCCATTACTGGTGTAAAATGAATTATGGAAAACTTTCAAAATAAACAAACCAAAACTTAGACGAACAGTAAAAAGACAAAAGAACTTATCAAAATCGGTGTGGAAACGCTTAAACAAAATAATGTCTTCAAGAAATCGAGTTTATAACAAAATAGGACTGCGAAGTTTAATTTGAAGAACCATTATTGGAAGCCATAAAAATCTAGGAATAATACTCTACCAGGAATTACATCTAAAATAAAAATTAAAAACAAAAATACTTTAATTTGACAGAAGCATTTTGATTTAAAGCTATACAGGTATATGATTTTTTGTTAGACTTATTGAAGGCATGAAGATAATTAAATTTTAATATTTAACGGCAACCTCTGACTTATTAAATGGCGAATAGACTTTAGACCTATACTTACATAATTTAAAACTTACAAATTATACTAACCAAAACTTATATGAACAATAAAAAGACAATAACTAATAAAGATCGCTATGGAAACAAAACTTAAGTAAAATAATAATTTATAAATAAAAGAAGCTTGCAAGTGTTTAACAATTATCTACTGAAGGCATTAGAAAATAGTCTAAATTATTCAATTTGTACAAACTACTTTAAACAATAGCATAATGGCCTCTTTCTGCAATACCGCATTTATTTTTCAACCTTCTAATTATATTTTGGGTACAGATTTAACTATTGCTTTGGGATTATATAATATTTATGATCTTTCATTACTATATTACATTCTTATTCTTTTAACTGGGCTAAACCTGATTTACATTACTGAAACTTTTTAACCAAAATTCCTTCCAATGACTAGTCTTAGCAGATAAACTTATGTTATAAACCAACCAGAATTAAGTCATGATATAAAACTTGCAAAATAAACAAACCAAAACTGGTAAAACATAAAAACAACTTATAATCTTATGAAGTTAATAATACTGACATTTCACAACTTGGTCACTGCCAAAGCATATTCATATATACATTAAAAACTTTGATTCCTTAAGTTTATTTTATGCACGGTACACAAGGTTGATTATAATACAATACAATAAAATTTAGAATTTATTGAACACTAATAATCCTACAAAGATATATATAATTGTTTTGAAACGGCAATATTAATCATAAAAAAATTAAGTGACTAGAACTGAAACTTGCAACTCTTTTTAACTTCATTAGTTGACATACATTGGACAAATTTAAAGACAATTAGATTAGGTGAAAATATCAAAGTTCGTGAACATGGGAACTACACCAAGGGATCAGATCATATAATAAATAATCTAGATTTTATCAATTTCACCACACCACCAAACTCCTCCAATGAAATTTATGAAAGCAATTAAGTGATCCCTGGGATTCGAACCTGGGTCATCACACACAGATTTGTAGACACCTTAACCATTACACCACCAGGACTGTTAAAAACATTATAAGTGAGGCAGCTCTGAACAGCGCTGCCTGGAGCATGACCAGAACCGCACTTAGTGTGAAACAGTCTTTAAATTGATTGAGTATTTAAAAAGAATTATTATTTTGCTGAAGCGTGGTTTCCACAGCGATTTTGATATGTTGTCTTTTTACGGTGTTCGTCCAAGTCTTGGTTTGTTTATTTTGCAAGTCATACATTATAATTATGTACGAGTAGGCTATATATGAACACTATACTTTTAAACTATTTTGAGCAAGTGAAGGGTAGAACAAGATGGAGTTTTACTTTAGTAGAAACTAAATATATAAAAAACGGGGAATGGGCCTGAGTAAAATAAATAGAAGTAGATGTCGACCAGGTTCTTGTCCGTTGCTGTAGTGCTGAGTGGTGGAGGTGTGGAGGCCTTAAGTTGACGTAGTGCCGAGTGGAGGTGTGGATTCCTTAAGGGGAGATTGATTTGCTGGACCCCCTTCTCCCTAATGTTCAGCCCCAACTATTTGAGATTTTAAGACTAATTCCATTAGTTTGGAGATTTTATGACTTTTCACCCAATTTCTGGCAATATTAGGACCCTTTGTGCCATTTAAGTGTATTTTTTCCTGGCGAGCAATAGCCAGCCTGTAATTTTAGGAGGAATCGGCCTTCGGCCGGGATATTTGTCTACCGAAAAATGTACAAATTTATCTTTAAGGGGTGTCTAGGGGGTGATTTTCTAAGCTTGATGGAGGTCTAGCGAGAAAAGTAAGAGATAAAGGAATAAATGAATTAATAGACCATAGAAACTGTCAGTCTCTCCTTAAGTTGGCGTAGTGCTGAGTGGAGGTGTGGAATCCTTAATTTTCAATCCAGCCAGCGTAGGGTCCAGGTTTTCAAGGTGATTTGTTCGGGTTTACGTTCTTCTTGCACACCGGGCCAAACCTGTTGAACATAGAATTGCAAAACTTTAAACAGTGATTAAATATATGGGCATTAAAGAAATATATTTATTTGATAAGAATTTAAGTTTTATTATTACTTCACTAAACTAAACTCCTTAGCACCTGATCTCTACTTTAGAAACTAATATTCTATATTTTATTAACTTCACCCCAACACCAGACACCTATTAAATTAATTAAAGCATTTATGTGATCCACCGGGATTCGAACCTGGGTTATCACAATTTAAAGATTTACCTCTAAAGCTTACTTCTCCACAAATTTCTCCTAATGGCTGAATAGTCACAATACCACGCTAAGTTACCGCCGGCTAGCAAACAAATAGTAAGAACCACTGAGCGATCTCTGCCATACCCATAGCTTACTCTGACTGTTCCTTTTACTTTTATATTTTCTAGATCTCAAGTGACTGCGTCTCTTCCGTGGATTGACCTCCCAGTCTACCTAGATTGGAAGCCAAAGAGTCACATTTTTTCCTTTGCCCCTCAACTTTCTCTTCATAATTGCTGAGGGGCACAGGGCCCTGGGTGGGGCTTTGGTTTCCTGGGCGTTTCCGCACCCTCCTCAGCTCCCCGCCATGGAGTGGCTTCGGTCACCCAGGCTTTATTGTGGTCGGCAGTGAGGGTTCTGTGGGGGCGCACGGTTATGGCCCTGGCCTTGCTCGGGGCTGTTCGGCCAGGCAGCTTGGGGAACAACAACAACAACCATGAAATATATATCGTTGTCCCTATTCAAGCTCTGTCTCGAATACTGTAGATTATAAGATAAAGATTATAAGAACATAATAGTAGCCCAAATAAGTAGGAAATTAAAATAGAAACCCTTAAAATTAACTCCAAAGTTACTGTTCAAATTAATATAACTCATTAAAATTAAACCCTATCGAAATGACAACTACACAAAATCTATGTGGAAAAATGCTTTTAAATTTATCGGAAATTAAACCGAGATTATAATTTAAAACTTGCAAAACAAACCAAAACTGGGACAAGATAAACACAAAGGAACTAATCAAAATCGCTAAGTGGAAATAACGCTTGAATAAAATTAAACACAAAGGAACTAATCAAAATCGCTATGTGGAAATTACGCTTAAATAATTAAAATTTTAAATAAAATCCAGATTTAAATAAGTAGGAAATTACATTTTTGTGCTGAAGGGGTTAAGAAGTACCCCACAGTGAAATGGTTAAAGAATAATTATGGTGTATGGATTTAATTCAGATTTGTTTTCACCAACCCACCAATTAATTTACAAATAAACCTAACTAATGAAATCTATAAAAGTAACCCAACTAATGAAATCAATAAAAGTAATTAATACATGTGGTACTCCTAGGATTCGAACCTAGGATACTCTTTACCGAAATTCCGCACACTAAGCATTAGGCCATAGATTAAAATTTAAAACTTGCAAACTAAACAAACCAAAAGTCTGACAGACAATATAAAGGCAAAATAACTACTCAATATCGCTATGTTTTAACTACGCTTACTAAAATAAAATTTATGAACTAAAGGAACACGATCTACCACATAGGGTGTACATTTTTTTTTTTTTTTTTAAAGAGACAATGAACGGAGGAAGGAAAAACACAGATAAAACAAAAAGGTCCATGTGCCTAAAGGCATCCTCCATTCATAAAATGTTTGTAACAACTGGATTTAAACATTTGTAGATTGTAAGTTTGTGGAAAGCAATTCGAGGGAAGTGAATTCCAAAGAGTAGTAGCTCTGGGGATAAATGAATTCTGATAAGCAGAAGTTCTGCATTGTGGAGGAGAAAGTGTAAATTCATGGGCGCTCTCAGCTGCCCTAGTTCTACACGGAAAGATGTGGAGAGGCGGCACAATTGAAGCAAGTTCCTCGGAACAATTGCTGTGAAAATATCTGTAGAATAATGCAAGGGATGCAACGTTTCTTCGTATGGATAATGTAGGAAGGTCCTGTGTGATTGCAGGGTTATTGATTAATCTAATAGCTTTATTTTGAATTTTGTCCAACTGCCTCAATGCAACCACTCCACTTCCACCCCACAGAGGTGAACAGTAATCCATCTGAGAACGCACATGACTTTTATATATCACGGCCAACTGCTCGTCAGTGAAGAATTCTCGAACTCTGTACAGGAGTCCCATTTTTTTAGAGGCATTCTTAGCAATGCTTCTAACATAATGTGTCCAGCTCAAGTTAGTAGTTAATGTTACACCGAGAATGTCAATACTAGGGGAAGTGGGAATATTTACATCATTAAAAAATATATGGGAGTCAGTGAGATTCTGTCGGTTAGAAAATTGAATGTATTTGGTTTTCTGTGCATTAAAGGAAACTAGATTCTTTTGTCCCCATCCATTAATTCTATAAAGGTCCTGGTTCAGAGAAATTGCAGTGTTTATTTTTGAATTTATAAGATCGGGTTGGGTGAAAGAATTGGTAAATGTGAAGGAACTGTGGAGTGTTGAGTCATCTGCGTAGGAATGTATTGGATTATGAGTGGTAGATATGAGATCATTGATATGAATGAGGAACAGAATTGGGGCCAAAACTGATCCCTGGGGAACACTAGCATTAATTGAGTGAAATTGAGAATAAAGGCCATCTACCATTACACTTATTTTTCTGTTATGAAGATAAGAAGAAATTAGTGGAACTAATGATGCAAGGCCGTAGTGTGACATCTTTGACAATAAGGATTGATGCCAGACTCTATCAAATGCCTTTGATATATCCAGTGCTATTGTATGTGTTTCACCATGTTGGTCTGTAGCTTGGTTGATTTGATGCGTAAGAAGGCAAAGCATGTCTGCAGTTGATCGACATCGTCTAAAACCATATTGCCTATCACTGATTAATTTATTATTCTCAAGATGCTTAATTATGTGATTATTTAATATAATTTCAAAGAATTTACCAAGAGTGGAAGTTATAGCTATTGGTCTGTAGTTTGATGGATCTGAAGAGGCACCTTTTTAGGAACTGGATGGATGTTTGCTTCTTTCCAGGGTACTGGGAAGCATGAGGTATGAGTACACAGACGGAAATTTTTTGCCAATACAGGAGCGAGCACCAAGGAGCAATTCTTAAGTACTATTGGAGGAATTTCATCTGGACCAGGAGCCTTATCTACTGAGAGATTCTGCAAAATAGTTTTGACATGTCTGGTGTGGATCTTAAGTGAGGGAATTTCAGGCGAATTAAAATTAAGTACAGGGACATCTTGACATTACTAAGTGAGCAAGTTATCCGGTCAACTCAGCCCCTTCTCCAGTGTTTTGTTAAAGAATACTACATTAGAGTTAGTACAGCCAAAAGCAACCGATCACTGGTAAACATAACTTGTACAAAATCTAGAGCGAGACTACCTTTACAATTCTGTCATTTCATACTTTTTCACCAACCAACTTTCTTCTAAACTCAATAAATTTAACTAATACATGTGGCACTCCAAGGACTCTAACCTAGGATTCCCACACCGAAATTCCGCACATTTATGCATTACGCTAACAAAGAAAACTTTAAACCTTGTGACTGGTAAGGAAATATATTAATAAAATTAAGTGATTAGCAATATCATATACCGGGTATATATATATTTGCTTTTGACTATACAGTTTAGAGAAGTTAGATAAGTTTTGATTAAAAAGTTTGGTTAGTTTTGGTTAAGTTGGGTATGTTAGGAAGAGATAAGTTAGGAGCTTTACGTTAGTAAGAGATAAGTTAAGAGCTTGGTTAAGTTGGCTATGTTAGTACAAGATAAGTTAGGAGCTGGGGTTAAATTGACCGAGGCTGGCATGGATATTACCCTTCTATTCATAATTTGTTCACCAACCAACTTTACTTTTAAACTCTATGAAAACAAATACACGCGCCACTCCAAGGACTCTAACCTAGGATACATCAAACCTCTGCGCATTTATGAATTACGCTATGAAGACGGTTCGAAAAATATAAAAGTTGTAATAATTCTAATTATCCAGTTCCAATCTATACCTTAGTCCCCCTCGCATCATCCTACCCAAGAACAACCCTCCGATCTAAACTCCTACCCACAACAAGCTTCCACATATTGGTGATTTCTATGCACGTATCATTCGTGTTCCGTTACTCCAATGCAAAGTGCCTAAAAGTTAAACTATACCTTACATTTAACCACAAGAATTTTTCCAAAATTTTATGTTTTTTACACCAACCAACTTCACATCTAAACTCAATGAAATCAACAAATACATGTGGCACTCCGAGGACTCGAACACAGGATACTCTCATCAAAATTCCGCGCACTATCCATTACGCTATCAAGACAGTTAAAGAAATATACACAAGCCTAAGAATTATTATGCAGTTTCGAACCCTGCATTTACTGTTTCACAACCCAAACTTCCTTCGTGCGAACTTTCTTAATTTGACATTTTTTTTTTTTTAGTTACTCAAATTCAACCGAGTTCCACAAATCTTTAAATATTTTAAGGGTAACTTTTGAGTTAGTTTTAAAGTCCTATATTTTAATCTAATTACACTAATTCATATTTTTTCACCAACCAACTTTACTTCTAAATTCAATGAAATCAACAAATACATGTGGCACTCTAAGGACTCTAACATAGGATACTCGCACGAAAATTCCGCGCACTTATGCATTACCGGCATACAAAATATATTTAGAAAATTTAGGATTTAGGCCTACAAAATATGACAGATCAAGTATGATTTTGAAAAAGTATACAGCCAGAAAAATACTAATGAAGTTTATGTTGAATCAAACTTAATATACTGCAAGGACAGATTGTTCAAAACTTTAAGACTATTTCTGCATTAAATATTTAACACTATTTTACAATACACTAAGAATGTATACTATTTACTCGTGTGTAGTAGCTTCAATGGTTTACATTAAGAAACTATTCCCCCTTCCAGAATAATTCTAGTACAATTATTTTAAGTTCTAGTGCCTCAAGGTTACATAACAATTCATATTTTTTCACCAACCATCTGGTCTATCAGAGTGAGAAGTGAGCGATCTCTGCCATACCCATAGCTTACTCTGACTGTTCCTTTTACTTATATATTTTCTAGATCTCAAGTGACGGCGTCTCTTCCGTGGATTGACCTCCCAATCTACCAAGATTGGAAGCCAAAGCGTCACATTTTTCCTTTGCCCCTCAACTTTTTCTTCATAAATGCTGAGGGGCACAGGGCCCTGGGTGGGGCTTTGGTTTCCCGGGCGTTTCTGCACCCTCCTCAGCTCCCCGCCATGGAGTGGCTTCGGTCACCCAGGCTTTATTGTGGTCGACAGGGAGGGTTCTGTGGGGGCGCTCGGTTATGGCCTTGGCCTTGCTCAGGGCCTTGGGGCTGTTCGGCCAGGCAGCTTGGGGAACAACAACAACAACTTCTAAACTCAATGAAAACAAATACATGTGGCACTCCAGGACTCTAACCTAGGATAATGACACCGAAATTCCGCACACTTCTGCATTACGCTATCAAGGCAGCAGTGCCAGTTTCAAGAACTTTACATCTATGAGAGCATAGTACAGTCTGTGACCCATCCCCCTAGGGACAATCACTGTTCAGAGTTTCACAACTCTTTATAACTTTCCTGGCAAGTTAATTTTAGTGACCCAAAAGACTTTGGATATACGGAAATATGGTTTTACCACACTGTCCTACAGCGACTACTCCGGGTAATATATAAAAAGGTAGTATAAATCTACTTATCTTTGTGTGCACATGTGGCTGGTGGGTTAAGGGTTCCTGGTTGGCTGGTGTGGCCTGGTAGTGGCAGCTTGGTGTCGTCAGGTAGGTTGGTGTGGCCTGTTAGTGGTAGCTTGGTGTAATCTGGTAGCATGGTTGGAGTAGTCTGCACCACCTGATAAGGAAAAAGGGTTCGGTCAGGGTTGATCAAATCATTATAAAATGCTGGAAACCTTGGCAAGCATATTTATTATGAATTATATTAAATGCTTAAAAATGTCAACTAAGCAATTTTAATATAAATAAATTTGAAATTATTAAAACAAATATATAGCCTACTAAATATTGAACACTTTAATGCCACTTATAAACTTTTTCAATAATTATTTAGTACAACTAACTTTCTCAATGAACGTGGTCCTGGACCCTGAGAATTAGAACCCTTGAATGTGGTTTCTGTTTGGGCTCTGTCGAGTCGGCCACCCCCATCAAGGAGGTATGTGCCATAGTAAATACATACAAACTTTCTACCCCTAAGCTAACTAACAAGCCAGTTACTTTAGATTGAAGGACAATGATCAACTTTAATATCTTGCTAAGAGGTCGCAAAGCTTCTAAAACAGAAAATTAGTGTGATATTAATCTGATTTTGTGCAATTACATATAGAATTAAGATAAAATTGTCTTTAATTTAGCATTTATTCTTAATTAACTTCAAAATATAACCGCTTACATATAGTTTGGGATATGAAACCCGATACAGGATTAAAATATAAGTATCTATCCCATTTAATAAGTACCGTATCTAATAAATTCATATTTAGTCACCATCCAACCAATTAACTAACAAATAAACCTAATTAATGAAATAAATGAAACTAATGAATAAGTGTGGTTCTCCAAGGACTCTAACCCTAGGATGATACTCTCACCTAAATTCGGTGCACTAAGAGCTATCAAGATCAAAAAATTTAATTTACCTCTCTAAAGTGCATATTCTTCCAATTCCAACTGCACTAAAAAACTTTACAGCACAATTTTAATTTCAAAGCAAAAAAATATATTCTATTTTTATTTTACACCCAACCCCTCCCAAAGAAATTAATGAAAGCAAGCATATGATCCACCGGGATTCGAACCTGGGTTACCACATACAGATTGTAAACACTAACCATTACATCAAGGCAATTACTGTAATATAAATAAGGAACACCCGATTCTTAACATTAATCCTCAATTACAAACTCCAATAATCTCAATAACATTCATCAGCATACCCATACTCCCCACCAAGCCCTCTACAACCCATCATCTCCTGATATCACCTTTTGCTCCCCCGAACTCGCCCCCACAACATCCTGGAGGGTGGTCAGAACCTTAGGCTTAGACCACCTCCCGATCATTATCACCACCAAAACCACTCACCCCAGCTAGCCACACACACACTTACACTAACTATAAAAGAGCTAACTGGGAAGCTTTCACAAATGAGACAGAACAACACTTTGAAACCTTAAACAGTACACCCATCACTAACATCAACAATGCTGTACACACATTCAACACGACTATCCAAAACGCCGACAAGAAACACATTCCAAGAGGTAACATAAAAAAACAACCCCAACTTCTCACCAGAAATTCAAAACCTCATCATACAACGCGACACACTGAAACACTCCCCAGCACCCCACACACAAGACATCAATCAACAAATTCAAGCACTCAACATCCAGATTAACAACAAAATACAAGAACAACAAACACTAAATTGGAATAACTTCCTACAAACACTCTATCACAAAACAAACCCCCAAAATTTCTACAGAACACTAAACAGCATCACACTTTCCAACAGCAACACAACACAATCACTTGCTGCAATCACAGCAACAGACTCTACTCCTTTACGTAAACAACAAGCGAACACTCGTCAATCACTTCTCATGTCAGTCACCTAAAACCCCACAAAGACGACCGACGTGTCATCCGACGCAAAAGACAATTCCCCACAGACCCTGACTATACACCCTTCACCAACAACCATACAAAGCATATCATCAACAATCTCAAGCTCTCACCCGCCTGTGGCCTAGACAACATAATCAACATTCACCTCAGACACCTGGGACCGCAAGGCATACAAGCACTCACTAACATATCAAACTACAGCTACTCACACAACACAATACCAGACATCTGGAAGCATGGTATCATCATCACATTCCCCAAACCTAACAAAGACCCCACACTACCCTCCTCACACCGCCCTATCACACTCCTTTGCACCCCCTCGAAAGTCATAGAGCGCCTTGTACTACAAATGATGACACCTGACTTACCCCTTTCTCCAACACAACACGGCTTCAGGCCATTGCACTCCACAAACACTCTTCTTACAGACCTTACACAAAGAGCTTTTGACGGCATCAACTCAGCTAGACCACCACACAGATCAGTACTTGCCACACTTGACATTAGTAAAGCCTTCGATGCCATCCCCCGCCACAACCTAACAAACAAAATCTACAACACAAACATGCACAACAACACAAAAAGATGGCTGGCCAACTTCTTAGCAGGCAGATGTGCACACGTATCTTTTGCCGGTCAGTCATCTAGCATTAGAAATATCCCAAACGGAGTCCCACAAGGATCCGTCCTGTCGCTCACACTCTTCAAGCTGTACATGCATGATATAAATACACCAAATTCACCCCAAATAACCATAGCCTCCTATGCAGACGACATAACACTGACAAGCACGCACCAAAACCCAGACACAGCAACAAGACTCCTTCAAGACTATCTCGACACATTACATGAATGGTGCACTACAAACAGACTCAATTTAGCCCCAGCTAAATCCACTGCAAGCCTCCTCACAAGCTGGACAGGAGAGCATGATTACGTCCCGGGACTCAACATAAACAAGACACCCCTAACACACACCCAAAATCCTAGGAGTAACATAGGACACCCAAATGACATTCAAACAGCACACCACAAACACGAAAAAGAAACGGACACCTAGACTTAACGCCCTCAGATCACTTTCCCACACAAAATTTGGACACAACAAAGAAACCACCACCACAGTCTACAAACAATACATAAGATCAGTTATGGAATACGCAAGCCCAGCCTGGGCTTCTAACCTAGCTGAAACACATCATAAGACCTTACAGACTATTCAAAATAAAGCCCTTAAAATCATCACAGGATGCACAGCTACTAGACCCACAGATCACATACATCAAGAAACCAAAGTCCTAAAAGTCAAAGATCATCTAGACATGAGAGGCACTCAATTCCTGGCAGCAGCCTCCACGAATCAACACCACCCACTACACTATATGGCAACACACCCACAGACACCAAGAAATATCAAAACAACACCCAGCACCCGCTATCACACACAAATACTGTCTTCTCTCCCTCCCTGCCCACCCCAAACCAACTTCCGGAAGTACATCCATACTCATATCACTCGCCGTTCCATCTACTCACTGATAGACAACACGCAGCTGCAAGCACGACCTCCCGAAATCCATCCTTCTGAATCCTCCATTCCTCGCGAGGACAGAGTCCACCTGGCCAGGCTGAGATGCGGACACCATCCAGCTCTTCTGAGCTATCAGGAGAGACTGGATGACTCCGTCGTCAACACCTGCCCGGGTTGTAACACAGCACCCCATACCATAAAACACATCATAGAAGACTGCATTTCACACAACCACTTACGCCAACAACACAATTTACACTATTTGAGAGCTCTGTGGGAGAGCCCGACCGTGGCCATGGCCTTCCTTAAGGACTCGGGGCTGTTCGGCCAGGCAGCTTAAGGAACAACAACAACAATAAACCCCAATGTATTTTTATAAACTAATGAAAGCATATGGTCCTCCCAGGATTCAAACTCGGGACACCACACCCAGAACACAATTATGTAAACTATTACACCACCAACACAGCAGCACAAAGCTACTCGATCTAGGAAGCTTGCCGTGGGAGGAAGATCAGTTAAAAAGGCTGTTATTGGGCACCATGTTGTGTGGGGGCTCCTCAGACTATCAACCCTTGCTAAACATATGCTTAATCTTTACATGTTTAGAGTTCAGATATATATATACACTGCATTATAATTTAAAATGTTCAAACTAAAACAAAAGCTTGGAAGAACCCAGTAAAAAGACAAAAAAATGCAATAAATAAACGTGTAGCAAATCTTTTTATGGTCATTCTATTACGGTCAGCTCAACCCCTTGTCCAGGTTTAGTCGAGGAAAAAGTGCATGTACAGTCAAATTCAGTATTTCACCGTTATCTAGGATTGAGTAACACCCCGTTCTTAATGTTACATCAATTACAAACGCCAATGTATTTTAATAAACTAATTAAATCATAGTGCTCCTGGGATTCGAACTCGGGACACCACACCCAAAACATAAGCATCTAAACAGAGATAAACAGATATTAACTCTACTCTCCAACGCCGAGATTAATAGTACTAGGCTAGTCAATCGCCGTTCAAAACAAAACTCTAGGAAGTTAAAATATATAAAGCTTTAAAACGAACTCAAAAGTAACCAGTAAAATGTCTGTTTAAGAGCAAAGTTATTGAAATATTGAACCCCACTGAGAGATTAGAAACATTTAGTGGCTCACGTGTATTTGTGATATCGTATGGTATGGACATGTGGAGAGAATGGATGAAAAAAATTCGGTGAAAAAATGCAGGTCTGTGATTGTGGAGGGAGCTGTACCAAGGGGTGGACCGAGGAAGACCTGGGATCGGACTATACGCGCCGATCTCAAGACAAGTGAAGCAGCCCTTAACAGGGTTGCCTGGAACGCCGCCATTAGGACAAGAGACTGAAACTGCATTTGTGTGTGGAACACTCAGTCTTAAAATGTTACGTATGTATGTATGACCGTACAGAAGATTAAGACAGTTTAGAAGATTAGGGCAGTTTAGAAAATTAGAGCAGTTTAGAAGATTAGGGTAGTTTAGAAGATTAGGGCAGTTTAGAAGATATTGTGGTTAATCCTAGCCATGTTAGTTATACAGGTTAGTATATAGAAGTTAGTTTTGGTTAGGTTAGGAGCTGGGGTTGACCTGACCGTGGAATTCACATTAAACTTCTATAGCCTACAGGACAGTTGTTGAAATAAGTAGTTTTGTTCTGGACCCCGTTTGCAAATTTATTTATAGTTTTCATAGTTATTAACATTTTCAAACAGATTTACTCCCTAGACTGGAAAAACTTTCCAGAACCCTTTAATTAAAATTTAAAACTTTAAAACTAAAACCAAAACTGGGACAAAGACAATATAAAGGCAAAATAACTGATCAAAATCGCTATGTGGAAAAACAGCCCTGGTGGACTCCCAACTCCCACTATGAACTCTGTACATAGTTCACTCTCACTGCTGTTGTGAGGTTTATATTTATATGCAGTATTAAAGAATGCATAATATATCTTAGGCTTGTGCATAAACCTTTAACGGTTTGTGCTTTGTGTACGGAATTTCCGTGCGAGTACAGTATTATAATTTAAAACTTTCAAAATAAAAAAACAAAACTTATACGAACACAGTAAAAAGACAATAACTAATCAAAATTGCTATGTGGAAACAACGATCTAGTCCTTTGAGTACCACATGTATTCACTGATTTAATTAGTTAGGCAAGTTCATATGTAAATTAATTGTAGAGTTGATTAAAACAAATAGAAATATTAAATTTATGATTATATTTGGCCATATCCACTACAAAACTATATTGAAGAGAGTTCTATCCAAAAAATCTAGTTATATTTGCATAAAGAAAATATATAAAATATATACATACTGTATATAGCGAGGAAACAAAATATATACATATAGATACAAAAAAACAAGCAGTAAGGGAACGAAACTAATACTGTAGGACTATGTTTAAGGTGGATTATGTCCCAGCTGGTTGTGTTTGTTGTTGTGGTGGTTGTTGTTCTCCTTCCCTAGGCTGCCTGGCCAAACATCCCTGAGTCCCAGCTGGTTAGTGTAGTCGCCATCTGTTGAACACATTTTTAGGTTAGTATCCATTATAATGTAATACTTCCAAAATAAACAAACCAAAACAGGGACGGCCCAATAGACAATAAATTAAAACAGGGACGGCACAATATAAACAAAATTCAAACGGGGACGGCATAATATAAAAAAACAAAAAAAATACAATATGAAATTAAAACCGACTGCACAATAAACAACATTCAAATGGAGACGGCACAATATAAACTAAATTAATACAGTGACGGCGCAATATAAACAAAAATGATTACAGGGACGGCGCAATATAAACAAAATTAAAACTAACGGCACAATATAAAAGATTAAAACAGGGACAGCACAATATAAACAAAATAAATTATAACCGACACCACAATAAAAACAAGAAATTATGGACTTCACAATATAAAAAATATATTAAAACAGGGACGACACAACAAAATATATTATCAACATCACTATATGGAAATAACGCTTTATGTATATATAATTCAGGGATCTACGACTTCTTAGGAGTGGGCTAGTTATTATAGCATCAGAGTGTACACAAACTTTTAACCCACAGAACCCCAGCGACGACGTGTCGTCGGCAATGTATGAAACGCTAAACCCCAGCGACGATGTGTCGTCAATGTTAATTACTCCGGTCCTATGGCACCTAGAGGGCTCAGGTTTGTATGGGAACTGTGTAAGTATCCCACGCAACCATGCCGATGGTTGAAAACTCTCAAAGTCCAACAGCGTGCGCGTCAGCACGCATAAACATGTTTTTTGGGAGTTATTGCCTTCAATTTTTTACTCATGTAAAATACTTTCGGGGGCTCCGTAGGACCCCTTTTTGACCTATGATAGTTTTTTTGTGGTTTTTCCTTTATTCCTAACCCATTCGCTACTGTTTCTGGGAGAAAAAAAATTAAAACCTGCTGGTCCCTGGTGGTACATTTATTAATAACTAGCTGGGGCTCAGTGGGTTAAGGGAACTAAACTAATACTGTAGGATGACTTATCTTTTATGGTGGATTAGAAGATAACACAAGCAGAAATCCGATTGGCCCACACAAGGCAGCTGGTTAGTGTAAGTCACCATCTGTTTACGAAATGATTTTAGGATAGTGTATTATAATTTAAAACTTTCTAAATATATAACCAAAACTGGGACGAAGACAATATAAAGTCAAATTAACTTATCAAAATAACTATGTGGAAACTACACTTACTAAAATAAAATTTATGAAATACTGTATAGTTTGCTAAATATATAACCAAAACAGGGACGACAATATAAATACAAGAGAACTTATCAAAATCACAATGTGGAAATAACTATCTAGCTATTATAATTTAAGACTTGCAAAATAAACAAGCCAAAATGTATATGAACACGGTAAAAAGACAAAATCACTAATCAAAATCGCTCGGTAAAAAGACAAAATAACTAATCAAAATTGCTCGGTAAAAAGACAAAATAACTAATCAATATAGCTCGGTAAAAAGACAATAACAAATCAAAATTGCTCGGTAAAAAGACAAAATAACTAATCAAAATCGCTCGGTAAAAAGACAAAATAACTAATACAAATCGCTCGGTAAAAAGACAAAATAACTAATCAAAATCGCTCGGTAAAAAGATAAAATAACTAATCAAAATCGCTATGTGGAAAAACCCTTAAGTAAAATAATATATAAATAAAAGAACAAATAAAACTGCATTTATAACTTCTAAGTTCAAATCTCCCCCACAAATTTCAAGTACTGTATATTAATTCAAAAAATTTAAATAACCTTTAAATCTACTAGTACAAATAGTACAATAAATTAAAAAAATACATCTGAATGAGTTATTAATTTGTAAAACTTGCAAAATTAACTAAAACTTTAACAAAGACCATATAAAGGCAAAAGAACTAATCAAAATCGCTATGTGGAAAAAACGCTTTAGCAAAATCCCTTATTTAACACTATTTTCATGATCTTCACAAGTGAGGCCTTTAGCTAAATCAAATTCTTAAAGAAACTATTGAATCATAAACGTGGGCAGACTAGGATACCTTTGGACAAACTATAAAACTCCATTTATGATAAAGACGAGCTATATCAATTTCAATTTCGGTCAACTCGGCCCAAGATTATTTGAAGAACAGTTGGTACAGCCAAAAGAATCCGTTCTTTAGTAGCCATAAATTGTGAAAAATATATTTTAAAACTTTCAAAATATGCAAAAAGAGAACACTAATATGAATTTTTTTTTTTTTTATCCAACCAACTTTACTTCTAAACTCAATGAAATCAACAAATACGTGTGGCACTCCAAGGACTCGAACCAAGGATACTCTCACCGAAATTCTGCGTATTTATACATTAAGTTATCAAGACTAAAGAACTTAATAAAAATCACCTTTGGAAAGAACTCTTTAGCAAATTAATTCCTCTAAATAAAATAGTATTCTAAAGGCAGATTGATATAAACTTTAAAATAGGCATTAACTTTATATTGCAACATAAGCTATCAAAATTGTACTAGTCCGAAGCTATTTGAAATTTCTCTGGCAGGAAAACCGATCATTTAAGTTTATGAGCTATCCTTTACATTAACCATTTATTTTGACTGTACGCTAGGGTTAGATTAGATAGGTTAGATTAGATAGGTTAGAATAGATGTTAGGTTAGATTAGAAGTTAGATTAGATCCCGTAAGTTAGATTAGATCCCGTAAGTTAGATTAGAAACAGATTAGATACCGTAAGATAGATTAGATGGGATGGACTAAAGAAGTTAGATTATGGTTAGCTTAGGTATGTTACTTTGTTAGGTTAGGAGCTGGGATTAAACTGACCGAGGTTGGAATTGATGGCAGCCTAATAAATTGATCTAATAATTAGAAGACATAGCTACTCGTGAGCTCTTTAGAGTTTATGCAAATGCATTAATTATCTTTTAAAACTTGCAAAATAAACAAACTAAAACTTATACGGACACAGTAAAAAGACAAAACTAACCAAAACCGCTATGTGGAAACAACGCTTAAGTAAAATAATTTATAAATAACAATCCAATTTAGAATAATGTTGAAACAAAATCGGCTATATATATATTAACATTTATTTATATATTCCATTTTTTATTTTTTCACTCCAACACCAAACCTTCCAATGAAATTAATGAAAGCAAGCATGTGATCCAACGGGATTCGAACCTGGGTTACCACATAGATTTTAAACACTAACCATTACACCATCAAGGCTAGTCTATTTGATCTGAATATCAATCTAAATGGATATATTGGCATAAAGAAAATCGCAAGAGCTAAAAGAAAATTGCCAGTAGCCGCACAATAGTTGTTGTTGTTGTTGTTGTAGTTCCCCAGACTGTCTGGCCGAACAGCCCCAAGCACGGCCAAGGCCATAACCGAGCACCCCCACAGAACCCTTCATGCTGACCACAATAAAGCCTGGGTGACCGAAGCCTCTCAATGGCGGGGAGCCGAGGAGGGTGCAGAAACGCCCGGGAAACCAAAGCCCCACCCAGGGCCCTGTGCCCCTCAGCAATTATGAAGAGAAAGTTGAGGGGCAAGGGAAAAATGTGACGCTTTGGCTTCCAATCTTGGTAGATTGGGAGGTCAATCCACGGAAGAGATCTTCTCGAGATCTAGAAGATATATAAGTAAAAGGAAAAGTCAGAGTAAGCTATGGGTATGGCAGAGATCGCTCAGTTCTCACTCTGATAGACCAGCCCATCACCAAATAATACCGCACAATAGTTAAAGGTATCCTATTCCTATACCCATTTCTCACTTTGGTTTTGCCCCATTTAATTTTAGATTGAAAAGTTCCCTATTAATTTAGTAATTTAAAATTAAAACTTTCAAACAAACTCAAGTTACTGTTCAAATTTATATTAAACTCATTAAAAATTAAATTATATCTAAAAACCCAAAAAGTTACTGTTCAAATTTATATAAAACTTGTTAAAATTAAATTATCTCTAAACAACTAAAAATCTAAGTGGAAAAATGCATTTAAATTTATCGGAAATTAAACTTTGAAAACCTGAAACTTATAATATCCACATTTTTAATTTAAGAGCTTTTACCCCAATTTTTTTTATAAATTTAAGGACTTCCCGTACCATTTAGGTATAAGTAACGCCCCGTTCTTAACATTCATTACAAACCCCAATGTACTTTAATAAAATAATGTAAGCATATAGTCCTCCCGGGATTCGAACTCGGGACACCACACCCAGAACATAAGCCTCTAAACCATTACACCACCAACAGTTATCATAATAAATACATACATAGTTTTGATTAAAGACATTTGCCCCATTACTTCGGCGATTTTATGACTGCCGTATGTGTATTTTTTCCTGGCATGCAATAGCGAGCCTGTATTTTAGGAAGTGGCCTTCGGCCAGGACATTCTTCTACCAAAAAATGTACAAGTATATCTCTAAGAGGGGTCTGTGATTTTTTCTAAGCTCGATTGAGGTCTTGAGGAAACTAAAATATATACTGTAGATTAACAAATGAATAAAAACCTCCCCTGAAGGACATGACATTAATACAGCAGAGAGCAAGCCAAACTTTATGACAGCTGGGACATTAATTATTAGCGCCACCGTACTAAAGGTCTACTTATCTTCAATAAAGGAGTGTGGTCCGATTGTTTTAGTTCCCCAAACAGTCCAAGTCCGGTAAACCAAAGCCGCTCCAGATGCTCGGCCCCAAATCCGGTAGACCAAAGCCGCTCCAGATGCTCGGCCCCTGAAGGAACAAGGGTGAGAAGAGATCAGGATGTCAAACCGGAGCAATTGTGTTTGAAGAATGAGTATGACAAAGACTACAAGAAAATTTCAGGTTTACAAAATTGAAGTCTACAAATGTATACTGTATTTGTATAAAGTCTAAAAATGTCCACATAATTTGAAATATTGAAGTTTAAAAGTGAAATATTGAAGTTTTAAAGTGAAATATTGAAGTTTTAAAGTGTAATATTGAAGTTTTAAAGTGTAATATTGAAGTTTAAGTTTCAGGTTTAAAAAATTGGAGTCTACAAATGTATACTGTATTTGTATAAAGTCTAAAAATGTCCACATAATTTGAAATATTGAAGTTTAAAAGTGTAATATTGAAGTTTAAAAGTGTAATATTGAAGTTTAAAAGTGTAATATTGTGTTTAAGTTTGAAGTTTAAAAAATTGAAGTCTAAGAATGTATACTATTTGTTTAAAGTGTAAAAATTTCCAGATAATTTGAAGTTTAAAAGTGTAATATTGTGTTTAAGTTTCAGGCTTAAAAAATTGAAGTCTAAAAATGTATACTATATTTGTATAAAGTGTAAAAATGTCAAGATAATTTAAAATATTGAAGTTTAAAAGTGTAATATTGCGTTTAAGTTTCAGGTTTAAAATATTGAACTTTAAAACTAATATTGTGTTTAAGTTTAATGTTTAACATATTGAAGTATACAAATGTATACTATATTTGTTTAAAGTGTAAAAGTAAAAAACTTAAAGTTTAAACATTTATATAGTATAACTTTTTTTAAGTCAAAAAATATTTTAAAGTTTCAAAATGTATAAAGTACTATTTAAGTTTAAGTCATGATTCAAAAACAATTTCACTTCCTAACTATTTAATATTGATTTTGTTTAAATTATACAAAACTTACAAATAAAAGTATAAATTTTTCAAACCTATAAATACTTTCACCTACTTAGGCTACTCCAAAATAGTCTTTCCCATGAGCTTTACAATGGATTCTTACACTATCTGCATCTCTTCAATGACGACTATATGGAGAGGTATATTGATGTAACAAGGAAAATGTGAAACAAAACATTAATTTAAGTTAACCGACAACTAAACTAATTTACAGTGAGGAGGGCAAGCGTCTAACAGGATTACGGAACCTATTTACTCAAATTACCTTTGGGGATTTCAGAGCAATACAGCAATAATGAAGTGGGCCCATGATGAGTCATGTCACCAGGACTTTTAAATGGAATTGAAGTAGTCAACCCATCACTTAATGCCAACCTGGCAAAAATTAAACACATTTTAAAATTGTATAACACTAGGCCGCATAAGCCAAAATCCCCAGAAACTATCGAGTCAACTCAAAGTACAGAGGCCAATGTAGGTAACACTACTCACAAATAAACATTGTAATTTTTTTTTTTTTGCCATTTATCAAGCTCTATTTATTATTGTTTTTTTAAGAATTGGGAAAAAATTACCAAATCAAAGCGATTTTTGTTTTATTCACTGACAAACTGCCGCTAGTCGGTCATGGACTGGAAGGTATCACCTCTTTAGTCAGTAACTTACAGTCTAAACAGGCTCTAATAACCAAATACTGTAGTAGGAAGGGGACGGGTTTACAAAACAAAAACAAATTCAACGAACTTTAAAGAAGCATGAACAAAAAAGCAGGTCAAGCAAGTGCAATACCTGATGCAGTTAAACTAAACCCATTTGAAAAGTGCTCAAATTTTAAGGACCATTACGCTACGGATTATACAACCAAATTTCCATATTAATCGTGTTCAGCTTATTTATTTTATTTTAGAATTTATACATTTTATTCTACTATTAAACTTACCCTCCAAACTCTCAAACATCACAGGCTCTAGTATTTGTAAAGCTCAATGGGATAAACTAAAATAGCAACCACTAAAATAGCAACCTCTTAAATAGGTTTTATTGCTTAATCTATTCATATATTAAATTATATTTCACATCTGTTATGAATTTACATAATTCTCCAAACACTAATTTAATAATTATAATTCATTGCTATCCTTAGTTGAATTTAGTGTAATTGTACATGAAGAAAATCTTTTATATGATTTATATTATATTCAATAACCAAATGTTTCTTTTACTTTATTTTGTTAATTATTTATACATTAATAACAAATCTCCTCTGATAAGAGTCTAATATTAACATTGCAAGAGCGGAATTAATTTTATAGCAATCATAAAATAATTGGAATAGTCTAAAATATTTTCAGTTTCTTATTGGGAGAACTCTGCAAAAACGGTACACGGTATGCATTAACTTGGCAGAAAATACACATTTGCATTAACACAATCACCTAGACTTAAACATTTATTCTGGCGGTTAGATAATTTTATACAGATTTAAAAATAATAATAATATTATATATATATATATATATATATAAAATAAATTCAATGTGTAGGATACTAGAAAATAAAATATAATTTCAAATTCCCACGCTATTAGAACCACTAATAATATAACTGTATGGGTAGTGACCTAAAAGAATAAGCGAAGGGTTTGGCCAGAACGGCAGAGAGAGACCGAGGACGAGAATGAACAATTAGAGTCTATGTATACCACCAAAGGGAGGGAAAGAGAGGGAGGTCTAGACCGAATGAGAGGTGGAAGGATGGAGTATATGAAATATATGAACGAAGGCGGTGCTGGTTGGGGGGAGGGGCGTCGACTGACCGGCGACAGAGGTGCATGGGGGCGGTTCGTTCGTGGCCACCCAATCGGGGATCGCGGTGTCAGATACCACCAAACTTGTGGTTGGGTGGGAAGAGAGGTGCTGGCTCAATTTTTATGATCAACCTAAAACTTCGCTTAAATCATTATAATTAGAACTTGCTAACTAAACAAACCAAAACTGGGACACCAAGATAAACGCCAAAGAACTAATCAAAATCGCTATGTGGAAAGAACGCTTAATAAAATATAATTATGAAATAATTATACAGAATAATTTAAATCAACTAAATTTATGACACTAGCAGGGAGTCAATTCATTCATGTGGACCCCACAGGATTAAAGAGTCTGACAAATGAGAATTTAGAGGAAAATGTAGAAGCGACACCAAGGATGGTATTCTGAATTTCGGATATGATTAGATTTATATCCAAAATACAAAAATGGACATTAATTGTGAAATAAACATATAACTGTTTTGAGTTTGGTGTCCCAACTTCGAATACCGGGAGGACCATATTTTATTTTAGTTTTCTATGTGAATGAGGGAGAAAAAAGGCATAACTGCCTGCAGCGAGTGCCTCCCCCAGATTTCAAACCGTGACAGGGCCGAAATCAAGGGACGTTCGAGCTAAAATGCCTGGACACACTGAGTTTGAAGCAATTTAAGTCATAGGAAAAGGGAAAGACTGATTCTGGGAGAGATTTCCAGAGCTCAGCAGTTGAATAGAAGAAAGTCTGAGAATAGCATTTCACTCTTGGGTTGGAGAGTTGCACAGAGTAGGGGTGGGATTGTGTTGCAAGGCGGGTAGTTTGTATAATTCTGTACCGGTGAAGTATTTTGTGTATAATTTCTGCTGCATCTTAACGAAAGCTTCGGAAGGATAATTTTATTTTTTCAGTCTGTAGCGAGTGCTTGTTTAAAAACAAACTCCAAAATATAAACCCTATCCCCTTAAATATGTAAACAAAGGAGAGGCTTACAATGTGTAAAGCTGCAATTGTGGATAATTCTTAAGGACAATGGTTGAAATGGTCTACTGGTTGAGATGACATGGAACCATCTAAACTTCTAGCCAAACCGATTACAAATGGGATTAGACAGTAGAGTACTGAATCATGAATAGAAACTTTAGGCCAAACATTTTAAGAAAATATCAGAAAATAACATCTGACGAACTGTAAGAGCTTTAATGCTTTTAATATCTAAACTAGTTTTCTGTAGTTAGGAAAGGATGGAGTGTGTTGACAAAAGTTTGCAAGTGAGATTGGAGAGCTTCATATTTTTAGGTTAAATATTTAGCAGAGAGATTTACATGAAAATGAGGAAGAGAGCAGTGTGGTGTGGATGTAGATGTGCTGGAAATGTGAAATGGAACATAGAGATGGTTCGGCCATGTGAAACTCATGTGGCACTAGTGAATTTATAAAATAGTGCAAGAGTGAAATGGAGGAGCAGAAACAAAGGTAGACAGAGGTGGAAGGATTGACTTCAGTATATGCGTGAAAGCGTTGCTGGATGGGAGGAGGGGCGTTGAATGACTGGGGACAGGTGCATGGGAGCGACTCATTCATGTCACCCCTTCACGGATCAAGGCGTACGGCAATATAGTCTATCTATCTATCTATTGCCAGATGCCTTACTCCCCTTAATGGGGGTGGCCATACACAAAATGCCCCCAAGTGAACCTATCTCCTGTAAGAAGGACAACCCATGCCAGTTTACTGAAGGACTTACAGGATTAACCACTCAATTTAGTAATAGTAAAAATTAAAAAAAAATAAAGTTAAAGTGGGGATTGGGCCTGAGTATAGATATATATTTTGTATGAAGCAGTTTGAAGCATAATCTGCAAAGGTGGCAAGTAATAGACTTTTCCAAGTTATCTCTTGTGTACCGGCGACTTATTTTTAACTAGATTTTAGCTACATTTAAGAATAATATTTTTAACTAAAGCAATAATTATAACTACTAAACTATAATAATCTGCAGTTTAAGAAGGATCTGTGGTAGTTAAAATGTTTAACCGAGATAGTTAGAAGCCCTTGGATTGCTGAAAGCCCTTTTTAAACTGAATTTAATAGTCTAATAGTAGCCAGAATAAAGTTAAAAGAACAGTACCGGTACAGAAGGGGTCAAGATCTACGAGGACAGGCTATTTCTAGACTTATATAGGCTGGACAGAGGCAGCAATAGGGATCTGTACTTTTCTTTGAAGAGGGGAAGGGAACTATGGGTATTTAATGCGGAGTGGCTGAATGGATCACTACAGGCAAAATGAAAATAAATCTGGCAAAAGGTCTTCAAATCGGCAAACTTATGGGGCGAAGCTCTTCAATATCTTTGTACTAATAGGGCTAAACATGAGGGACAGGTAGTCCAGAAAAGAAAACTTAAGACCGTAAAGTAATGCAGTTTGAGAGGATAGTACGAGGCTAAACTTATAAACAAACGCTACAAATAGAGTTTCAGAACATAAATCTAAACTTATAGCCGAACCGATTACAAATGGGATTGGAGAGTATCATGAATAGAAACTTTAGGCGAAACATTTTAAAATATCTGAAAATAACATCTGACCAACTGTAAGAGCTTTAATGCTTTTAATATCTAAACTGAGTTTGTGCAACTAGTAAAGTAGGGAGTGACGAGATAATTGTGCAAGGGTGATTAGCGATCCAAGATATTTTTAAATTAAATATTTAGCGGAGGGATATACAGTACATGAGAATGAGGAAGCACGAGAGTGGTGTGGTATGGATGTAGATGTGCTGGAAAGTGTGAACAGGAACACAGAGGTTTCAGCCATGTGAAACTTATGGGAAACGAGAGAATGACAAAAAAGTGTACAAGTGTGAAGTGGAAGGGCAGATGCAAAGGTTAGACCGAGAGGTGGAAGGATGGAGTCAAGTACCGTACAGTATATGCGTGAAAGCAGTGCTGGATGGGAGGGGCGTCTAATGACTGGGGACAGAGGTGCATGGGAGCTATTACCCCTTTCACGCATATATGCCTCAGAGGTTGCCAGATTAGCAATAAGAAATAGAGTTCTCTCACTCTAAAAATTACCTCAACAATTAGTTTTCTGCCCACAACTAACTCAAAGACAACTGCAGAGGTTGAAGTACCTAAACTAAAGGTTTCTAAATACCCCTGATGGTAACAAAGGCTTTAAAGCATCCCTAATAGGCTCAAAATTGCGTCATATGTCTGAGAGGGTTAATTTGTGGTCACCCCTTCAGGGACCACAGCGTCCAGCAATATATATAGTATTTTGTATGAAAGGGTTTGAAGCATAATCTGCAAAAGTGGCATGTGATAGACTTTTTCCAAGTTAACCCTCATGTACCGGCGACTTTTTAACTAGACTTTACCTACATTTAACAATAATATAAAAATTAATGCAATAATTATTACTAAACTATAATCTGTGCAGCTTAAGAAGAACGTGTCATAGTTATTAAAATGCTTAACCAAGATGCAGTACTTAGAAACCCTTTGATTGCTGGGAGCTCTTTTTAAACTGAATAAAATAGTCTCATAGTAGCCAGAATAAAGTTAAAAGAATGGTGCTGCTACAGACAGAGGAGGTTAAGGTCTAAGAGGACAGGCTATCTTTTAGAAGTTTACATAGGCTGGACAGAGGCAGCAATAGGGGTATGTACTTTTCTTTCAAGAGGGTCAGGGAACTACGGGTATTTAATGTGGAGCGGCTGAATGGATCAAGAAAAACATTTTGAGGTGGTATGGTCATGTGCCGAGAAATTTTAAAAGGAGAATGCAGAGATATAAATTTATGTCAAGCAAGTTCTATAGCAGAAGTACTAAACTGCTGAACATAGTGATCGATTGGATAAATGCCAATACCTTTGAGAGAGGAACCGAGTGAGCAAAAGGAAATGGACTATTGAAAAGAACAATGGTATGAGAAGTAGAACACCTATTTACAAATTTCTGTCGTGTCTGACATAGGAAGCCGGTTTCAACAAGCTACTAGGGGTTTACTGCCTTGATAGCGCAATTCATAAATGTGCGGAATTTCGGTGCAAGTATCCTAGGTTCGAGTATTTGTTATTTCATTAATCGAGTGTAGAAGTAAAGTTGGTTGGTGAAAAAATATTAATTCACCTAAGGCCATCCTTAAGTATCGTTTCCCAGTTGACTATCATAAAAGAGGATGGTGTATAACCTTCACAGGACCTAACTGTTACCTTTTAAATATAAAGAAGTTTTCTAAGCATATTAAAATAGTCTAACCATAGCCAGAATAAAATTTAAAAATTTCAGACTAATTTAATTTCACACCAGGATAAAACTAGCAATGACTAACGGTTTGAATTTTCTGCCAAATTAATATAAATTACCTACATAATTATACACTTTCAGTACCTTAAATTTATTAACTTAAAAATACCTATTTGAACCGTAATGGAAAGCTGCAGACCTTTTGAACAATTTTTGTTCCAAAATTTGTACAGACTTTATTTTACTTTAACTCCGGAGAAAATACAAACCAAATACAATCCTAAATTTCTTTACTTAAAATCCGGACAAAATATATAATGAAATCTTTAATTGCTTTAGTTTTACGCAATTACAGCCTTCAACACTACAAATCCAAACATTGCCTCATTTTGTAATCTACGTACCAACTCTTATTGTACAATCTAAATAAAGTCGTTCACTGTAAACCTTTGTCTCTAGATTTCACACATTTATTCAGCACGTCTACGACGGGCAACTTAAAGGTCTAAAAGCTAAACTAATATTTAAATTATGAGCAAAGTCCCTTACATTTAATTATAAGCAAACTAATTTAAATTTCACCACGACAAAAAGTACCAAGATATAGCTAAAGAGCAAAGGAATTAGTCTAAGAAAACAATTTTAATTAGTTAAAAAGCAAAGCAATCTATATTAAAGTTTAAGAAAAAAGGCATTTAAAGTTTCAGATCAATTAAATGTATACTACCTTTAAGCAAAGCAACACTTTACATTAAATAATCAAAGCAATTTCATGAAACTTTGAGCAGTTCCTTTAAATAAAGAGTAAACAAACTTAAGTATTTAATTGTACCTTCAAGATAAAGTTTGAAATTTAGAGACCTTAACCTAGATATTTCTGAATATGAACATTCACAGGCTATTACAAAATCCCATTAACACTTAAGTGATTGCAACTTACAATAATTTAGTTTCTGAACAAGGTTACCCGTGAACTATTGAAAAAGATTGTACGCTTCCTTAAGGTGTTAAACTTAGACATTCAAAAATATTAACACAAAACCTGACTTGCCAATTGCCATAATCCATTATTTTTAAACATGGCGAAAAGTTTATTCCTAAACATTAGATCCGATAATTAATGAACCGCTATGCCTCTTATGCAATATTATAATTTAAAACTTTCAAAATAAACAAACCAAAACTAGTAACAATATAAATACAAAAAAAAACTTTAATCAAAATTACTACGTGGAAATTATCACTAACAAAGGAAAATATAATTTTAATGGAATATTACTGTAAAGTTCGTAGTTTACTGTATTGGGCAGTAAATAATTTAATAAATTAACTTTTTCGCCACCTTCAAAATCAGACTATAGCATTCAATGTTCGAAGGAACAAAGTTTCGAACCGCGAAAAATAAATTTTGGGCATCTGCTAACTGGGTGCAATTCATTCATGTCCACCCCTTCAGGGATCATGGCGCTTGGCACTAGAGACTACTCTGCTTATGGACCGCTTTCTTTATCTTTTGCCAAAGTTTTTTCCACATTGCGATTTTGATAAGTGCTTTTTACTGTGTTAGTCTAAGTTTAGTTGTTTATTTTGCAAGTTCTACATTATAATAAAGTATTCCTGACCATCACTGTACAATCTGGAGCTTAAAAGAAGACTAAATTTGCTAACCTATCCTCAAGTGATTTAAATTAGAATATTCCTTTACCTAACATTTAAATTTCAGAAGTTCGTATAGCCGTTTGAAAGTTCATATTGGGTCAGGACTGTTAGGTCGGGTAGTGTACACCTTATTGTACCCAGAAACTATTTGAAATACAGCATTAGCAAAAAATACAATTACTGGTCATACCTTTACATATTTTCAAACTATTTACTTTAGGATGTCAAGGCATTTTAAAGTAGTCTACAAATTTATAAGAGTTACAAAAAATGCTAAGTAAACCGTATATTTATACAAACAGAACTTTTTGACAGCTTAAGCACACTCTAGGACTTCTGCATTACATTAATTAGGCTTATTTGTTAGTTAACTGGCGAGTTGATGAATATATGAATATATTTCTCAATTTGCAAATAACTTTTTCACTCCAGATAAAAGTATTGGTATATATAGAAGTTAGATTTTAATTACTCTTCAATTGTCTTAAATCAATACATAAAATTTGATTTAATTACTGGATTTCTTTACGGTGTAATTCTTAAATCTGGTTTAAACTTTGTATTACTAATCTTTTAAAGATTTGTTCCTTTTATTTTTGTATTTTATTTTATGTCTATTCCCACCCAATGATCAATCTTTCCAAAAGTTAACCGATTATAAACAAACTTAATTCAAATCCTTTATTTTCTTCTAAGTCTATTCCCACCCAATGATCAATCTTGCCAGAAGTTACCGATTATAAACAAACTGAATAAAATTCCTTAAGTCAGATATTTTTCACTAAAGTTCTGTTTGCATAAATTAATCAATAAAGATAGCAGTAAACTTTCACAACTTGGTCACTGACTACATAATGTTTGTTTATTTTGAAAGTTTTAAATTAGGATTTACTCCATTTTTACTTCCTGTTAACAAGTACCACCACCTTTACTAAAACTTAATTTTATACATGGTACCAAATACTAGGTTTAATATAATACAATTACCCTTCTATAATTTATTAACAGATTATAGAACTGGATCAAACACTTCATATATAAATTAATATTCTACTTTATAAATCAGTGACCAGAACTGAAATGCTTAATCCTATTAAACTTAGTTTACATAGATTTTAAACATTGAATTTAAAACTAAATTAATTTCAAATGTCCAAGTTATCATTTTAACAAGCAATTCTAAATTTACTAGGTTATCTATGTTGGGCTCTGTCTCGAGTCGGTCACCCCCAGCTATGGGGCATGTGCCTGAGTATATACATAGATAGATCTATACATGATTCACCAACAGTAATCATGTGAACTCAATGCCAGATAATTACTTTGTCTAATGGGGGCTCTCTACTACAGACATCAAAATGTTACTGACCATATACAAACTCACTCCTTTTTTTAATTTCTGGTAACAACACTAGTGTGGCATATTGTTGCAGCATAAATATTACTCAAAACGTTGACATGTCTATACTGTACTCTGTTCACTTTAACATGGCAGGTTAGAGTGGCTATTTCATATAATCCTGACTTGAGTAATGTAAAATGAAAGGGCATAGGTACGACTGAAGTCGGAGGAAATGGAAATATTTGTACAGTTCTGTTTGTGTAGCATGTGGAAAATTCAGAAAGTGTTCACTGATTTAAAGGTAGAATTAAAGGTCAATGGATTTTTTTTAAGCCAATAGGGTTTAAGGTAACTCCTAGAACTATAAACTGACTAAATATAATCAAGAATGCCAAACAGCCAGAAATTAGGGAAGATTTAGAAACTTTAGAACTATTTGACAGCGGTGTTGTGAGAATACGGGAACATGGAGAAAAAAATAAAACTGCAAGAGAAGGATGCTTGGAGAACTTATTGTAGTAAAGTGAGGGGAAGAAGCGAGTCTCCGAGGAACGGTGGGTTTCCTACACATACTTTTGGAATTTTAACATTGACAGTAAGTGATGAGCGCCTCTCTAAACTAAGAACGAAAGTGAATGTCATCCAGTGTGAACAGGCTAGATTGAATGAGATATAGGAAGGTATAAGTCTTTGGAAGACCAACTTCTGGCTATTAAATTAGAATGTAAGACTTGCAAACTAAACAAACCAAAACATGGACAAAAACAATATAAAGCCAAATTAACTTATCAAAATCGCTATGTGGAAACAACACTTACTAAAATAAAATTAATGAAATTAAAGAATGTAGAGTGCTTGAGCGATTATGTAAAACTTTCAAAATAAACACAACTGGGACGACAATATAAAGACTAGAGAACTTATTGAAATCGCTATGTGGAAAGAACGCTTAAGCAAACATAATTTGGTGTGGTGCGGATTCACAAGGGGCAAGTGCTTCAGGGGGACTTTGTCGAGTATTGCCGATACACTTATCGCTATTCATATTTTTTCACCAACCAACTTTACTTCTAAACTCAATGAAATCAACAAATACATGTGACACTCCAAGGACTCTAACCTAGGATACGCTCATCAAAATTCTGCGCATTTATGCATTATGCTATAAAGACAGTTAATACCAATATCGGACTCCGAGGACCTGATGGGGCTGTGTTGTGGTAAGTATAATATGGTACTACAGTAAAGAGAAACTACACTTTCTCTGGATGAAGCGGTCTTTAAACTTTTAAGCATGTGTGTATTGGGAGCAACCGAAACATAAGAGTGCCGATTTAATGTGAACAGAGTATGGCACGTCAAGCAGACTTCTGGCAGAGATGGTCAATGGTGAGAGGAGACTTGGAATCCAAAGGTCGATCCAGCCAGCGTAGGGTCGAGGTGTGAACTGCAACTTTTTCTAGTTTCCATTCTTGCACAAAGCGCGAAACCTGTTGAGCAAGAAATAAATTTCAGTCCAGGCTTTCAAAATATTAATTTACCCAATTTTATATACAGTCTAGCAAAGGATTAAAGACATTAAATTAATGTTTTCACCAACCCACCAATTAATTTACAAATATACCTAACTAGTGAAATCAATGAATACATTTGGTACTCCAAGGAATAACCTAGGATACTCTCATCGAAATTCTGCACACCAAGCACTAGGCTATCAAGACAAAACAATTCTGACTTATCATACATACTCCCAAGTATAAAGCTTGCCTGAAACATTCTTTTAGGTCCGGGTTTCATTAGGCGGTCATTTTTACCGACCATAATAGATTAGCCACATTGTATACCATCTGCCAATAGGTTTCATTCATGCGGGAGATACGTAATAACCGATATTATTATGAATCACTTTCAAAATAAACAACTAAAACTTGGACAATATAGAAAAAATATATAAGTTGTATATACTGTATATATATATATATATATATATATATAGAAGTAACACCTCGTTCTTAACATTAAAGTAAATTGATGATTAAACTAATAAAAGCATATGGTCCTCCCAGGATTCGAACTGGGGACACCACACCCAGAACATAATCACCTAAACCATTACACCACCAACACAGTAAAAGGTAGCAATTTTCACATCATAAGACACATACTTTATGGTAGTTAAGGGTTAGTCTTTTACCAGGTCTAAGTTAAGTTAGGTTTTTTATCTACACCAGGTCTAAGGTTAAGTTGTTTATCTAATTCAGGTCTAGGGTAGGTTAAGTTGGCAATCTAAATCATTTCTAGGTTAGGTTGTCTATCTAAATTAGGTCTAAGTTAGGTTTTTTATCTACACCAGGTATAGGTTAGGTTGTCCATCTAAATCAGGTCTAGGTTAGGTTAGGTTAAAGACACTTAGACACTTCGAATCAGTTAGTTCTGTTTGCATAAATTAAACAAGTTAATAGGACTAAGGTTTCACAACTTGGTCAGTGTCAAACCACATTTATTTTTAAAGTTTTAAATTATTATTGACTCAATTTTTAATACCAAGTACCACCACCTTCACTCAATGACTTCATTTTATACATGGTACCAATAGGTAGATTACAATACAATTAAATTTATAATTTATTAACAGAATATATAACTGCTTGAAGCATACACTTTATATAAATAAATAAGATTTTACTATACTGTATAACAAAAAAGTGACCAGAAATGAAACTCTTAATCCTATTAAACATAATTAGTTTACATACATTTGAAACATTTAATTTTAAAACAATTACTTTCAAATGCCCAAGTTATCATTTTAACAAGCAATTCTAAATTTACTGTTGTATAAGGTTGGCTCAGTCTCCAATCGGCCACCCCCAGCTATGGGGTATGTGCCTGAGTATATACATAAAGATAGCTCTATACATAGTTCAGCAATAGCGATAATGTGAACTCAAAGCCAGATAATCTTTGTCTCTGAATAATGAGGGGTCTCTGCTACAGACTGCAAAATGTTATTGACCATATACAAACTCAAACTCCCACCTTTCACAATTTCTGGTAACAATACTGGTGTACACTAAGCGGCATATTGTTTCGGCATAATTATTACTCAAAGAAAACGTTGGCATGTCTATACTGTACTCTGCTCACTTTAACATGGCAGTAGTGAGAAATTTGTTTATGTTACCATTGCTATTTCATATAATCCTGACTTGTGTAATGTAAAATGAAAGGGCATAGGTACGACTGAAATCGGAGGGAATGGGAAGATTTTTACAGTTCTGTTTGTGTAGAATGTGGAAAGAAAGTGTTCAGAAAGTGTTCACTGATTTAAAGGTAGAGTTAAAAGTCGTTGGAAAGAAATTTAAGATAATGGGGTTTAAGGTAACTCTTGGAACTATAAACTATGACTAAATATAATCAAGAATGCTAAACAGACCGAAATTAGGGAAGATTTAGAAACTTTAGAACTATTTGACAGCGGTGTTGCGAGAATGCGGGAACATTGAGAAAAAGATAAAACTGCAAGAGAAGGATGCTTGGAGAACTAATTGTAGTAAAGTGAGGGGAAGAAAGAGTCTCCGAGGAACGGTGAGTTTCCTACACATACTTGTGGAATTTTAACATGGACAGTAAGTGATGAGCGCCTCTGTAAACCAAGAACGAAAGTGAATGTCATCCAGTGTGAACAGGATAGATTGAATGAGAAATAGGAAGGTATAAGTCTTTGGAAGACCAACTTCTGGCTATTAAATTAGAATGTAAAACTTGCAAACTAAACAAACCAAAACATGGACAAAGACTATATAAAGCCAAATTAACTTATGAAAATAGCTATGTGGAAACGACGCTTACTAAAATAAAATTTATGAAATTAAAGAATGTGGAGTGCTTGAGCAATTATGTAAAACTTTCAAAATAAACAACTGGGACGACAATATAAAGACTAGAGAACTTATTGAAATCGCTATGTGGAAACAACGCTTAAGCAAACATAATTTGGTGTGCTTCAGGGGAACTTAGTCGAGTATTGCCGATACACTTATCGCTATTCATATTTTTTCACCAACCAACTTTACTTCTAAACTCAATGAAATCAACAAATACATGTGACACTCCAAGGACTCTAACCTAGGATACTCTCATCAAAATTCTGCGCATTTATGCATTATGCTATAAAGACCATTAATACCAATATCGGACTCAGAGGACCTGATGGGGCTGTGTGGTGGTAAGTATTATATGGTACTACAGTAAAGAGAAACTACGTTTTCTCTGGATGAAGCGGTCTTTAAATTTTAAGCATGTGTGTATTGGGAGCACCTGAAACATAAGAGTGCCGAGTTAATGTGAACAGAGTATAGCACGTCAAGCAGACTTCTGGCAGAGATGGTCAATGGTGAGAGGAGACTTGGAATCCAAAGGTCGATCCAGCCAGCGTAGGGTCGAGGTGTGAACTGCAATTTTTTCTAGTTTCCATTCTTGCACAAAGCGTGAAACCTGTCGAGCAAGAAATAAATTTCAGTCCAGACTTTCAAAATATTAATTTACCCAATTTTATATTCAGTCTAGCAAAGGATTAAGGACATTAAATTACGGTTTTCACCAAACTACCAATTAATTTACAAATATACCTAACTAGTGAAATCAAGGAATACATTTGGTACTCCAAGGAATAACCTAGGATACCCTCATTGAAATTCCGCACACCAAGCACTAGGCTATCAAGACAAAACAATTCTGACGTATCATACATACTCCCAAGTATAAAGCTTGCCTGAAACATTCTGTTAGGTTAGAGTTTCATTAGGCGGTCATTTTTACCTACCATAATAGATTAGCCACATTGTATAATATCTGCCAATAGGTTTCATTGATGCGGGAGATACGTAATAACCGATATTATAATGGATCACTTTCAAAATAAACCACTAAAACCTGGACAATATAGAAAACATAAAAAAAGTTTATATATATATATATATATATATATATATATATATATATATATATATATATATATATATATATATATATATATATATATATATATATATATATATATATATATATATATATATATATATATATATATATATATATATATATATATATATATATATATATATATATATATATATATATATATATATATATATATATAAGTAACACCTCGTTCTTAACATTAAAGTAAATTGATGATTAACCTAACAAAAGCATATGGTCCTCCCAGGATTCGAACTGGAGACACCACACCCAGAACATAAGCACCTAAACCATTACACCACCAACACAGTCAAAGTTAGCAATTTTCACATCATAAGACACATACTGTATGGTAGTTAAGGGTTAGTCTTTTACCAGGTCTAAGTTAAGTTAGGTTTTTTATCTAAATCAGGTCTAGGTTACGTTAAGTTGGCAATCTAAATCATGTCTAGGTTAGGTTGTCTATCTAAATTAGGTCTAATTTAGGTTTTTTATCTACACCAGGTCTAGGTTAGGTTGTCCATCTAAATCAGGTCTAGGTTAGGTTAGGGTCCATCTACATTCACATTTATTTGTACTAGAGACACTTAGCATCAGTTGGGTAAGGGTTAGTCTTGTATCCCACGTACTATACGGTTTCTTTTCAGCCGACAATTTTTTATATCTGTTCTGTACTTTATGGAAAAATATGAAACTATCTGTGCATCACATTTAGACACACTTTATAGAATTACCACCACTTTCACTAAATCCAAGATTGTATTTAAAATTTGCAAAATAAACAAACTAGGACAAGACTATGAAGAAAAGAACTAATTTTAACTTAAACTAGGACAAAACAAAGAAAAGAACTAATAATTGCTATGTGGAAACAACGCTTCAGCAAAATAATATATTTCAATTAAACTAAATTATTGATGGAAACTTTGCAATTTAGTCATTTGAAAAGAAACCGACTATAGTTACTAATGCCACGTACTAGGGTTAGCGTTTTCTCAGATTTACAAGATTATGATGATTAGTCTTCAATGGTTAGCGCGGATTTTTAAAGTCCGTATTTCGGGGTGAGTATCCTACGTTTCAAAGTGAAGTTTGTGACAAAATATTAATTATAATTTATAACTTTCAAAATAAACAAAGCAAAACTAAAACCAACACAATAAAAAGACAAAACTAATCAAAATCGCTATGTGGAAACACTTAAGTAAAATAATAACACAAAAATCCGAGCCAATTTAGTAAGTGTACTGGAAGGTGAATATTGCTACCTATATAAATATTGAGGAACACTCCTTCTTAACATTAATCCTCCTTTAAAACCCCCAATGCACTTTAATAAATTAATGAAAGCATATGTCCCTTCTGGGATTCTAACTCGGGACACCACACCCAGAACATAAGCATCTAAGCCATTACACCACCCTTATTTCATTAACAAAATACTGTAAATAAAAAAATAAAATAAAAAAATGGGGTATGTGACAGTACTGTATATTAATTAAAATATAGATAGACATCTACCACATAGATGAAACATATTGGCAGGTAGTATACAATGTGGCTAATCTATTATGGACCTTAAATATAATTTAAACATTTCAAAATAAACAAATCAAAACTTTTACGAACACAGTAAAAAACAAAGTAACTAATCAAAATCGCTATGTGGAAACAGTGCTTGAGTAAAATAAAAATGTATAAATAAAAGAATTATATGGACAGTTTAAAACAAGAACCTGACAGACAAATTTACCTCTAAAGCATTTACGATAACTTTAATGCTATAGCGGACGATATCAACGACCCTTCACGTTAAACAAATAGTATTCCAGTAGTGACAGACTGCATGAAACTCAGACTGGCAAGGAGAAATAATTAACTTAAAATAACTAGCATTTTTTTGCAATTGTATAAGCAACACCCCGTTCTTAACAATAATCATCAATTACAAACCTCAATGTACTTTAATAAACTAATGAAAGCATATGGTCCTCCCGGGACTCTAACTCGGGACACCACACCCAGAACATAAGCACCTAAACCATTACACCAACTTATTAAAATGTTAAACTTTCAAACTAAAACCAAAACTGGGAAATCAAGGAATAAATTTGGTACTCCAAGGAATAACCTAGGATACCTATAAAGCCTATAAAGGCAAAATAATAAAAATAGCTATAGGGAAACCATGCTTACTAAAATAAAATGTTAATCGTAATTAAAATTTTCGAACCGTGTAGATTTATTATACTCCCTAGACTGGAAAAACTTTCCAAAACTCCATCAAACTAGTGGCACTAGTAGCACCATAACAAGGAGGGGGGCTTAACACAGAGCCCTGGTGGACTCAAACTCCCACTATAAACTCCTCCGTACATCGTTCACCCTCACTGCCGTTGCCAGGCATATCCAATTCATGATTATATTTGACCATATCCACTACAAAACTTATTATACTGTAATTTAAAACTTGCAAAATAAACAAACCAAAACTTGGACGAACACAGTAAAAAGACAAAAGAACTTATCAAACTCGCTATGTGGAAAAGACTCTTTAGCAAAATAATTTTAAAACAATCTACCACATTAATTAAAATATCTTTAAGAGCAAAGTTTTCTGCATATTTATTTAGTTTTCATAGTTATGAAAATTTTCAAAAATTAGATTTACTTTACTCCCTAGACTGGAAAAACTTTCCAGAACCCCTTCAAACTAGTGCCTTCAGAACCATAACAAGGAGGGGGCTTAACACAGAGCCCTGGTGGACTCCAACTCCCACTATGAACTCTTCCGTAAATCATTCACTCACTGCTGTTGTGAGGTTTAGATTAATATGCAGTGTTCAAGAATGCATAATATATCTTAGGCTTGTGCATAATCCCTTTAACGGTCTTGATAGCCTGGTGCTTTGTGTGCGGAATTTCAGTGCGAGTATTATAATTTAAAACTTGCAAAATTAACAAACCAAAACTTATACGAACACAGTAAAAGACCATAACTAATCAAAATCGCTATGTGGAAACAACGCTCGAGTCCTATGAGTATCACATTTATTCATGGATTTCATTAGTTAGGGAAGTTTTTGTACATTAATTGTAATGTTGATTAAAACAAATAGAAATATTAAATTTAGGATTATATTTGGCCATATCCACTACAAAACTATATTGGAGAAAGTTCTATCCAAAAGTCAATCTAGTTATATTTGCATAAAGAAAATCGGGCTTCACGAATTCTTAGGAGCGGGCTAGAGATTATGGAACCAGAGTGTACACAGACCCTTAAGGGGGTACTACTATTTTTATGGACCTCCTTCTCCCTCGTGTTGAGCATATTACTTTTGATATATTAAGAATTTCCTTCCATTAGTTTGGCGATTTTAATATGCTTCGCCCCATTTTGTTGTCAATTTCCAGAAATTTGTTGTGCCATTTAGGAATTTAATGTTTCCTGGGGAGTGATAGCAAGCCTAATTTTAGGGGTTAACTACCTTCGTCCAGAAAATTTTTCTATCGAAAAACATAAAATTTCATCTTGAAAGGCGTCTAAAGTTTTGTTTTGTTTTTTTGTCATGGAAGTCTAGCGAGGAAACTAAAATATATAAAATACTGTATATACATATATAGCAATGAACAAAATATATACAGAATACATATAGATAAAAAACCATAAGGGAACGAAACTAATACTGTAGGACAATTTATATGGTAGATAATGTCCCAGCTGGTGGTGGTGATTTTTGTTGTGGTCGTCCTTCCTTTGGCTGCCTGGCCGAACAGCCCCCCTAGAGTCCCAGCTAGTTAGTGTAGTCACCATCTGTTTAACACATTTTAGGTTAGTGTCTAATTTAACACTTTAAAATTATATAAACCAAAACAGGGACGACACCATAATAATTTAATACCGGGATACAATATAATCAAGAAATTAAAACGGGGACGGCACAATTTAAAAGAAAATATTACAACACTGACGACAATATATACAAAATTAATACAAGGACGGCACTTTATAAACAAGAAATTATAACACTGACGGCACAATATAAACAAGAAATTCAAACACAGGGAGGCATAATATAAACAAGAAATTATAACACTGACGGCGCAATATAAACAAGAAATTAAAACACAGGGAGGCATAATATAAACAAGAAATTATAACACTGACGGCACAATATAAACAAGAAATTAAAACACAGGGAGGCATAATATAAACAAGAAATTATAACACTGACGGCACAATATAAACAAGAAATGATAACAGGGACAGCAATAAACAATAAATTAAAACAGATCAATATAAACAAGAAATGCATCACTAAATGGAAATAACACTAGGAAAATATAATTCAAGGCTCTAAGACTTCTTAGGAGTGGGCTAGACATTATGGCATCAGAGTGTACACAAACCCTTAAGGGAACCAAACTAATACTGTAGGATGACTTAACTTTCATGGTGGATTAGAAGATAACAAGCAGAAATCCGATTGGCCCACACAAGGCAGCTGGTTAGTGTAAGTCCCCATCTGTTGAGGAAGAGATTTTAGGTTAGCGTCTATTATAATGTAAAACTTGCTAAATATAGAACCAAAACTGGGACAAAGACTATATAAAGTCAAATTAACTTATCAAAGAAATGGATAGGCGACGAGCAGGGAGGTTTTAGGAAGGGAAGAGGATATGTAGATCAGATTTTTACCCTGAATTGTGTTGTGGAGAAGTATCTGGAGAAGAAACAAAAGGTGTATGTTGCCTTTATGGACTTGGAGAAGGCCTATGACAGAGTGGATAGAGAAGGTTTGTGGAAAGTACTTAGAATATACGGAGTAGAGGGCAAGTTGCTGAAAGCAGTGAAGAGCATGTATGAGGGTGCAAAGGCGGCAGTACGTGTGGAGAGTGAGCAGAGCGAGTTCTTTGACCTGAATGTTGGTTTGAAACAGGGGTGTGTAATGTCCCCGTGGTTGTTTACTGTATATATGGATGGAGTCCTGAAAGAAATACTATCAAGAGCAGTGGATGTTGGTGTATCGCTGAAAAGGGAGGGAATTGAGTGGAAGCTACCTATACTGCTGTTTGCGGAGGATACAGTTCTGATGAGTGATAATGAATGGGAGTTGCAGGGTCTGGTAAATGAGTTTGGAACCGTGTGCGAAAAACGGAATTTGAAGGTAAATACGGGGAAGAGCAAGGTTATGGTCTTCGAAAGGGGTGAAGTCACAGAGTGTGAGGTGAAGCTGAACGGTCAGGCTATGGAGATCGTCAACTCTTAAGTATCTGGGCAGTGTGTTGAGTAAAGATGGAACTATGGATGAAGAGGTGCGGGAGAGGGTACAGCAGGGTAAGAGGGTTGTAGGAACGCTAAAAGCAGTAACAAGAAATAGGGTGGTCAGTATGGAAGTGAAGAAGTCCTTGCATGACAGTGTGGTAATCCCGACACCGACTTACGGAAGCGAAGCATGGACGTTGGTTGAGAGACTCGGACCAAGAGTGAGAGCAGTGGAAATGAATTACTTAAGGAGTGCGTGCGGAGTTACATGGAGGGATAGACAGACTAATGAGGAAGTAAGAAGGAGGTGTGGTGTGGAGGTAGATGTGCTGGAAAGTGTGAAAAGGAACAACTTGAGATGGTTCGGCCATATGGAACGTATGGAAAGCGAGAGAATGACTAAGAGGGTGTACGAGAGCGAGGTGGAGGGACAGAGGGGGAGAGGTAGACCGAATATGAGGTGGAAGGATGGAGTGAGGAACTACATGAACGAAGGCGGTGCTGGTTGGGGGGAGGGGCGTCGACTGACTGGGGACAGAGGTGCATGGAGGCGGTTCGTTCGTGGCCACCCCTTCGGGGATCACGGCATCAGGCAATAGATAGATAGAACTTATCAAAATCGCTATGAAGAAACAACACTTACTAAAATAAAGTTTATGAAATAATGTATAGCTTGCTAACTATATAACAAAAACAGGGATGACAAACAAGAACTTATCAAAATCATAATGTGGAAATAACTATTTAGCAATAATAATTTAAAACTTGCAAAATAAACAAACCAAAACGTATACGAACACAGTAAAAAGACAAAATAACTAATCAAAATCGCGATGTGAAAAACCATTAAGTAAAATATATAAACAAAATATCAAATAAAACTAAATTTATAACTTCCAAGTTCAAATCTCTGCCACAAATTTTAAGTACTGTAAATTAATTAAAAACATTTAAATAACCTTTAAATCTACTAGTACATATAGTACAATAAATTAAAAAAATACATCTGAATGAGTGAGTTATTAATTTATAAAACATGCAAAATTAACTAAAACTTGGACAAAGACCATATAATGGCAAAAGAACTAATCAAAATTGCTATGTGGAAAAAAACGCTTTAGCAAAATCACTCATTTAATACTATTTCATGATCTTCACATGTGAGGCCTTTAGCTACATAAAATGTTTTGTTTGCCGCAATAAATACTCTACATTTACATATTCCTAAGAAAATTATTAAATCATTAATGTAGGCAGACTAGGATACCTTTGGACAAACTATAAAGTTAGAATTTAAAACTTGCAAAATAAACAAACCAAAACTTAAACAAACACCGTAAAAAGAAAAAACTAATGAAAATCGCTATGTGGAAAAAACGCTTAAGTCAAATAATTTATAAATAAAACAATCCACCACATAGGGTATACATTACTACATGAGCAAGTTAAACTCCATTTATGATAAAGACAAGCTGTATCAATTTCACTCCCGGTCAACTCGGCACAGGATTAGTTAAGAAAATTAAATTACAGTTGGTACAGCCAAAAGAATCTGTTCTTTAGTAGCCATAAATTGTGAAAAATATATTTTAAAACTTGCAAAATAAGCAAAAAGAGAACACTAATATAAATTAATATTTTTTTTCATCACCCAACTTTACTTCTAAACTAAATGAAATCAACAAATACATGTGGCACTCCAAAGACTAACCAAGGATAATCACATTACATAATCAAGACAAAAGAACTTAATCAAAATCACCTTTGGAAAGAACGCTTTAGCAAATTAATTCCTCTAAATAAAATTGTATTCTAAAGGCAGATTGATATAAACTTTAAAATAGGCATTAACTTTATATTGCAACATAAGTTATCAAAATTTTACTAGTCCAAAGCTATTTGAAATTTCTCTGGCAAGGAAAACCGATCATCATTTAAGTTTATGCGCTATCTTTTACATTAACCATTTATTTTGACTGTACACTAGGGTTATATTAGATGGGTTAAATTAGATAAGTTAGATTAGATTAGATACCGTAAGTTAGATTAGATACCTTAAGTTAGATTAGATACCGTAAGTTAAATTAGATACCGTAAGTTAAATTAGATACCGTAAGTTAAATTAGATACCGTAAGTTAAATTAGATACCGTAAGTTAAATTAGATACCGTAAGTTAGATTAGATACCGTAAGTTAGATTAGATACCGTAAGTTAGATTAGATACCGTAAGTTAGATTAGATACCGTAAGTTAGATTAGATACTGTAAGTTAGATTAGATGGGATAGACTAAAGAAGTTAGATTATGGTTAGATTAGGCATGTTAGTTTGAGTTAGGTTAGGAGCTGGGATTAAACTGACCGAGGTTGTAATTGATGGTACCCTAATAATCAAAGGATTAGAAGGTATAGCTACTAACAAATGCTCGTTAGTTTATGCAAATAGATTAATTATAATTTAAAACTTTCAAAATAAACAAACAAAACTTACAGTAAAAAGACAATACTAATAAAAATCGCTGTGGAAACTACGCTTAAGTGAAATTATAATTTAAAACTTGCAAAATAAAAAACCAAAACTAATACGAACACAGTAAAAAGACAAAAAAACTAATCAAAATCTCTATGTGGAAACAACGTGTAAGTAAAATAATTTATAAATAAAAGAAAAATCAAATTTAGATTGATTTTCGGACAAAATCGGCTATATATATTAATGCATTTATTTATATATTCCATTTTTATCACTCTAACACCAAACCTCCCAAAGAAATTAATGAAAGCAAGCATGTGATCCACCGGGATTCGAACCTGGGTTACCACACAGATTTTAAACACTAACCGTTACACCATCAAGGCTAGTGGATTTTATCCGAATATCAATCTAAATGGATATTGTGGCATAAAGAAAATCGCAAGAACTAAAAAAAAAAATCCAGTAACCGCACATTTATAGGTATCCTGTTCCTACCCATTTCTCACTTTGGTTTTGCCCCATTTAATTTTAGATTGAAAAGTTCTATTAATTTGGTAATATAATTAAAATTTAAATCTTTCAAAATAAACAAACTAAAACTTATTCGAACACTGTAAAATGGCAAAACTAATAAAAATAAAAATAAAATTAAAACAAACTAAAGTTTCTGTTCAAATTTATATAACCAACTCTTTAAAATTAAATTATATCTAAACGACAACTACAAATCTACGCAGAAATTTTTATTTAAATTTATCTGAAATGAAACTGAAAACCTCAAACTTATAATATCAAAGTTTAATTAAAGATATTTTACCACATTTTGTGTGATCAATTTCAAGACTTCACGTGCCATTTACGTATAACACCCTGTAAATCATTCATTACAAACCCCAATGTACTTTAACAAAATAATGAAAGCATATGGTCCTCCCGGGATTCGAACTCGGGACACTACACTCAGAACATAAGCACTTAAACCATTACACCACCAACAGTTATCATAATACATACATACATACAGTACATGGTTTTGATTCAGACATTCACCCCCTTACTTTGGCAATTTTATGACTGCCGTATGTGTAGGTTTTCCTGGCAAGCAATAGTGAGCCTGTATTTTAGGAAGTGGCCTTCGGCTAGGACATTCTTCTATCGAAAAATGTAAAAATATATCTCTAAGAGGGGTTTTGATATTTTTCTAAGCTTGATTGAAGTCTTGAGGAAACTAAAGAAATATATAGATTAAAAAATGCATAACCACCTCCCCTGAAGGACATCGGACTGACATTAATACAACACAGAGCAAGCCAAACTTAATGACATCCAGGACATGACTTATTAGCGCCACCGTACTAAAGGTCTACTTATCTTTGATGGAAGAGTGTGGTCCGATTATTGTAGTTCCCCCAAACAGTCCCGTGTCCGGTAGACCAAAGCTGCCCCAGATGCTCGGCCCCCGAAGAAGCCAGGGTGAGAAGAGATCGGAGTCTCAAACTGGAGCAATTTAGTTTGAAAAATGAGTATGACTAAGATTACAAGAAAATGATCATGAAATATCATTGTTTTGGCCATATCACCTAACACAAATTTAACTATAAACCACAATTTCATTTTTGTATATACAATAAAATAGACAACAAAAAAGTACTGTGTTCTTTGGACTCGCTGGAAGAGATCCATCTGAGAGGGCAGCAGGGGAGGGAATATTCAGTGTGGTCCAGTTGGTTTGTGTAGGCCGCACCACCTGTTAAGGAAATGAGTTCAGTCAGGGTTGGTCAATAGAAAAAAAGTGGATTTTGCATTTGTAATTCACTTCAAATCTGTAAAATTAATTAAAAAATGTAAGTAGCATATACATTTCCTTAATCAGTCTAGTTGACCAACCCCAGCTATGGGGTATGTGCCCTAGTATATAGATAAAATAGAAAAGAGTTATATCAACCAACCAGCTTTCTCTTCTAATTGCGGAGGGGCACTGGGTGGAGCTTTTGTTTCCCGGACGTTTCCGCACCCTCCTCAGCTCCCCGCAATGGAGTGCCTTCGGTCACCCAGGCTTTATTGTGGTAGGCAGGGAGGGTTCTGTGGGGCCGCTCGGTTATGGCCTTTGCCTTGCTCGGGGCCGTTTGGCCAGGTAGCCGGAGGAACAACAAAATTAAAATATATAGAGTACTTAAATATATGCATCTAATAATCATACAAAACTCCTAAATCCGTCGCAGATTGCTTTAGTAGCGATAAATCTGATTATAATGACGAACTATAGAGTGAATGCGAAACAATACCCTAAGAATAGGAACTTTAAATGTGGATTATCTTCGAGCTCAGTCTCTTGTCGGCCACCCCTAGCAATGGGATATGTGCCTCAGTATATACTGTACATATGTGCCTCAGTATATACTGTACATATGTGCCTCAGTATATACTGTACATACATTACGAGATTGTGCAACAATATATAGAAAAGATCTAAATTACTTTTATAAAATTAGCATTTCCACTATTTCAGTTTAAGTAACGCCCCGTTCCCAACACTAAATCAATTACAAATCCCAATGTACTTTAATAAAATAATGAAAGCATATAGTCCTCCCGGGATTCGAACTAAAGACACCACACCCAGAACATAAGCATCTAAACCATTACACCACCAACACAGAAAAGCTTAAAAGTTAGAGTAGTTATTAGGATTAAATTTTATAGGGAATTTTACTATAACTCTGCATCACTTCGGTACCATAATCAAATTCTATAATGGACAAGTATTTACTAAACAACATAAGCTAGCTGTGAGAGCGAGATCTGTCAAGTGGGCTGTTCACGCGTAGCATGATTTGTGGGGGCTGTTTAGAGCTACTCCGGTTAACCATTATATAATAGTTTTAATCTTTACATAGGCCTTCAGCTAAATATAAATCTTAAGTTCACCAGATAATATAAACTACATTACATAAGTAACACTCCGTTCTTAACATTAATAATCAATTACAAAACTCCATGTACTTATATTTTATCAATTTCACCACAACACCAAACACTTCCAATTAAATTAATGAAAGCATATGTGATCCACCGGGATTCGAACTTGGGTAATCAGATTTTTAAACAATTATGATCAACTCTACTCCCGGTCAACTAATCACTTTTACAGGTTTAGTACCGTTGATTCAGCCAAAACCAATAGTTCGCAGTAACAAATGTTGAGCTGAGGAGACGTTTAGGTATAAAGAGTATTAGCGAGGTGATGCGTACAAGTAGACTGGGATGGTATGGACATGTGGAGAGAATGAATTAACAAAATTGGGTGAAAAAATGCAAGTCTGTGATTGTGGAGGGAGCTGCACCAAGGGGTGGACTGAGGAAGACCTGGGATCGGACTATACGTGCCGATCTGAAATCCAAGAACTTGACAAGTGAAGCAGCCCTTAACAGGGTTGCCTGGAACACCGCCATTAGGACAAGAGACTGAAACTGCACTTATGTGTGGAACACGGTCTTAAAAATGTTCTGTATGTATGTATGTATGTATGTATGTATGTATGTATGTATGTATGTATGTATGTAGAGCCTTTAATTTCAGCTCATGGTTAATTGCCATCTCATTATTTTGATTACTAGTCTATTCATATTTTTTCACCAACCAACTTTACTTCTAAACTCAAATCAACAAATACATGTGGCACTCCAAGGACTCGAACCTTAGATACTCACACCGAAATTCTGCACATTTATGCATTAAGCTATAAAGACTAGATAAGATGTAGCCATGTTGTGAATTTTGAGAACCTGGCGAAAATACGCAGAGACATGGCAGTATAATTTTTACATTAAGAAATTAGAAAATAGATGCAAAGTTATTCAATTACGATCAGCTCGAAAGACTAGGATTTGTGCTAAACTCAGACATTAACTCAATGCTGCGATATAAATAGTACTAGCCTAGTCAAACGCTACTAGAAACCGTTTATGAGCAAGTTTATTGTTGAACTATAGATTTTGACCGTACAGAAGTAGAGTAGGTCAGTTTATGTGCATTTTTTGGGTTAAGTTAGTTGTTGTTGTTGTTGTTGTTCCCCAAGCTGCCTGGCCGAACAGCCCCAAGGCCCCGAGCAAGGCAAAAGCCATAATTGAGCGCCCCCACGGAACCCTCCCTGCCGACAACAATAAAGACTGGGTGACCGAAGCCACTCCATGGCGGGGAGCGGAGGCGGGTGCGGAAATGCCTGGTAAACCAAAGCCCCACCCAGGGCCCTGTGCTCCTCAGCAAATATGAAGAGAAAGTGGAGGGGTAAAGGAAAAATGTGACGCTTTGGCTTCCAATCTTATTAGATTGGGAGGTCAATCCACGGAAGAGACGCCGTCACTTGAGCTCTAGAAAATATATAAGTAAAAGGAACAGTCAGTAAGCTATGGGTATGGCAGAGATCGCGCAGTTCTCACTCTGATAGACCAGCCCATCACCAGGTTAAGTTAGTAATGTTAGTTTGAGTTAGTTTAGGAGCTGGGGTTGACCTGGGAGTGGTATTGGCATTACACTTTTTAGCCTATACAGTAAATACTTACACCCCGTTCTTAACATTAATAATCCATTACACCCCAATGTACTTTAATAAACTAATGAAAGCATATGGTCCTCCCGGGATTCAACCTCTGGACAGCACACCAACATAAGCATCTAAACCATTCCACCAAATTGAGGTACACTAGTTTTAATTATCCTCTTACTGTCCCAATATATAATACATTTTTATTAATTTCACTCCAACACCAAACGCCTCCCATTGAAATTAATGATAGCCAGCATGTGATTCACCGGGATTCGAACCTGGGTTACCACACAGATTTTAAACCCTAACTATTACAGCATCAAGGCCGTAATATCCACAAAAAAAACATACATGCTGCCCGAGAACAGCCCTAGGAACAGAACTCCTTCCCACACCAAGCTTCTCCTTATTGAAAGAGTCTTATCCAAAACTTAGAGGGCAGGAGGCTAGGAATCCTCCTCTCCTTTTATAATTCTACTAGAGACAGAAAGGGGCGAGCGAACGCGAAAGTGGTCCCGGACCTTGAGAATACAACTAAATGTTTCTGTTCAGGCTCTGTCTCTTGTCGGCCACCCCAGCACTGGGGTAGGTGCCAGAGTATATACATACTTTACAAGGATTTTACACTGCATTACATGTTTGACCATTACAAACTTCCGTGTCAGTTTCACTTTGCATTAAACAAGGCCATCAATGGAATCTTCAAAGACAACTTTTCGGAGTTGGGGAGGGTTTATACCAGTGCCATGGCCACTCCAAGAATAACTTTACCTCCATGATAACATGGTTCAGTCTGTATACACCAAGGACAGTCACTGCTCAAGGACAGAGCCATTGTACGGATAGAGATTGCAGGGGGCAGTAATTATAGAGATTTTTTTCTTTTCTGGCAAACCCTAGAGTCGCCTCTCAACACTAATTTGGAAATTGGCGGAATATGGTTTCTGCAATCCGACACAAAATGCAGAGGCTTTTATCCTCCAGGGTTAAAATATACAATAACTTTCTGTAAGACTACAGTACTTATCTTTTATGAAGGGTTGTAGTCTGGCTGGTTTGTGTTCTTTTAGTTTCCCAGACTGGCCAAACAGTCTTGAGTACGGTAGATCTAAGACGCTCCAGGTACTTGGGCCCAGGATGATGAGCGGTTGAGGGAAATCAGCCCCTGGGCCAATGACCCCCCCCCGACATCCGCAGCCACCCTTTTCAGCAGTCTGGTGAGGAAAATGCTTACGGTCAGGGTTAGTCATTAGGAAAACAGTTGATTTATGATTTTTCATTCGAATTCTCAGCAGATTGAACTTAAAATGCTGCATATATGAAATACAGGTTTAATCAATGAAAGCAATTTTAATATACAGTACATTCAATAAGTTTTGAAATGCATCCAATTAAAAAATTACAATCTTTCAAAATATATTTGGATGGGGGGTCTAGGGGGCATTTTGTTTTAAACTTTAGAAGTCTAGGGAGCAAACTAACATTTGTACCAGTAATAGAATATAAAAAGGTACCTATTCAAACCACACTATGTAGGGTTACTAAGTAAAGTCAGGTAGATAGCAAATAAATGGCCCAATCTATACAATATCGCAAAATGTGAACTATAGTTTGTGTGGCATTGGCATGGGACAACTATAAACCTTATAATGGAGTTTCATTGGTATTGAGGTTGCCAAAACTATTTTCCAAAATAAACAAACCAAAACTGGGACAGCAATTAAAGGCAAAATAACTTTTCAAAATCGCTGTGGAAATAACACTTTAGCAAAATATAGCATCAAACTGCAATATAAAATTTAAACCAAAATAATTTGATAAATACTTATTACTTTGTCATAAATAATCAATTATATATAATTATACAACTACAAAGAAGTTACTGTACAGAAGATTAGGTAACACTATAAAATATAAGGATATCAAATATTTTGTACCATGAATTTTTTTGAAGATTAGAATTCATATTTTTTCACTAACTAACTTTACTTCTAAACTCAAAGAAATCAACGAATACTGTGGCACTCCCAGGACTAACCTAGGATACTTGCACCGGCATTCCGCGCATTTATGTATTACGCTATCAAGAAGTTTCGCTTATCTATACATTACTTTTAAAATTTATTAATAATTTTAACGGAAATAAAATTTAAGGCTTTGTCTATTACTTTATACATTTTAAATTCGTAGGGATGGTAGTTCAGTTAAGATCGCTACTATTGGTAGCAATATTCCTAAATTACAGGCTCAATAGCCTCGCCAGGAAACAAAATAAACCTAAATGACACTTAACATCTTAAAATCGCCTAACTAATGGAGTGAACTTAAAATCTCAAAACTAAATATAGTATGGCTAAAAAGGAGGAAGAAAGGGGTCCAGAAAATCCAAAGCTCCCCTTAAGCTAAATAAATTACCAAATGTTCTCCCGATAGAAAACTAATGACAAGACTAATAATTATGATCGATCAATAAAACTTTCTCAACTCAGCCCCTTGCAGGAGTTTAGTTTAGTTCTATTAGGTTAGCAGAAGTTAAATTTAGCATAGGTTAGATTAATTAAGGGTTAAGTTAGCTAGATTGGTTAGTTTAGCATAGGTTAGCAGAAGTTAAATTTAGCATAAGTTAGATTAATTAAGGGTTAAGTTATCTAGATTGGTTAGTTTAGCATAGGTTAGCAGAAGTTAAATTTAGCATATGTTGGCTTAATTATGGGTTAAGTTAGCTAGATTGGTTAGTTTAGGAGCTGGGATTGAGTTAACGGAAGATGAAATATACTGTATATCGATCCTTCTACGATCATGAAAAAGTTACATTAATTCAATGGTCTATTTTGTTTAAAGTTTGCGAACAGTTTACTCCATTAGCATTTGATTTCTCGCTAATTAGTTGACAGGAAATCTCTACTCTTTATCAATTCATATTGGTTTTCACCAACCCATCAATTAATTTACAAATAAACCTAACTAATTAAATCAATGAAAGCTATGAATACATGTGGCAATCCAAGGACTTGAACCTAGGATACTCATACCGAAATTCCGCACATTTATACATTACTCTTATCAATTATCATTATATTGAGTTGGATGGACTGGATTGCATTGGATTGTTCTTATTTATTATGTTTTCCCCACTAACCAACTTTACTCCTAAACTCTATTAATGAAATTAACACATGTGGCAGTCCGGGGATTCGAACCCAGGACGCTCACACCGAAAATCTACACTTATGCATTGCACCACATAGCGATTTTGAATAGTTTCTTTGAGTTTATCTTGTGTCGTCCCAGTTTTGGTTAGTTTATTTTGCATTTTTAAAAGCTCGATGGAGGTTTAGCGAGTAAATTAAATAATAAAAATCTAACAAATAATATATTAAAAAATAAACCCTGTCCCGTTAAGCCAAGTGTCCTTTGACTGTATGAAAAGTAATGCAAAATACAAGACATCTTTCCTAATCTGAAAACAAATCGTCTAATGTTCGCTAAAAAATAAAATATGAAATAGAAGGGGGATGTAATGGATGTTTTGCTTATAATTTGATGAAGGTCTAGGAAGGAAACTAGAAAAAATTACGAATACATTCAAAAATCGCCCAAAAAGTGAAGCATCTCCCCTTAAGCAGACTAGATTGACTTAACTTTACTGTAATGCATGCAAATTAAATTTATATATAAACTATATTGTACACTATTTGCACTAATAAAACTGCACTTTATTAAAAGTATTACCGGCATATGATGTTGGATAACATTCACTTAATAAACCAACTGTACCAATGATTATATAGATTCCACAGAACAGGTACTATGTATATAATTAAGGTGGTCATTTACAGCATCTAAATTTCATCGGTGTCCAAGATGCTAGGCGAAAACATAACTAGAATGCCTAAATTATTAGTCTTGTGTTCAGGGCATATCACAACCGAGATCCACATAGGCGTCTTGAGAGCTCTTATAGGTTGGCAACGGGACTCAAGTTAACCCACGAATTCTAGGTCTCGATCGACCTGACTCAGAGCAGGTTAACCAAATCCTGCGAGGCAACCCTAGTCATAAGATACTTACCAAAGGTCGAGCTATGAACTTTAAATCAATGAAACTAATGAATACATGTGGTACTCCAAGGACTCTAACCTAGGATAATCGCACCGAGGGGATGGCTACTTAAGAACCGCCTGGATATGCCTCCATAGGACGAGGCAACTCTGTAAATTATTTCTACCTTGGTCCTGTTCTCAGGGAGGATTCTAATGTTTTTTTTTTTCCCTATGTATTATTTCTACCTTGTTCCTGTTCTCGGGAAGGATTCGCAGTTTTTGTTTTGTTTTGGGAGTGAGCGAGACAAAAGGTAGAACTGCCTGTATCGAGTGCCTCCCGCAGAGTTGAAAGAGGGACAGGGCCAAAATCAAGGGACGTTAGAGCCAAAATGCTAAAGGGGGGGGGAGAGGGTTTTTTTGTCTGGGCCCCCGTGTCCCTCATGTTTAGCCCCATTATTTAGAAATCTTGGGACTATGCCAACTAGCTTAGCGATTTTAATAACTTTAAACCTTTTGTTTGTCAATATTAGGAACTTTCACGCCATTAAGGTGTAAAAAAAATGCTTGCCCTGGCTGGGGCATGACAAAATATTAATTATATAAAAAAATTACTTCAATTGCATGAAAGGTCCGAATATTGCCAAAGAAACTGGGTTAAAGATGATAAAATTGCCAAATGTTATAAAATTTCAGAACTAATGGGGCTAAACATGGAGAAGGGGGTCCAGAAAAAGCCAGCCATCCCCCCTCAATGCTTAAGGGGGGATGGCCGTTTTTTTATGGGTCCCCGTCTCCCTCATGTTTAGCCCCATTAATTTAGAAATCTTGGGACTATGCCAACTAGTTTATCGATTTTAATAACTTTAAACTTTTGTTTTTAAATAGTAGGACCTTTCACGCCATTAAGGTTTATTTGTTTTCCTGCCGACCGATAGCGAGCCTGTAGTTTCAGGAAGAATCGCCTTTCGGTCGGGATATCTATTCTACCAAAATATTTATAAATTTAACTTGAATGGGGATCGCGAGTCTGAGCGGGTGGTGGTGGATGAGATACAATTCGAAATTGAATCCAATTAAATTAATGCCAAAGGTTATACATTACTCAGTCCTATTATAGTTTGGGATGAATAGGTTTTATACATGTCAACAATAACCATGCCCCATAAGATTTAAGTTAGTTATCAGACATATTAAACAGAGATAAAAGTTTATGTACCGGTATATTAAAAGTTCAATGATTTAAATCAGATTTTCACATGTGCGAGAGATCTCAATCTCCAAAATATACTGCATATACTGTACAATCTTTATGACCCATACATAATTCCTGTAATATGCGTAAGAGAAAAGGCAGGTTACAATAATACAAGTGAAGACCGTTTTGTCCAGTGTTACAGCCTCGCGTCCTAAATGGCGAGAAAGATTCTATTTTTATTTTTTTTTTTTGTCTATGTATTATTTCTACCTTGTTCCTGTTCTCGGAAAGGATTCGCGTTTTTTTTTTTTTTTGTGAGACAAAAGGTATAACTGCCTGTATCGAGTGCCTCTCCCAGAGTTGAAAGAGTGACAGGGCCAAAATCAAGGGACGTTAGAGCCAAAATACTAAAGGGGGGGGATGGTAGTTTTTTCTGGGCCCCAGTCTCCCTCATGTTTAGCCCCATTATTTAGAAATTTTGGGACTATGCCAACTAGTTTAGCGATTTTAATAACTTTAAACCTTTTGTTTGTCAATATTAAGACCCTTCACGCCATTTGGGTGTAAATGTTTTCCTGCTCTGGCTGGGGCATGACAGAATATTAATTATATAACAAATTGACCTCAATTGCATGAAAGGTCCGAATATTGCCAAAGAAACTGGGTTAAAGATGTTAAAATTGCCAAATGTTATAAAATTTCAGAACTAATGGGGTTAAACATGGAGAAGGGGGTCCAGAAAAAGCCAGCCATCCCCCCTTACTGCTTAAGGAGGGATGGCAGTTTTTTCTGGGACCCCGTCTCCCTTATGCTTAGCCCCATTAGTTCAGAAATCTTCGGTCTATGCCAACTGGTTTAGCGATTTTAATAACTGTAAACCTTTTCTTTGTCAATATTAGGGCCTTCCATGCCATTAAGGTATAATTTTTGTCCTGCCGACCTATAGGGAGACTGTAGTTTCAGGAAGAATCTCCTTTCGGTCGGGATATCTATTCTACCAACAAATTTATAAATTTAACTTGAATGGGGATCACGAGTCTGAGCGGGTGGTGGTGGATGGGATAAAATTCCAAATGAATCTACTACTTTTAAGCTCCTCGGTGGTCTAGTGGTTTGAGTGTTAGAGTGCTGCACCACTGGCCTGGGTTCGAACCCTGGCTGGGGCATGACAAAATATTAATTATATAAAAAATGTACCTCAATTGCATGAAAGGTCCGAATATTGCCAAAGAAACTGGGTTAAAGATGTTAAAATTGCCAAATGTTATAAAATTTCAGAACTAATGGGGCTAAACATGGAGAAGGGGGTCCAGAAAAAACCTAACCAGCCCGCCTTAATGCCAGAGGGGAAGGCCACAAATGAACTGCCTGGATAAGTTTCCATAGGACGAGGCAACCATTACATTATTTCTACCTTGGTCCTGTTCTCCGGACGGATTAGGTATTTATTTATTTATTTTTTCTATGAGAGTGAGTGAGACAAAAGGTAGAACTGCCGGTATCGAGTGCCTCTCCAGAGTTGAAAGTGTGACAGGGCCAAAGTCAAGGGACGTTAGAGCCAAAATGCGTAATTGGGGAAGAGTTTTTTTCTGCATGGAGTACTCTGTTAGAGATGGTGGTAGGGGCAAGGAACATCCATATTTTCAAGACAAAATTTGATGAAAGTAGACAGACGGGACAACACTAGCTTAGCTCAACTCTTGTAAACTACAATTAGGTAAACTCCAAATCGGTAAATGCAAAATACAATGACTTATCTGTATTTGGAAGAGGTGTATACTGTAGCAAGGTACAGAGGTGTGTCGTCCCCAGTCTGGTTCCAACTCCAGGACATCCATCTGTGGACAACATTTATTCATTAATTATTTTGACTAAGTATTTACTTAAAGTACTTTTATCAGGTTTGTTATTGTTTAAACAATCTCAAATATCATTAACTTATGGCAGTTAATAAAATGGCAATTTTACATAATATTACACATTACAACCAAGCTGTTCATCCTGTAAGATTAAAATTTAAAGTGTAAAGATTAAGAAAATTAAATATTTACAGTAACCGTGATTAAATTACCATCTAGAGCGACAAAGCACCCAACATCTCTAAGCTTCAATCGATAATCTCAGGGCCTCGCAAGAGTCACAGGCTACTAAATAGCCTACGGTCCCGAGGTGGAGAAAAAGAAAACAAAAATCCTCCCCGTCTGGTTCCAACTCTAGATCACTACCGCCATCTGTGGACAACATTTATTCATTAATGCTTTTCACTATGTAATGTTCTGTCTTTTACTGTCTTACTTTTCCTTCTGGGGGCAGGGGGGCTAGGAATCCTCCCCTTGTAAAATTCTCCTACTCATTGCGACAGTAAGGGGCGAGGGAACACATAAGTGGTCCCGAACCCTGAGAATTTGAACCCTTTAATGTTTTTATCTGTTTCGGGCTCTTGTCTCGAGTCAGCCACACCCAGCAATGGGGCATGTGCCTCAGTATATACAGTACACATTTATTTTTCTCTATGTTTATTAGTTTCTTCAGTCAGAGCTATGAATTAAATATGTATTTAATCATTAACCCTATGGCTGTGGGACCCGTTCAGAACCTTCTGGCAATTTAAAGCAATTTACAGGCCTCTTAACCCGTGGAGCCCCGGCTAGTTTTGTAATGTTTGCGCACCAGAACCCGGCCGGTTTTCAAAAAATGGTTTTATTCCAGAAACAATAGCGAATGGGTTAGGAATGAAGGAAAAACCACAAAAAACCGCTCAAAAAGCTTAAAAAATGGTCCTACAGAGCCCCCGAAAACGGATTTTACAGGAGTAAAAAATTGAAGGCAATTATCCCAAAAAAACAAGGTTATTGCGCGCTCGCGTGCACGCACGTGGACTTTGAGTTTTCAACCATCGGCACGGTTGCGTGGGATACGTATACAGTTCCCATACAAATCTGAGCCCTCTTGAGTGGCTACACCTGAGGTTACGGTCGGCGCAATTAGGGTGACGCGTCAGGCGCGTCTCTGGGGCTGTGCGTTACATACATCGCCGACGCGTCAGACGCGTCGCTGGGGCTGGACGGGTTAAACCTGTGGAGACTAATGCGAGTGAGTGGGAGCGCATCAGGCGCCCCAGTCGTCTTGAATTCAATTAAATTAATGCCAAAGGTTATACATTACTCAGTCCTATTATGGTTTGAGACGAATAGTTTTATACATTTCAACAATAACCATGCCCCATAAGATTTAAGTTGGTTATCAGACATTATATTGAACATAGAGATTAAAGTTTATGTACCGGTAACACTTCAGTGATTTATATCAGATTTTCACATGCACGAGAGATCGCAATCTCCAAAATATACTGTATATACTGTACAATCTTTATGACCCATACATAATTCCTGTAATATGCATAAGAGACAAAAGGCAAGTTACAATAATAAAAGTTAAGACCGTTTTGTCCAGTGTTACAGTCTCACGTCCTAAATGGCAGCTTTCCAGGCAGCCCTGTCCAGGGCTGCTTCCTTTGTCTAGTTCTTTTCCACTGTATTGTTGGCATTTTGTCATTGTTTAAATCAATGCGAAGACCATATTGCACCAGGTTAGGTGATGAAGTTACTAACAATTTAAGGAATTTGTTGGAGTAATGGGGTTTGGCCAAAAAGGGAAATTACCACAACAATTTAGGCAAGAGTTGTGTTATCGGGTGTTTAACCTATATCCCTTTGAAAGAACATTAGCCTAACCTAACAACCTTACCTAACCTATCCTAGTATTATGGGTGGGGGCTACCGCCCCCGCTTGTTTGACATAAACTTGCGTGTTTACACGACCTACACCCGGTAACTACTCCTTCCACAATTTGTGCTACAATGGCATGAATCACATTAAAAACAGCCATGTACTGTCTGGAAAAGTCTCGCATGTGCAAGTACTTTGCTCTTAACTTATTCAGGGGACCTTACAAGTGCTATATTCATAATTGCGTAAATATTATTTTCCCTTCCATTTGAAATTGAGAATACATTCCATAGAGGAAGTAATAACTATATGAAAACCTACACTAATTAAATTACACCTGGTCAAATCAAACCCTTGTTAAAGTTGTTATTTTTGGTTAGTGATAAGTTAACCTCTTCAATACCATATTTTTTATATTCTGGTTATCATTAGACTATTTTCTTTATCTTATAATCAACCTGTATAAGTTAGGATACCCATGTTAGTATAAAGCCCACGACTATACTATATAAAGTTAGGACCAGTAGTATAGGTTAGGATACAGCCCACTGCCCATGACTATACAAGGTAAAGTTATGATAGGTTGTATAGGTTAGGATACCCAGGTTATTATACAACCCACGACTATACAAGGTAAAGTTATGATAGGTTGTATAGGTTAGGATACCCAGGTTAGTATACAACCCACGACTATACAAGGTAAAGTTATGATAGGTTGTATAGGTTAGGATACCCAGGTTAGTATACAACCCACGACTATACAAGGTAAAGTTATGATAGGTTAGGATACCCAGGTTATTATACAACCCACGACTATACAAGGTAAAGTTATGATAGGTTGTATAGGTTAGGATACCCAGGTTAGTATACAACCCACGACTATACAAGGTAAAGTTATGATAGGTTAGGATACCCAGGTTATTATACAACCCACGACTATACAAGGTAAAGTTATGATAGGTTGTATAGGTTAGGATACCCAGGTTAGTATACAACCCACTATACAAGGTAAAGTTATGATAGGTTGTATAGGTTAGGATACCCAGGTTAGTATACAACGACTATACAAGGTAAAGTTATGACTGGTTGTATAGGTTAGGATACCCAGGTTAGTATACAACCCACGACTATACAAGGTAAAGTTATGATAGGTTGTATAGGTTAGGATACCCAGGTTAGTATACAACCCACGACTATACAAGGTAAAGTTATGACCGGTTGTATAGGTTAGGATACCCAGGTTAGCACGACTATACACGATAAAGTTAAGACCAGTTTTACGAGTTAGGATACCCTTGTTTTGTATACAGCCAACGACTATAGCCTACAAGATAAAGTTATGACCGGTTGTATTAGTATAAGTTAGTTCTGTATACCTTACCCCATTTAGTATAAAGCCCACGACAACACCAGATAAAGTTATGACCAGTTTTATAGGTTAGAATACCTGTTGGTATACAACCCATGACTATACAAGATTAAGTTATACCGGTGGTATAGGTTAGGATACCCAGGTTAGTATAAAACCCACAACTAAAGATAAAATTATGACAGGTTGTATAGGTTAGGTTACCCAGGTTAGTAGTATACAGCGAGTTAGGATGTGGGGTTGACCTGACCAGAGAGTGAATATGGAACCCTCAGTTTACTCTAAAAGAGGTAGGTTATTTTGGTAGATTTATTAGTTTACTCGCTAGACCTGTCTAGCGTTAACAACAAAAAATTGTCCAGGCCGAAGGCCGCTTCCTAAGTTCTCCTAAAGCTAGAGGATATATTGCTCGCCAGAATAAAAATAGATATCTAAATGGCACGAAAGGTCTTAAAATAGCAAAACTAGGCTAATGCAGCGAACTTCTTAAAAACTTATAACTATTGGGAAGAAACGGGAAGCAAAAGGAGACCAGAAAAAACTACCGTACTATCTCTTGTTCCTGTATGACTACCAAATCCCCATAATGTTCAAAATAAATAGTTTGCCTAAAACATTTAGGCGTGAAATAGACACCTGAAAAATAGCACTCGTCACGAGCAATTTCAAATAAGATTGTCAAAGGAAATATAAATAAAATTATGTTACAGGGTACTACACATTTGGGTTAATATACAGGAAACGCAACGTGTTTTTCAGATATTTTGTTATGGTATTTTTATTTTCTTTTTGGTGTTTTAGTGGAATCTAGTGATGAAATTGAATGGGAATGAAGCATTTACCAATTATCCATCAATCTAAAGACACGCCCCCCCCCCCCCCCCCCCGATAGTGGGGAGGGTTGTGAAGATCAGGGAAATTGAGGGGTACAAAGCATATAGAACACTATAATACACATTTGTAACTAAAATTTGGCTCGGGTTTTGTGAATTTCCAGACCCATAAAACCAGACTTTTTGAAAACCCGAGCCAAGTTTTGACGAAACTTGGCTCGGATTGAACTAATTTTCATGTTAAATTTACACAGTAACCCTAATAAAATCTTTTGAGTTTTCATAGGGTTAACATTAGCCTAACCTAACTAAGTAAGAATCGGGTTAACATTAGCCTAACCTAACAACCTTACCTAACCTAACCTAGTAAGAATGGGGGGTATCATTCAAGGCTACAGGACTCTTCTTCTTCTTACCTCTGACCGGGTAGAAGCTATCCTAGTGTTTACTAGCCTAGTATACCCACTTTGAAAGGACATTAACCTAACAACCTTACCTAACCTATCCTAGTATTATGGGTGGGGGCTGCCGCCCCCAAACCCCCGCCATTGGACATTTTTGACTGATTTTTGGTGTATTTAACCAACTAACCTTAATGAGCACAGGATGTAGTGAGTTGAGGGTCGTCGGGTTGAGTGGCTTGAGACTGAGGGTAGGCTAGTTATGCGGAGAGTCGTCGGGTTGAATGGCTTCTGGCTGGGGTTGTCGAGTTAAAAGAAAGTTGTGCAATTATAGAGTTTGCAAGTCCAAAGGGTAATTTCTGGACAACAGCAAACTCGAATCGTGGAAAGTGCTTGCCTTTATTGTCTATTACCAAAGTAAGTACCTTGATACTTCGTTCTTGCACTGTCAACTCTCACACTTCCTTCCTCACCACCCTGTACACATCCTCAGACTGACAGTTGAAGATCCAGGACCTGTGTATCCAAGCCTGGCATCACCTGATTGGTCGATAGATATCACTTGTCAGTGGACTAAATCGTAATTGGTTGAACTAGATTATATTTGCCATAAGAGCATTACTCTCGCCAGCAGTATAGTTCATTGCATTCGCCACCAGAGTTCTCCGTTGTTGACGGACATGTCACGCAAATCAGCTCTCCCAGAAGAAGTGTAAACAAACTCTTAAAACTTAAATATCCATATAATATGTATTATGTTAGTTTCCTGGGAATGACTCTTCAAAAATTTGGAAAAAATCGCTTAATATGCTATTGAGCTTAATTGTTTACCAATATTGTAGCGCCTCCTGTATATTGACCCCCATTTTTAATGTTTTTTGGTCAATATGTATTTTAGGTCATGTGTTTTATGTAGACCTAATATATTTTCTCAGTTCCTTCATTGATCGAGTTTTAAAGTTTGCTTTCTTCTGCAAATGCATTTTAACCATTATTTAGCAATATTAAAATATGCCCCCGAAAACCGTATTTTGTCATTACCTTAACGCTTAACCCAATGTGAGACCTGCTGCCCCCAGACCCCTGCTTAAGTATGGATGTAATTTTTTTATTTTTATTAAGTTAAGACTAATAAAGCCATTCCAACAGCTTCCTCAGGGTGTCAAACCGGAACAACTTTGTAGACTAAGGAATATCAACCACTCGGGAGTTTGTCTATAAGGAAGTTGGAGCTGTAGACCTTGATATTTAATAAAAATGCAATAATACTGTAAGTTTCTGGTGGCTAAAGAGCAAGTCGACTTGGGTTTTATGTATGGTAATTCGGTCAAAATTTGGGAAAATATTAAGGAAACCACCCACCAATTATTTTCATTATTTTTTTTTTTAGTTTTAGTTTATTTGCATCAACATAGTGATTGGCATTAGTTTCAACCTCCGCAAAAATAGTTTTCCCCTTTATCCAACGATCTTAAGACACGGCACCCGATAGTGGGGAGGGCTATGAAGATCAGGGAAAATGTGGGGTTAAAGACAAAAAGGCGATATAATGGTTTTTAGGATGAAAGTTGGCTCGGGTTTTGTTGTTTTTCAACTTGAGAAAACTCCCAAAATGAAAAAACCCGAGCCAAGTTTTGGCAAAAGTTGGCTCGGATTTTAAGATTGTTCAGCTGCATAAAAGACAGGAAGTGCAAAAAAGAAGTTGGCTCCGTTTTTTTTGTTTTTCAACTTAAGAAAACCCCAAAATGAAAAAAAACAGTAAAGTTTTGGCAAAAGTTGGCGTAAAAGATGAAAATAAAGGGAAATATTGAAGAACTTATTCCAAAAACCCAGTAAGCTAATTATCCATTATCCAACAATTAAGCTACATTAAAGATATTAGCCTAACCTACCAACCTTACCTAACCTAACCTAGTATTATGAGTGGGGGCTGCCACCCCCACACCCCTGCTGGTTGGATGGTACATGGGATAGAAAATGAACTTACCCAGTAAGCTCATTATCCAACAATTAAGAAACATTAAAGATTTTAGCCTAACCTTACCTAACCTAACCTAGTATTATGGGTGGGGGCTGCCGCCCCCACACCCTTGCTGGTTGGATAGTACATTGGATAGAAAATTAGGTAAATTCCTAGTGTTAATTAGACTGAAATGCAGGGAAAAAGAGGTCTGTCGAGTCGTGTTGTGTGCCGTCTATGGAGAGATAATTATGTTTTGTTACAGTAGCTATAATTGCTTTAATGCATTTCCGCCGCTACTGAGATATATAGGAATTAAGTCATAGAAATTGAAGGGTGCGCGGTGTAAGTAACGCTAGAATAATACCGAAAAAACACTATAGGTGCAAATAAACTTTATATAAATTTTTAAATCTATAATAATAATAAATAACCAACCTTATGTAACAAAGGGACAGTGACGGCGTGTTCTGGACTTCTCCTCGTAATAATGGTGTGTACACCGCCAGTGATTTTTATCTGGCCGGTAATGGCAACGATGTCGACACCTAGGACACTCAACACTTTTAGGCAATATACCGTGGTCTGTAAGTATCTTAAGGGCTGCCTGGTTGTTTTGAGAAATTTCTATAATTATTGTATCAGGGGTAAGTGCACAACCACTACAGACACTGGCCATCCTGCAACTGACATTTAAAGCCATGCTGCCTGCCGGTGGGCTGGAGTTCAATGCACTCATTGGCTGAGTAAAATGACGTAATTGTCCATAATATTAATCCATGATTGGGAGACTCCTTCAATACAGTGACGTATGGGGACTTATACAAAAAAATAACCAATAATACGGCAGAAACATAGTGACGTGTTGATCATTAGTTCACATAGAGAAAGGCAGAGGGCGTTATATTCGAATATTGACGATAAAAGCGCTCCTCAATTATAGTATCAACATGGCTGACCTAGCGGGGTGGCGTCTGTGGGAAACACTGGACAAATATCGTTACAGGTTCTAGATCTCCCTTAATAGAATTTTTCGAGGGTTGACACTTATTTTAACATGGTGTATAGGTTATATTACATCCTAAATGAAATTTTAACAAATCTGTGAAAATTCTTGGGTTGTTTATATAATAGAAGTTACTGTGAGACACTTAATATGTTGAAGGGGGAGCTCTGCCCCCTCTAAACACCCCTCACTTATGTCATCATAATCTGTTGTACTTCATAGGGGGTCCAATTAAGGAGAAAGTGAATTAACAGACTAAATTAGGCCGCAAACTACAATAACATAGCGGGCCGCCGTTTATGGGAGACTTTTTACACATCATTTTCAATGTTAATTTTCTCCCTTAATCGATTTTTCCAAATAATCAAACTTACATAAAAATGAAGTACAGTTTATAGGGATTCCAAAATGCATTTCAAAATTGGGTCAATATTTACTAGTCACACCACAGCTGGGATCTCATTTTTAACGGTAGTTTTGGGTTCCTATCATTCTATGCTTCATTGCTATATACTTTTTAGCCACCAGAATTTTTTTTTTTTTTTCTTGGCTTTTTTTTTTTTTTAGCATTAACCTAACCAAAAAACCTAACCTAACCTAATAGCCCCCAAATAAATTTAGGTTAGGTTAGGTTTTTAGGTTAGGTTAATGCTAAAAAATAAAAAAAATAAACTCAAAATAGGCCTATAAAAAAAAAGAAAAAATAATATTTTCCGGTGGTTAAAAAGTATATAGCAATGAAACATAGAATGATAGGAACCCAAAACTACCCTTAGAAATGAGATTCCAGCTGTGGTGCGACTCTTAAATATAGACCCAAAATTGTCACGAAAATTGGTGGGTGGTTTCCTTAATATATACCAAAATTTGAGACTCCGGACAGCCTTTTTAACCCTAACCTAACCTATTATAGTATTATAGGTGGGGACTACCGCCCCCACACCCCCGCTAGTTGAACCAAGACAACACTAAGGTATATCGAAGAAAACAAACAAAAATAACTTAAGGGATAAAGGCTGTCCGGCGTCTTCAATTCATACCGGTAATTCTTCTAAACATAGATGGCTACATCTCCAACTTCCTAATATAACTAAATTCACAAATGGTTAATACCTTCATCTGATCGAACCTGTAGGGTACTTATCTTGATATGTATAGTGTCCACTATGTTAACTCTTGGATGCAGGGCTCCCAGTAAAAGACAACTGGGTAGTGTTGCACTTTCTGAAAATTACAAACAAAATGCTAAAATAAAGAAATAGCGAACAGAAAATATTCTAAAAAAATGAGACTAGTTTCCTTGATATATTAAGCTGTATTTGGCCAAAACAGTTTGCCGTCTGATAGAATAAGCCGAGGGGGGCAAAACCCCCCCAGGACTTATTGCAATCCTCATTTTATCTAACCAGCCCTATTGTTGGATAATGGGTACCAGATAATTACTTCCGACGATCCTTGGATAATTGATAAATAGGCTACGCAATTCCTATAGTCCTCGATATATTGATCTACTGGACAGTAACTAAAATCACTTTCAAATAAAATTTAAATAAAAATAAAATTAGTCATCCAACAATTAGCCTATAACGCGAGTCGCCGAGGCTACACTCGTGGCGAATGTAAAAAATAAACTCGCTCGCAATAGAATTTTTTTTTCCAGGCTCTTAAATAATTATTTACACCCATTTAGACACATAGGAATGAAGTAGGCCTACATTGAATAACCTATAGGCCAGGCCACGATAAAATAGACTGCTGAATTAATTACATAATCTTTATGTTGTCCCTTTCTAATAAAATTAAGACCATACTATGCAGGGAATACATAAACTTTCATGTATTTGCGTAGTTTTGAACATTTAATGACCTCGTGTTAGCCTATGATGGAAACAATGAAGCGTTACTTTACCTTAGCAGACGATCACTGAAAACACGGGATACAGCATGGCCTCACTCGTTTGCCAGACCGCTATCAAGCAAGCGGGTAAAGAGACTAAATTCCTATATTAAACAGAAAAGCTCACCTAACCTATGATCGTCTCTGATTAAATGCAAATGAACCGTTGTATACAAATTCTAAATAGCCTAAAAACATCACCAACACGAGAGACCGTACACGAGTTCCTTACCTTGTGGAGACCAGCAACGAAGTGGCAGATTGAAGTGTTCAGCACCTCGTCTTTGGCTCCGAACCTCGCAGTCAAGCGAGTCACTGAACGAATCACTTGTTTAGAGTCAAATCAGGCTCGATCCCAGTAACCACCAACAAAAAAGAAAAATGTACGAAGAAAGTGAAACAAAAAATACATAAAATATACCATGTGATGCGAGGGAATGCCGGAATATTAGGAAATGTGAAGATAAAGGTAAGATGCAATATATACAAAATCGTCTAATGGTAACCAGAATATGATGACAATTACGTAATGGTGGTGAAGGGATTAAAGTTTCATTAGGTTAATGTAATAAGGTAGAGAGCTAATCAGTGAACATTCGAGAGATCATCGATGACAAATATCGGCCAACCTCCGCCATATTGGTTCACTTGCTGCGCCATATTAGCCTTCTTTACACTCAAATATGTCCATACCTATAACATACATTCGGTAATTATAGCACTGAATATATATACTTTGATTTTTACATATAAATTCTTCATGATAAAAGATAATATAATTCATCGCGGCTGTATTAGGGTACCAAAATGGCGCCCGAAGAAATAGATGACCGTTATCTCCTACTAAAAAAGTGATTCCAATGCTGCGCAATCCTCGAGTGGAACAATTTTGTTTTTATTTTATCATG
>CM064496.1:30725803-30806398 GCA_032716605.1 Paralithodes platypus | reverse complement strand
ATCTGATTATAATGACGAACTATAGAGTGAATGCGAAACAATACCCTAAGAATAGGAACTTTAAATGTGGATTATCTTCGGGCTCTGTCTCTTGTCGGCCACCCCCAGCAATGGGATATGTGCCTCAGTATATACTGTACATACATTACGAGATTGTGCAACAATATATAGAAAAGATCTAAATTACTTTTATAAAATTAGCATTTCCACTATTTCAGTTTAAGTAACGCCCCATTCCCAACACTAAATCAACTACAAATCCCAATGTACTTTAATAAAATAATGAAAGCATATAGTCCTACCGGGATTCGAACTAAGGACACTACACCCAGAACATAAGCATCTAAACCATTACACCACCAACACAGAAAAGCTTAAAATTTAGAGTAGTTATTAGAATTAAATTTTATAGGGAATTTTACTATAACTCTGCATCACTTCGGTACCATAATCAAATTCTATAATGGACAAGTATTTACTAAACCTAAGCTAGCTGTGAGAGCGAGATCTGTCAAGTGGGCTGTACACGGGTAGCATGATTTGTGGGGGCTGTTTAGAGCTACTCCGGTTAACCATCATATAATAGTTTTAATCTTTACATAGGCCTTCAGCTAAATATAAATCTTAAGTTCACCAGATAATATAAACTACAGTACATAAGTAACACTCCGTTCTTAACATTAATAATCAATTACAAAACTCCATGTACTTATATTTTATCAATTTCATCACAACACCAAACACTTCCAATTAAATTAATGAAAGCATTTATGTGATCCACCGGGATTCGAACTTGGGTAATCAGATTTTTAAACAATTATGATCAACTCTACTCCCGGTCAACTAACCACTTGTACAGGTTTAGTACCGTTGGTTCAGCCAAAACCAATAGTTCTCAGTAACAAATGTTGAGCTGAGGAGACGTTTAGGTATATAGAGTATTAGCGAGGTGATGCGTACAAGTAGACTGGGATGGTATGGACATGTGGAGAGAATGGATGAACAAAATTGGGTGAAAAAATGCAAGTCTGTGATTGTGGAGGGAGCTGCACCAAGGGGTGGACTGAGGAAGACCTGGGATCGGACTATACGTGCCAATCTGAAATCCAAGAACTTGACAAGTGAAGCAGCCCTTAACAGGGTTGCCTGGAACGCCGCCATTAGGACAAGAGACTGAAACCGCACTTATGTGTGGAACACGGTCTTAAAATGTTCTGTATGTATGTATGTATGTATGTATGTATGTATGTATGTATGTATGTATGTAAAGCCTTTAATTTCAGCTCATGGTTAATTGCCATCTCACTATTTTGATTACTAGTCTATTCATATTTTTTCACCAACCAACTTTACTTCTAAACTCAAATCAACAAATACATGTGGCACTCCAAGGACTCGAACCTAAGATACTCACACCGAAATTCCGCACATTTATGCATTAAGCTATAAAGGCTAGATAAGATGTAGCCATGTTGTGAATTTTGAGAACCTGGCGAAAATACGCAGACATGGCAGTATAATTTTTACATTAAGAAATTAGAAAATAGATGCAAAGTTATTCAATTACGATCAGCTCGAAAGACTAGGATTTGTGCTAAACTCAGACATTAACTCAATGCTGCGATATAAATAGTACTAGCCTAGTCAAACGCTACTAGAAACCGTTTATGAGCAAGTTTATTGTTGAACTATAGATTTTGACCGTACAGAAGTAGAGTAGGTCAGTTTATGTGCATTTTTTGGTTAAGTTAGTTGTTGTTGTTGTTGTTCCCCAAGCTGCCTGGCCGAACAGCCCCAAGGCCCCGAGCAAGGCAAAGGCCATAACTGAGCGCCCCCACGGAACCCTCCCTGCCGAAAACAATAAAGACTGGGTGACCGAAGCCACTCCATGGCGGGGAGCGGAGGCGGGTGCGGAAACGCCTGGTAAACCAAAGCCCCACCCAGGGCCCTGTGCCCCTCAGCAAATATGAAGAGAAAGTTGAGGGGTAAAGGAAAAATGTGACACTTTGGCTTCCAATCTTATTAGATTGGAATCCACGGAAGAAACTCCGTCACTTGAGCTCTAGAAAATATATAAGTAAAAGGAACAGTCTGTAAGCTATGGGTATGGCAGAGATCGCTCAGTTCTCACTCTGATAGACCAGCCCATCACCAGGTTAAGTTAGTAATGTTAGTTTGAGTTAGTTTAGGAGCTTGGGTTGACCTGAGAGTGGTATTGGCATTACACTTTTTAGCCTATACAGTAAATAAATAACACCCCGTTCTTAACATTAATAATCCATTACACCCCAATGTACTTTAATAAACTAATGAAAGCATATGGTCCTCCCGGGATTCAACCTCTGGACAGCACACCAACATAAGCATCTAAACCATTCCACCAAATTGAGGTACACTAGTTTTAATTATCCTCTTCCTGTCCCAATATATAATCTATTTTTATTAATTTCACTCCAACACCAAACGCCTCCCATTGAAATTAATGATAGCCAGCATGTGATTCACAGTGATTCGAACCTGGGTTACCACACAGATTTTAAACCCTAACTATTACAGCATCAAGGCCGTAATATCCACAAAAAAAACATACATGCTGCCCGAGAACAGCCCTAGGAACAGAACTCCTTCCCACACCAAGCTTCTCCTTATTGAAAGAGTCTTATCCAAAACTTAGAGGGCAGGAGGCTAGGAATCCTCTTCCCCTTTTATAATTCTACTAGAGACAGAAAGGGGCGAGGGAACGCGAAAGTGGTCCCGGACCTTGAGAATACAACTAAATGTTTCTGTTCAGGCTCGGTCTCTTGTCGGCCACCCCAGCACTGGAGTAGGTGCCAGAGTATATACATACTGTACAAGGATTTTACACTGCATTACATGTTTGACCATTACAAACTTCCGTGTCAGTTTCACTTTGTATTAAACAAGGCCATCAATGGAATCTTCAAAGACAACTTTTCGGAGTTGGGGTGGGTTTATACCAGTGCCATGGCCACTCCAAGAATAACTTTACCTCCATGATAACATGGTTCAGTCTGTATACACCAGGGACAGTCACTGCTCAAGGACAGAGCCATTGTACGGATAGAGATTGCAGGGGGCAGTAATTATAGAGATTTTTTTCTTTTCTGGCAAACCCTAGTCTCCTCTCTACACTAATTTGGAAATTGGCGGAATATGGTTTCTGCAATCCGACACAAAATGCAGAGGCTTTTATCCTCCAGGGTTAAAAATACAATAACTTTCTGTAGGACTACAGTACTTATCTTTTATGAAGGGTTGTAGTCCGGCTGGTTTGTGTTTTTGTAGTTTCCCAGACTAGCCAAACAGTCCTGAGTACGGTAGATCTAAGCCGCTCCAGGTACTTGGGCCCAGGGTGATGAGCGGTTGAGGGAAATCAGCCCCTGGGCCAATGCACCCCCCCCCCCCCCCCCCCCGACATCCGCAGCCACCCTTTTCAGCAGTCTGGTGAGGAAAATGCTTACGGTCAGGGTTGGTCATTAGGAAAATAGTTTATTTATGATTTTTCATTCGAATTCTCAGCAGATTGAACTTAAAATGCTGCATATATGAAATACAGGTTTAATCAATGAAAGCAATTTTAATATACAGTACATTCAATAAGTTTTGAAATGCATCCAATTAAAAAATTACAATCTTTCAAAATGTATTTGAATGGGGGGTCTAGGGGGCATTTTGTTTTAAACGTTAGAAGTCTAGGGAGCAAACTAACATTTGTACCAGTAATAGAATATAAAAAGGTACCTATTCAAACCACACTATTATGTAGGGTTACTAAGTAAAGTCCGATAGATCGCAAATAAATGGCCCAATCTATACAATATCGCAAAAAGTGAACTATAGTTTGTGTGGCATTGGCATGGGACAACTATAAACCTTATAATTGAGTTTCATTGGTATTGAGGTTGCCAAAACTATTTTCCAAAATAAAAAAAACAAAACTAGGACACCAATTAAAGGCAAAATAACTTTTCAAAATCGCTGTGGAAATAACACTAGCAAAATACACCATCAAACTGCAATATCAAATTTAAACCAAAATAATTTGATAAATACTTATTACTTTGTCATAAATAATCAATTATATATAATTATACAACTACAAAGAAGTTACTATAAAGAAGATTAGGTAACAATATATAAAATATAAGGATATCAAATGTTTTGTACCATGAATTGTTTTGAAGATTAGAATTCATATTTTTTCACTAACTAACTTTATTTCTAAACTCAAAGAAATCAACGAATACTGTGGCACTCAGAACTAACCTAGGATACTTGCACCGGCATTCCGCGCATTTATGTATTACGCTATCAAGAAGTTTCGCTTATCTACACATTACTTTTAAAATTTATTAATAATTTTAACGGAAATAAAATTTAAGGCTTTGTCTATTACTTTATAAATTCGTACGGATGGTAGTTCAGTTAAGATAGCTACTATTGGTAGCAATATTCCTAAATTACAGGCTCAATAGCCTCGCCAGGAAACAAAATAAACCTAAATGACACTTAACATCTTAAAATCGCCTAACTAATGGAGTGAACTTAAAATCTCAAAACTAAATATAGTATGGCTAAAAAGGAGGAAGAAAGGGGTCCAGTAAATCCAAAGCTCCCCTTAAGCTAAATAAATTACCAAATGTTCTCCCGATAGAAAACTAATGACAAGACTAATAATTATGGTCTATCAATAAAACTTTCTCAACTCAGCCCCTTGCATAAGTTTAGTTTAGTTCTATTAGGTTAGAAGTTAAATTTAGCATAAATTAGATTAATTAAGGGTTAAGTTAGCTAGATTGGTTAGTTTAGCATAAGTTACATTAATTAAGGGTTAAGTTATCTAGATTGGTTAGTTTAGCAGAAGTTAAATTTAGCATATGTTGGCTTAATTATGGGTTAAGTTAGCTAGATTGGTTAGTTTAGGAGCTGGGGTTGAGTTAACGGAAGATGAAATATACTGTATATCGATCCTTCTACGATCATGAAAAAGTTACATTAATTCAATGGTCTATTTTGTTTAAAGTTTGCGAACAGTTTACTCCATTAGCATTAGATTTCTCGCTAATTAGTTGACAGGAAATCTCTACACCTTATTAATTCATATTGGTTTTCACCAACCCATCAATTAATTTACAAATAAACCTAACTAATTAAATCAATGAAAGCTATGAATATATGTGGCAATCCAAGGACTTGAACCTAGGATACTCATACCGAAATTCCGCACATTTATACATTACTCTTATCAATTATCATTATATTGAGTTGGATGGACTGGATTGCATTGGATTGTGTTCTTATTTATTATGTTTTCCCCACTAACCAACTTTACTCCTAAACTCTATTAATGAAATTAACACATGTGGCAGTCCGGGGATTCGGACCCAGGACGCTCACACCGAAAATCTACACTTATTCATTGCACCACATAGCGATTTTGAATAGTTTCTTTGCGTTTATCTTTTGTCGTCCCAGTTTTGGTTAGTTTATTTTGCATTTTTAAAAGCTCGATAGAGGTTTAGCGAGTAAATTAAATAATAAAAATCTAACAAATAATATATTAAAAAATAAACCCTGTCCCGTTAAGCCAAGTGTCCTTTGACTGTATGAAAAGTAATGCAAAATACAAGACATCTTTCCTAATCTGAAAACAAATCTAATGTTCGCTAAAAAATAAAATATGAAATAGAAGGGGGATGTAATGGATGTTTTGCTTATAATTTGATGAAGGTCTAGGGAGGAAACTAGAAAAATAACGAATACATTCAAAAATCGCCCAAAAAGTGAAGCATCTCCCCTTAAGCAGACTAGATTGACTTAACTTTACTGTAATGCATGCAAATTAAATTTATATATAAACTATATTGTACACACTATTTGCACTAATAAAACTGCACTTTATTAAAAGTATTACCGGCATATGATGTTGGATAACATTCACTTAATTAACCAACTGTACCAATGATTATTTAGATTCCACAGAACAGGTACTATGTATATAATTAAGGTGGTCATTTACAGCATCTAAATTTCATCGGTGTCCAAGATGCTAGGCGAAAACATAACTAGAATGCCTAAATTAGTCTTGTGTTCAGGGCATATCACAACCGAGATCCACATAGGCGTCTTGAGAGCTCTTATAGGTTGGCAACGTGACAAGTTAACCCACGAATTCCAGGTCTCGATCGACCTGACTCAGAGCAGGTTATCCAAATCCTGCGAGGCAACCCTAGTCATAAGATACTTACCAAAGGTCGAGCTATGAACTTTAAATCAATGAAACTAATGAATACATGTGGTACTCCAAGGACTCGAACCTAGGATAATCGCACCGAGGGGATGGCTACTTAAGAACCGCCTGGATATGCCTCCATAGGACGAGGCAACTCTGTAAATTATTTCTACCTTGGTCCTGTTCTCAGGGAGGATTCCAAGGTTTTTTTTTCCTATGTATTATTTCTACCTTGTTCCTGTTCTCGGGAAGGATTCGCAGATTTATTTTTTTATTTTTTTGTGAATGAGCGAGACAAAAGGTAGAACTGCCTGTATCGAGTGCCTCCCGCAGAGTTGACAGGGCCAAAATCAAGGGACGTTAGAGCCAAAATGCTAAAGTGGGGAGGGGGGGGGTGGAGTTTTTTTCTGGGCCCCTGTCTCCCTCATGTTTAGCCCCATTTAGAAATCTTGGGACTACGCCAACTAGCTTAGCGATTTTAATAACTTTAAACCTTTTGTTTGTCAATATTAGGAACTTTCACGCCATTAACCCCTTCAGACTCATGACACAGAGGTTGCCAGATTAGCAATAAGAAGTAGAGTTCTCTCACTCTTATAAATACCTCTCCAACATTAGTTTTCTGCCCACAGCTAACTCAAAGACAACTGCAGAGGTTGAAGTAACTAAACTAAAGGTTTCTAAATACCCCTGATAGTAACAAAGGCTTTAAAGTATCCCTAATAGGCTCAAAATCGCGTCATATGTCTAAGAGGGTTAAGGTGTAATTTTTGTCCTGCCCTGGCTGGGGCATAAAATATTATTGATATAAAAAATTTACCTCAATTGCATGAAAGGTCCGAATATTGCCAAAGAAACTGGGTTAAAGATGATAAAATTGCCAAATGTTATAAAATGTCAGAACTAATGGGGCTAAACATGGAGAAGGGGGTCCAGAAAAAGCCAGCCATCCCCCCTCAATGCTTAAGGGGGGATGGCCGTTTTTTTCTGGGTCCCCGTCTCCCTCATGTTTAGCCCCATTAATTTAGAAATCTTGGGACTATGCCAACTAGTTTATAGATTTTAATAACTTAAAACTTTTTTTTTTAAATATTGAGACCTTTCACGCTATTAAAGTTTATTTTATTTGTTTTCCTGCCGACCGATAGCGAGCCTGTAGTTTCAGGAGGAATCGCCTTTCGGTCGGGATATCTATTCTACCAAAAAAAATATAAATTTAACTTGAATGGGGATCACGAGTCTGAGCGGGTGGTGGTGGATGGGATACAATTCCAAATCGAATCCAATTAAATTAATGCCAAAGGTTATACATTACTCAGTCCTATTATAGTTTGGGATGAATAGTTTTATACATTTCAACAATAACCATGCCCCATAAGATTTAAGTTGGTTATCAGACATATTAAACAGATAAAAGTTTATGTACCGGTATATTAACATTTCAATGATTTAAATCAGATTTTCACATGTGCGAGAGATCTCAATCTCCAAAATATACTGCATATACTGTACAATCTTTATGACCCATACATAATTCCTGTAATATGCGTAAGAGAAAAGGCAGGTTACAATAATACAAGTGAAGACCGTTTTGTCCAGTGTTACAGCCTCACGTCCTAAATGGTGAGAAAGATTCTATTTTTATTTATTTGTTTGTCTATGTATTATTTCTACCTTGTTCATGTTCTCGGAAAGGATTCGTTTTTTTTTTTTTTTTTGTGAGCGAGACAAAAGGTATAACTGCCTGTATCGAGTGCCTCTCCCAGAGTTGAAAATGACAGGGCCAAAATCAAGGGACGTTAGAGCCAAAATACTAAAGGGGGGGGATGGTAGTTTTTTTCTGGGCCCCCCCGTCTCCCTCATGTTTATCCCCATTATTTAGAAATCTTGGGACTATGCCAACTAGTTTAGCGATTTTAATAACTTTAAACCTTTTGTTTGTCAATATTAAGACCCTTCACGCCATTGGGGTGTAAATGTTTTCCTGCCCTGGCTGGGGCATGACAGAATATTAATTATATAAAAAATTGACCTCAATTGCATGAAAGGTCCGAATATTGCCAAAGAAACTGAGTTAAAGATGTTAAAATTGCCAAATGTTATAAAATTTCAGAACTAATGGGGTTAAACATGGAGAAGGGGGTCCAGAAAAAGCCAGCTATCCCCCCTTACTGCTTAAGGAGGGATGGCAGTTTTTTCTGGGACCCCGTCTCCCTTATGTTTAGCCCCATTAGTTCAGAAATCTTCGGTCTATGCCGACTGGTTTAGCGATTTTAATAACTGTAAACCTTTTCTTTGTCAATATTAGGGCCTTCCATGCCATTAAGGTATAATTTTTTTCCTGCCGACCTAAAGGGAGACTGTAGTTTCAGGAGGAATCTCCTTTCGGTCGGGATATCTATTCTACCAACAAATGTATAAATTTAACTTGAATGGGAATCACGAGTCTGAGCGGGTGGTGGTGGATGGGATAAAATTCCAAATGAATCTACTACTTTTAAGCTCTTCGGTGGTCTAGTGGTTTGAGTGTTAGAGTGTTGCACCACTGGCCTGGGTTCGAACCCTGGCTGGGGCATGACAAAATATTAATTATATAAAAAAATAGACTTCAATTGCATGAAAGGTCCGAATATTGCCAAAGAAACTGGGTTAAAGATGTTAAAATTGCCAAATGTTATAACATTTTAGAACTAATGGGGCTAAACATGAAGGAGAAGGGGGTCCAGAAAAAGCCAACCAGCCCGCCTTAATGCCCGAGGGGAAGGCCACAAATGAACCGCCTGGATAAGTTTCCATAGGACGAGGCAACCATTACATTATTTCTACCTTGGTCCTGTTCTCCGGACGGATTAGTTTTTTTTTTTTTTTTCTATGCGAGTGAGTGAGACAAAAGGTAGAACTGCCGGTATCGAGTGCCTCCCCAGAGTTGAAAGTGTGACAGGGCCAAAGTCAAGGGACGTTAGAGCCAAAATGCGTAATTGGGGATGGAGTTTTTTCTGCATGGAGTACTCTGGAAGAGATGGTGGTAGGGGCAAGGAACAGCCATATTTTCAAGACAAAATTTGATGAAAGTAGACAGACGGGACAACACTAGCTTAGCTCAACTCTTGTAAACTACAATTAGGTAAACTCCAAATCGGTAAATACCAAATACAATGACTTATCTGTATTTGGAAGGGACTTTTATACTGTAGCAAGGTACAGAGGTGTGTCGTCCCCAGTCTGGTTCCAACTCCAGGACATCCATCTGTGGAAAACATTTATTAATTAATTATTTTGACTAAGTATTTACTTAAAGTACTTTTATCAGGTTTGTTATGGTTTAAACAATCTCAAATATCATTAACTTATGGCAGTTAATAAAATGGCAATTTTACATATTACACATTACAACCAAGCTGTTCATCCTGTAAGATTAAAATTTAAAGTGTAAAGATTAAGAAAATTAAATATTTACAGTAACCGTGATTAAATTACCATCTAGAGCGACAAAGCACCCAACATCTCTAAGCTTCAATCGATAATCTCAGGGCCTCGGAAGAGTCACAGGCTACTAAATAGCCTACGGTCCCGAGGTGGAGAAAAACAAAATCCTCCCTGTCTGGTTCCAACTCCAGGAGATTACCACCGCCATCTGTGGACAACATTTATTCATTAATGCTTTTCACTATGTAATGTTCTGTCTTTTACCGTCTTGCTTTTCCTTCTGGGGGCAGGGGGCTAGGAATCCTCCTTGTAAAATTATCCTACTCATTGCGACAGTAAGGGGCGAGGGAACGCATAAGTGGTCCCGAACCCTGAGCATTTGAACCCTTTAATGTTTTTATCTGTTACAGGCTCTTGTCTCGAGTCAGCCACACCCAGCAATGGGGCATGTGCCTCTGTATATACAGTACACATTTATTTTTCTCCATGTTTATTAGTTTCTTCGGTCAGAGCTATGAATTAAATATGTATTTAATCATTAACCCTATGGCTGCGGGACCCGTTCAGAACCTTCTGGCAATTTAAAGCAATTTACAGGCCTCTTAAACCTGTGGAGACTAATGAGAGAGTGGGAGCGCATCAGGCGCCCCCGTCGTCTTGAATCCAATTAAATTAATGCCAAAGGTTATACATTACTCAGTCCTATTATGGTTTGGGACGAATAGTTTTATACATTTCAACAATAACCATGCCCCATAAGATTTAAGTTGGTTACCAGACATTATATTGAACATAGAAATTAAAGTTTATGTACCGGTATATTAACACTTCAGTGATTTATATCAGATTTTCACATGCACGAGAGATTGCAATCTCCAAAATATACTGTATATACTGTACAATCTTTATGACCCATACATAATTCCTGTAATATGCATAAGAGACAAAAGGCAAGTTACAATAATAAAAGTTAAGACCGTTTTGTCCAGTGTTACAGTCTCACGTCCTAAATGGCGGCTTTCCAGGCAGCCCTGTCCAGGGCTGCTTCCTTTGTCTAGTTCTTTTCCACTGTATTGTTGGCATTTTGTCATTGTTTAAATCAATGCGAAGACCATACTGCACCAGGTTAGGTGATTAAGTTACTAACAATTTAAGGAATTTGTTGAAGTAATGGGGTTGGGCCAAAAAGGGAAAATACCACAACAATTTAGGCAAGAGTTGTGTTATCGGGTGTTTAACCTATACCCCTTTGAAAGGACATTAGCCTAACCTAACAACCTTCCCTAGCCTATCCTAGTATTATGGGTGGGGGCTACCGCCCCCACACCCCCGCTTGTTTGACATAAACTTGCGTGTTTACACGACTTACACCCGGTAACTACTCCTTCCACAATTTGTGCTAAAATGGCATGAATCACATTAAAATCAGCCATGTACTGTCTGGAAAAGTCTCACATGTGCAAGTACTTTGCTCTTAACTTATTCAGGAGACTTTACAATTGCGGACAAGTGCTATATTCATAATTGCGTAAATATTATTTCCCCTTCCATTTGAAATTGAGAGTACATTCCATAGAGGAAGTAATAACTATATGAAAACCTATACTAATTAAATTACACCTGGTCAAATCAAACCCTTGTTAAAGTTCAGTTATGTTTGGTTAGTGATAAGTTAACCCCTTCAATACCATAATTTTTGTATTCTGGTTATCAATAGACTATTTTCTTTATCTTATAATCAACCTGTATAAGTTAGGATACCCATGTTAGTATAAAGCCCACGACTATACTATATAAAGTTAGGATCAGTAGTATAGGTTAGGATACAGCCCACTGCCCATGACTATACAAGGTAAAGTTATGACCGGTTGTATAGGTTAGGATACCCAGGTTAGCACGACTATACACTATAAAGTTATGACCAGTTTTACAAGTTAGGATACCCTTGTTTTGTATACAGCCAACAACTATAGACTACAAGATAAAGTTATGACCGGTTGTATTAGTATAAGTTAGTTCTGTATACCTTACCCATTTAGTATAAAGCCCACGACAACACCAGATAAAGTTATGACCAGTTTTATAGGTTAGAATACCTGTTGGTATACAACCCATGACTATACAAGATTAAGTTATACCGGTGGTATAGGTTAGGATACCCAGGTTAGTATAAAACCCACAACTAAAAAAGATAAAATTATGACAGGTTGTATAAGTTAGGTTACCCAGGTTAGTAGTTTACAGCAAGTTAGGATGTGGGGTTGACCTGACCAGAGATTGAATATGGAACCCGCAGTTTACTCTAAAAGAGGTAGGTTATTTTGGTAGATTTATTAGTTTACTCGCTAGACCTGTCTAGCGTTAACAAAAAAAAAGAAATTGTCCCGGCCGAAGGCCGCTTCCTAAGCTCCTCTTAAAGCTAGAGGATATATTGCTCGCCAGAATAAAAATAGATATCTAAATGGCACGAAAGGTCTTAAAAAAGCAAAACTAGGCTAATGCAGCGAACTTCTTAAAAACTTATAACTATTGGGAAGAAACGGGAAGCAAAAGGGGACCAGAAAAAACTACCGTACTATCTCTCTTGTTCCTGTATGACTACCAAATCCCCATAATGTTCAAAATAAATAGTTTGCCTAAAACATTTAGGTGTGAAATAGACACCTGAAAAATAGCACTCGTCACGGGCAATTACAAATAAGATTGTCAAAGGAAATATAAATAAAATTATGTTACAGGGTACTACACATTTGGGTTAATATACAGGAGACGCAACAACGTGTTTTTCAGATATTTTTTTTTGGTATTTTGATTTTCTTGTTGGTGTTTTAGTGGAATCTAGTGATGAAATTGAATGGGAATTAAGCATTTACCCATTATCCATCAATCTAAAGACACGCCCCCCGATAGTGGGGAGGGTTATGAAGATCAGGGAAATTGAGGGGTACAAAGCATATAGAACACTATAATACACATTTGTAACTAAAATTTGGCTCGGGTTTTGTGAATTTCCAGACCCATAAAACCAGACTTTGAAAACCCGAGCCAAGTTTTGACGAAACTTGGCTCGGATTTAACTAATTTTCATGTTAAAATTACACAGTAACCCTAATAAAATCTTTTGAGTTTTAGGGTTAACATTAGCCTAACCTAACTAAGTAAGAATCGGGTTAACATTAGCCTAACCTAACAACCTTACCTAACCTAACCTAGTAAGAATGGGGGGTATCATTCAAGGCTACAGCAGGACTTCTTCTTACCTCTGACTGGGTAGAAGCTATCCTAGTGTTTACTAGCCTAGTATACCTCCTTTGAAAGGACATTAGCCTAACCTAACAACCTTACCTATCCTAGTATTATGGGTGGGGGCTGCCAACCCCACACCCCCGCCATTTGACATTTGACATTTTTGACTGATTTTTGGTGTATTTCTCTGTGAAAAAGGACATTAGCCTAACAAAACAACCTTACCTAACCTATCCTAGTATTATGGGTGGGGCCTGCCGCCCCCACACCCCCGCTATTAGACTTTTTTTACTGATGTTTGGTGTATTTAACCTTAATGAGCACAGGATGTAGCGAGTTGAGGGTCGTCGGGTTGAGTGGTTTGAGACGGAGGGTAGGCTAGTTATGCGGAGAGTCGTCAGGTTGAATGGCTTCTGGCTGGGGTTGTCGAGATAAAAGAAAGTTGTGCAATTATAGTTTGCAAGTCCAAAGGGTAATTTCTGGACAACAGCAAACTCGAATCGTGGAAAGTGCTTGCCTTTATTGTCTATTACCAAAGTAAGTACCTTGATACTTCGTTCTTGCACTGTCAACTCTCACACTTCCTTCCTCACCACCCTGTACACATCCTCAGACTGACAGAGTTGAAGATCCAGGACTTGTGTATCCAAGCCTGGCATCACCTGATGGTCGATAGACATTACGTGTCTGTGGACTAAATCGTAATTGGTTGAACTAGATTATATTTGCCATGAGAGCATTACTCTCGCCAGCAGTATAGTTCATTGCATTCGCCACCAGATTTCTCCGTTGTTGACTGACAGTCACGCAAAACAGCTCTCCCAGAAGAAGAAGTGTAAACAAACTCTTAAAACTTAAATATCCATATATGTATTATGTTAGTTTCCTGGGAATGACACTTAAATTAAAAATTTGGAAAAAAATCGCTTAATATCATGCTATTGAACTTAATTTTTTACCAATATTGTAGCGCCTCTTGTATATTGACCCCCATTTTTAATGTTTTTTGGTCAATATTTATTTTACGTAATGTGTTTTATGTAGGCCTATTATATTTTCTCAGTTCCTTCATTGATCGAGTTTTAAAGTTTGCTTTCTTCTGCAAATGCATTTTTAACCATTATTTAGCAATATTAAAACATGCCCCCGAAAACCGTATTTTGTCATTACCTTAACGCTTAACCTAATGTGGGAGCTGCTGCCCCCAGACCCCTGCTTAAGCATGGATGTAATTTTTTTTTGTTTTTTATTAAGTTAGACTAATAACAAAGCCACTCCAACAGCTTCCTCAGAGTGTCAAACCGGAACAACTTTGTAGACTAAGGAATATCAACTACTCGTGAGTTTGTCTATAAGGAAGTTGGAGCTGTAGACCTTGATATTTAATAAAAATTCAATAATACTAAGTTTCTGGTGGCTAAAGAGCATGTCGACTTGGGTTTTATGTATGGTAATTCGGTCAAAATTTGGGAAAATATTAAGGAAACTACCCACCAATTATTTTCATTATTTGTTTGTTTAGTTTTAGTTTATTTGCATCAACATAGTGATTGGCATTAGTTTCAACCTCCGCAAAAATCGTTTTCCCCTTTATCCAACGATCTTAAGACACTGCGCCCGATAGTGGGGAGGGCTATGAAGATCAGGGAAAATGTGGGGTTAAAGACATAAAAAGGCGATATAATGGTTTTTAGGATGAAAGTTGGCTCGGGTTTTGTTGTTTTTCAACTTGAGAAAACTCCAAAATGAAAAAACCCGAGCCAAGTTATGGCAAAAGTTGGCTCGGATTTTAAGATTTTTCAGCTGCATAAAAGACTAAGTGCAAAAAAGAAGTTGGCTCCGGTTTTCTCGTTTTTCAACTTAAGAAAACCCCAAAATGAAAACAGTAAAGTTTTGGCAAAAGTTGGCGTAAAAGATGAAAATAAGGGGAAATATTGAAGAACTTATTCCATAAACCCAGTAGGCTAATTATCCATTATCCAACAATTAAGCTACATTAAAGATATTAGCCTAACCAACCAATCTTACCTAACCTAGTATTAGGAGTGGGGGCTGCCACCCACGCTGGTTGGATGGTACATGGGATAGAAAATGAACTTACCCAGTAAGCTCATTAGCCATTATCCAACAATTAAGCAACAAAAGATTTTAGCCTAACCTTACCTAACCTAACTTAGTATTATGGGTGGGGGCTGCCGCCCCCACACCCTTGCTGGTTGGATAGTACATTGGATAGAAAATTAGGTAAATTCCTAGTGTTAATTAGACTGAAATGCAAGGAGAAAAAGGTCCGCCGAGTCGTGTTGTGTGCCGTCTATGGAGAGATAAATATGTTTTGTTACAGTAGCTATAATTGCTTTAATGCATTTCCGCCGCTACTGAGATATATAGGAATGAAGTCGTAGAAATTGAAGGGTGCGCTGTGTAAGTAACGCTAGAATAATACCGAAAAAACACTATAGGTGCAAATAAACTTTATATACATTTTTACATCTATAATAATAATAAATAACCAACCTTATGTAACAAAGGGACAGTGACTGCGTGTTCTGGACTTCTCGTAATAATGGTGTGTACACCGCCAGTGATCTTTATCTGGCAGGCAATGGCAAGGATGTCGACACCTAAGACACTCAACACTTGTAGGCAATATACCGTGGTCTGTAAGTATCTTAAGGGCTGCCTGGTTGTTTTGAGAAATTTCTATAATTATTGTATCAGGGGTAAGTGCACAACCACTACAGACACTGGCCATCCTGCAACTGACATTTAAAACCATGCTGCCTGCCGGTGGGCTGGAGTTCAATGCACTCATTGGCTGAGTAAAATGACGTAATTGTCCATAATATTAATCCATGATTGGGTGACTCCTTCAATACCGTGACGTATGGAGACTTATACAAAAAAATAACCAATAATACGGCAGAAACATAGTGACGTGTTGATCATTAGTTCACATAGAGAAAGGCAGAGGGCGTTATATTCGAATATTTACGATAAAGGCGCTCCTCAATTATAGTATCAACATGGCTGACCTAGCGGGGTGGCGTCTGTGGGAAACACTGGACAAATATCGTTACAGGTTCTAGATCTCTCTTAATAGAATTGTTCGAGGGTTGACACTTATTTTAACATGGAGTATAGGTTATATTACATCCTAAATGATTTTTTTTTAAATCTGAAAATTCCTAGGTTGTTTATATAATATAAGTTACTGTAAGACATGTAATATGTTGAAGGGGGAGCTCTGCCCCCTCTAAACACCCGTCACTTATGTCATCATAATCTGTTTTACTTCATAGGGGGTCCAATTAAGGAGAAAGCGAATTAACAGACTAAATTAGGCCGCAAACTACAATAACATAGCGGGCCGCCGTTTATGGGAGAATGTTTACACATAATTTTCAATGTTAATTTTCTCCCTTAATCGATGTTTCCAAATTATCAAACTTACATAAAAATAAAGTACAGTTTATAGGGATTCCAACATGCATTTCAAAATTGTCACGAAAATTGGTGAGTGGTTTGCTTAATATATACCAAAATTTGAGACTCCGGACAGCCTTTTTAACCCTAACCTAACCTATTCTAGTATTACAGGTGGGGACTACCGCCCCCACACCCCCGCTAGTTCAACCAAGACAACACTGTACTGTATATCGAAGAAAACAAAACAAAAATAACTTGAGGGATAAAGGCTGTCCGGCGTCTTCAATTCATACCGGTAATTCTGCTAAACATAGATGGCTTCATCTCCAACTTCCTAATATAACTAAATTCACAAATGTTTAATACCTTCATCTGATCGAACCTGTAGGGTACTTATCTTGGTATGTATAGTGTCCACTATGTTAACTCTTGGATGTAGGGCTCCCAGTAAAAGACAACTGGGTAGTGTTGCACTTTCTGAAGATTACAAAACAAAATGCTAAAATCAGGAAATAGCGAACAGAAAATATTCTAAGAAAATGTGACTAAGTTTCCTTGATATATTAAGCTGTATTTGGCCAAAACAGTTTGCCGTCTGATAGAATAAGCTGAGGGGGGAAAAAAAAAAACAGGACTTATTGCAATCCTCATTTTATCTAACCAGCCCTATTGTTGGATAATGGGTACCAGATAATTACTTCCGACGATCCTTGGATAATTGATAAATAGGCTACGCAATTCCTATAGTCCTCGATATATTGATCTACTGGACATGAAGTAAAATCACTTTCAAATAAAATTTAAATAAAAATAAAACGAGTCGTCATCCAACAATTAGCCTATAACGCGAGTCGCAGAGGCTACACTCGTGGCGAATGTAAAATAAACTCACTCGCAATAGAATGTTTTTCCAGGCTCGTAAATAATTATTTACACCCATTTAGACACATAGGAATGAAGTAGGCCTACATTGAATAAGCTATAGGCTAGGCAACGATAAAATAGACTGCTGAATTAATTACATAAGCTTTATATTGTCCCTTTCTAATAAAATCAGACCATACTATGCAGGGAATACATAACGTTTCATGTATTTGCGTAGTTTTGAACATTTAATCACCTCGTGTTAGCCTATGATGGAAACAATGAAGCGTAACTTTACCTTAGCAGACGATCACTGAAAATCGGGATACAGCATGGCCTCACTCGTTTGCCAGACCGCTATCAAGCAAGCGGGTAAAGAAACTAAATTCCTATATTAAACAGAAAAGCTCATCTAACCTATGATCGTCTCTGATTAAATGCAAATGTACCGTTGTATACAAATTCTAAATAGCCTAAAAACATCACCTACACGAGAGACCGTACACGAGTTCCTTACCTTGTGGAGACCAGCAACGAAGTGGCAGATTGAAGTGTTCAGCACCTCGTCTTTGGCTCGGAACCTCGCAGTCAAGCGAGTCACTGAACGAATCACTTGTTTAGAGTCAAATCAGGCTCGATCCCAGTAACCACCAACAAAAAAGAAAAATGTACGAAGAAAGTAAAACAAAAAATACATAAAATATACCATGTGATGCGAAGGAATGCCGGAATATTAGGAAATGTGAAGATAAAGGTAGATGCAATATATACAAAATCGTCTAATGGTAACCAGAATATGATGAAAATTACGTAATGGTGGTGAAGGGATTAAAGTTTCATTAGGTTAATGTAATAAGGTAGAGAGCTAATCAGTGAACATTCGAGAGATCATCGATGACAAATATCGGCTAACCTCCGCCATATTGGTTCACTTGCTGCGCCATATTAGCCTTCTTTACACTCAAATATGTCCATACCTATAACATACATTCGGTAATTATAGCACTGAATATATACTTTGATTTTTACATATAAATTCTTCATGATAAAAGATAATATAATTCATCGCGGCTGTATTAGGGTACCGAAATGGCGCCCGAAGAAATAGATGACCGTTATCTCCTACTAAAAAAGTGATTCCAATGCTGCGCAATCCTCGAGTGGAACAATTTTGTTTTTATTTTATCATGATTTAGTTACGGTATCTGATATACTATATATTTCTGTATCTACATTAAATAATTAGGATAATGTGAACTATTAATTAGTATATATTAGTAGAGGATTTGTGAGCCAGTACCCTATACAAAATGTTTGGTGAAGCCCATAAATGCTTCACGAACCTCGAACATATCGGTTTTCCCAAAATTTACCCAAATTATTCATCATCATAGCTTTAATTAGTCAAATGTTATATCATCGAGTATAATAATTTAACCCCTTCTGTACCGGTGACGTATTATTTTTGTATATTATTATAGGTATATTTAGATGATTTTGTGCAGCTTAAGAATGATACGTGGAGTAAAAAGGGTTTAGTGAGATGGTTCGAAGCCTGTGATTTTGTTTTCATTTATAATTTATTACATTATTGTCATATGTGGAAATTATGACAGTTTGATTGCTTAATTATTAATTCAGGGATTCACTTCGGTTTATTATATGGTTTGTTGGTCAATTGACCACTTGCGAGGTTCAGGCTATAAGGAAGTTGGAGCCTTATAAGTCGATAATAAACAGGAATACAATAATAAAATAAGTTTCTGATGGATAGAAAGTAAGTTGAATTAGATTTTAGGTATTATATAAATGCACTACGATCGTATTTTAGCTGGTCATTCGGTTAAATATCGATGTCTACAGCTCCAACTTCCTTATATAACGAAACTCGCAAATCGGCAATTACTACAATTAGTTGGTGATTCATTGCTTCTCAGATTCATTTATCATTGAAGAGGTGGTTTGGAGATTAATTTTACGATAATTCAAAGCCGCTATAGGACAATTGAATGCCAAAATACGGAAGCAAATTAATATATGGTAATAACTGCTGAATGAACTTATTAATTGTAAGCAAAGTTAACTGCTGGATGGTGATTCGAAGTGGTAATGCTTTACGAGTCATCGTTTTGTTTCCAAGTTCTGACTCTTTCAAGATCCAATACGCATTTCATTTCTGTTTTATGGTGTATTTCAGTCGATTTTATTCAGTTTAGGAAGGATATGTGGAAGTCAGAGGGTTGATCGAGATAGTCTTTATCAACGAGCCTGATCACCATGAGGGTTAACCGAGAAAAAAAAAGAGTGATACCTGAGGCTTGGCAACTTTCGTATTTTCGTTGTTGTTGTTGTCGTTGTTGTCGAGCTCACGCCGCGTCCATACGCTTGATGGCGTTAGTGTCGATCTGCATCGTCTGCATGTCATCAGCTTAGCTATATAATTAGGCAATGCATAACGTTTGAGCTTGAAATGCAAACACATAAGTTTGGATTCCCAATTATGATAACTATCGTAATAATATAGATAAATTATGTTGGGAGACGAATATAATAATGTTAACAAATAAGAACCATTCATTTCAGCAGACGCCAGACGGACTCACGGAGGTAGGGCTGATGTTGATGTTAAGTTAATATATTCTTTATCTATCCCGAAAGAGGAATTAATGCTGGTCCTTATGTCTCACCGAAAACCAAGGCCATCTCTTAGATGTATATATGAGGAAAGAAACGACCCAATAATTATAGTTTCCCTACAGCAAGTGAAAGGTAGATTTTACTGAAGGCAGGCAATGTAAACATTAGGCATATCGTGAAATACTTAGGGTGACGTATATCTCGATCAGTCACTTTTCTTATATATCACTGCTCTGTATTAACATTATCCATGTTTATCTAATATTGTATTGTTTTTATCCACAGATCGGTGGATTTGTGCCAGTGTTCAGCTGAGGAGTTCATACATCCATAAACTCAGTAAATAAACAGAACAATAATGATGTATTATGTGTTATTATCCTTTCACATGTTATAATAGGGATCCGACATGAAACTACTTTTAATGATGTGTTAAACGCAATATATAGCATAATAATGCAGTCTTGTGGCTTATAATATAATTGTGCTCACAGCTGTTTAGGATATGTTTCGTGATTATATATTCCTATTACAGACATTAGGGCGATTAGGCTATACGTAAATTAGAAAGTATTCGTGGTTAATTTCAATTGTTTAATGTGAGGAAATTCATTATTTATAGCCTATTCTCTTACCTCCTTCAAATTATCATCTAATTCAAGGGATGTCTACTTCAGAGGGGTTGAATTGATGAAATTAAGCACCCAGAGAGGCTGAAATATGTAAAAACTAGTGAAAAATATGGATACTAAAACATATGGTAAACTGAATGTTTTGGATATTTGAATTTTCGATAAAAGGAAGTTTACTGTACTGTAATGTAAATAGACTTCGTTTCTGTGATACTTGTGTAAATATACACTACAAATATCTAAAACTATATTGGATTAAGAAGAATATTATTGTGTTTATATTAAAATGTGAATAAGACGAATATATAATAAAGTTCTTGCAAGAAATTTAGAGTATGGCACAAAACAAACATGTATTTTTTGTATCCATTTTATATGATGATGTTTGTATCCACTCACGCAATCAATCCACCCACCCACTCCATCCATCCACCCATCACATCATCCATCAAACCAAATACCTACCCCACCACCCATCAGACTAACCCTCCATATATCCATCATCCACCCCACCATCTATCCATCCACCCCCCCATCCATCCACCCCACCATCCATGAAACCATCCACCCACCCCAGCATCCATCCACCCCAGCATCCGTCCATCCACCCCAGCATCCATCCATCAACCCCAGCATCCATCCATCCACCCAGCATCCATCCATCCACCCCAGCATCCATCCATTCACCCCAGCATCCATCCATCCACCCCAGCATCCATCCATCCACCCCACCATCCATCCACCCCACCATCCATGGAACCATCCACCCACCCCAGCCTCCATCCACCCCAGCATCCGTCCATCCACCCAAGCATCCATCCATCAACCCCAGCATCCATCCATCCACCCAGCATCCATCCATCCACCCCAGCATCCATCCATTCACCCCAGCATCTATCCATCCACCCCACCATCCATCCATCCACCCCACCATCCATCCATCCACCCCACCATCCATCCCTCCACCCACCTCATCCATCCATCCATCCACCCTACCATCCATCCATCCACCCCACCATCCATCCATCCACCCAATCATCCATCCATCCACCCCATCATCCATCCATCCACCCCACCATCCATCCATCCACCCCATCATCCATCCATCCACCCCATCATCCATCCATCCACCCCTCTATCCATCCATCCATCCACCCTACCATCCATCCATCCACCCCACCATTCATCCATCCACTATGGGGGAGGCACTCGCTACAGGCAGTTCTGCCTTTTGTCTCCCTCAATCACATAGAAACAAAATCAAATAACCACCAAAACTACCACAACAAACAAACCATACTCACAACCGCCATAATCGCAACAACCATATTAACAACCACATCTGTCGACTACCAGAACAACCACAACCGAAAACAAAATCTAGAACAACAATAACAACAACAGTCACAACAATTCTCCCAGCTGAAGTTACTCAAGACATAAGAGGAAAGTTGAGCTAGTATGGTCTTTAACCCCTTCTGTACCGGTGACGTCATCTTAGTATTAATCTAGCTATGTTAAGACGATTTTGTGCAGTTTAAGAAGGACCTGTTGTAGTACAAAGGGTTAAGGGAGATAGTTCGAAGCCTGTTAATTGATGGAGGCTCTTTTTAAACTGACTGAAATTGTCTAATAGTGGCCAGAATGAAGCTAAGAGAAAGGCACCGGTACAGAAGGGGTTAATGTGTTATCCACTTACTTATTGTCTTCTTCTTCACATGTTCTATCATTATTGTTTTTTATTATTTTCGTTCCGATCCTTTTTCTACCACACCAATCAAAACAGCCACAACTACAACCATTGCAACAGCCCCATGCAATAAGGGAGCTCAGACGGTATTGTGCAGCATAATTTACTGGTTCGGCTCAATGGTTTAAGGAGGGGGTTTAGTTTGCTCTCTAAACCTCTGTCAAACTTTAAAAAAAAAACACCCACAAGACCCCCCTTCGATATAAATTTGTTTATTTTTCGTTAGAAATATGTCCCGGCCGAAGGCCGATTCCTCTTCAAATACAGGCTCGCAATTCGTCAGGAAACAAAATCGACACCTAAATGGCACGAAAGGTCCTAATATTGGCAAAGAAATGCGGCAAAAGGTTTGAAAATCGCCAAACTAATGGGGCAAAAGCCTTGAAATCTCATAACTAATAGGGCTAAACATGAGGGAGGAAGAGGACTCGAAAAACCAACTTCCCCCCTTTAAAACAACTATACTTACAAGTACCCCAACACCCACCACAACCATAAAGCAATTAGAGCCACCCACAATACTTTTCCCAAGTGGAGTGACCCGGAAGGACATACTGTATATAAGTATTAAGGGGGTTCACCGGCTTTTTTTATATTCGTCTCCTTTTCTCTCTTTCCCTGGCTTGAATGCATTCGAACCCATTCAGTCAACTGTTTTAAGACGTTTATCCCCATTAGGTGTCGATTTCTTCCTGGCGAGCGATAGCAATCCAGCATTGTATGGAAAAATCCGGCTTCGCCGGAGAAATTTTTCTATCGAAAAATTTACAAATTTAGCTTGCTGTCAAAATAAAAATATATATATGCAGGCTCGCTCCCGCTCGCCAGGAAAATATTGACACCTGGATGGGGGTAAACGTCTTAAAACAGTAGGCTGTATGGGGCCGAATGGATACATGCCAAAGAGAGAGGGAGATAAAGATAAAAATAGCGAGGTGGGCTCCCTTAACGATAGGAGTATACCAATCCCAGCAAAAATGGGGGATACAACTATTTTGATTTGTTGCTGTATTTATGCAGATGCTGACATTTTGGAGTCATACAGCGAGGGGTGATGGTTAACCCGTTCTGTACCGGTGCCGTCCTTTTCATTTTATCCTGGCTAAGAATAGACGATTTTATTCAGTTTGAAAAGGGCCTCCAGCAATTAACAGGCTTCGAACTATACCATTCAACCCTTTATACTTGGTTTATACTACCACAGATCCTTCTTAAGCTGCACAAAATGTTCTAAATATAGCTAGAATAAGTTAAAAAGACGTCGCTGGTACAGAAGGGGTTAAGTAAATGTTTTTGATTTGTCGCGGTAATTGTAGAGATACCAAGTTTATATGTTGTGGTCATATATATTTATAACCTATAATACATAGAACAAATTATTCTTGCTTCATAATCACCTACGCCATGAGAGCATTTATCAATACTACCTTATTGGTTGTTTATAGTACATATTGAATACATTACGAGGGTAGTGTTTGGTTTTTGGTCAATATATTTATTTATTAATTTAGGTTTCAGTTTCCTCGCTAGACCTCCATCAAGCTTAGCAAAATACTCCCTAGACCCCCTTTCAAGATAAATTTGTAAATTTTTCGGTAGAAACATTTCCCGGCCAAAGGCCGGTTCCTTCTAAAATTAGAGGCTCGCTATCGCTAGCCAGGAAAACATCGACACCTAAAAGGTTTCAAAGGTCTTACTATTGACAAAACAATGGTGAAAGGTCTCAAAATCACCAAACTAATGAAACGAACGTCTTAAACCCTCAAAACAAATATGCTAAACAGGAGGGAGATGGGGGTCCATAAAAAGCGAGTACTAACCCCTTAATAGCTGAAATACTGACCACAATTTTGTCAAGTATAGAAATATCTTGGCTTCAACTATGCATGTATTGTATAACTCGTGAAGTAGGACATTTGCACCACATACTGGTGTGCGTTTGGGTACAACCAGATGCCTTTCCTGCGGTGTTCCATATTCAAGGAAATGGATTGTACTAAAGATTGTCCTTGCTTCAGATGGGTTGCATGCCAAGACTTTATCTTCACACACATAACAAGATGGACACTGATGTGACGGACTGTGTGCGTGTGTGTGTGTGTGTGTGTGTGTGTGTGTGTGTGTGTGTGTGTGTGTGTGTGTGAATAGTCTAAGGGGGCAAACTAAAATACATTGCTTGTAATGGCTGGGCCAATCAAAACGCCCAATAATAACACAGAAAATAAATGACATTAAACATTCCATCAGATAGCATTAAGACATCTACGAGTCCTGCTTACAAGAGAGACAACTAATAATGCACAGTTGCCCACACGAGTTCAGCCCCACTCCCAGATTGTATGTATGGATTGTAAGTAGTGATAACAGTTAAAAGAAAAACATAAACGAGTACGATAAATTAAAAACATAAACGAGTACGATAAATTAAAAACATAAACGAGTACGATAAATTAAAAACATAAACGAGTACGATAAATTAAAAAGACGAATATACCAGATCAAACATTTAAATGAAAGAGATAATATATTATGGAGAAACCAAGAAACAAATCAAGACAATATAAAGAAGAGACATTAAGAAGATGAGAAGGAAGAACAGAGTAAGAGAAAAACAAGTTGAACTAAAGAAAGAAGAAAAGATAACTAAGAATAAACATAAACTAATAGAGCAAATAACAAAAGAAAACCCGGATAATAACCCAACTTTCTACTTTGATAATACCATACTGTAAACCCGGATGATAACCAAACTTTCTACTTTGATAATACCATACTGTAAACCCGTATGATAACCAAACTTTCTACTTTGATAATACCATACTGTAAACCCGGATGATAACCAAACTTTCTACTTTGATAATACCATACTGTAAACCCGGATGATAACCAAACTTTCTACTTTGATAATAACTTACTGTAAACCCGGATGATAACCAAACTTTCTACTTTGATAATACCATACTGTAAACCCGAATGATAACCAAACTTTCTACTCTGATAATAACTTACTGTAAACCCGGATGATAACAAACTTTTTACTCTGATAATAACTTACTGTAAACCCGGATGATAACCAAACCTTCTCTTCTGATAATAACTTACTGTAAACCCGGATGATAACCAAACTTTCTACTTTGATAATAACTTACTGTAAATCCGGATGATAACCAAACTTTCTACTTTGATAATAACTTCCTGTAAATTAAGGGGGGTCACTGGATGGCTTTTTTTAATCATTCTCTCCTTTTTCTCTTTCCCTGGCTTGTATCCATTCAGCCAACTGTTTTAAGACGTTTATCCTCATCCAGGTGTAGATTTCTTCCTGGCGAGCGATAGCGAGCCAGCATTGTATGGAGAAATTCGGCTTCGCCGGAGATATTTTTCTATCGAAAAACGTACAAATTTAACTTGCTGTCAAAAACAAAAATATATATATATGCTGGCTCGCTACCGCTCGCCAGGAAAATATTGACACCTAGATGGGGGTAAACGTATTAAAACAGTAGGTTGCATGGGGCCGAGTGGATACAAACTAAAGGGAGAGGAAGATAAAGAAAACAAAAGCGAGGTGGGCTCCTTTAAGAATACAGGAAGAGTGCGAGAGGAAATATGAGAGAAAGTAAGGAGGCTAGAGTAAAATGGTTAACAAAGGGATAGTCAGAAAGGAGAAGTAAGGAGGACAAAATACAATACAGAAAGAAGGAAGAGATAATGAAGAGGAAAGAAGAACATATGAAGCAAGTGGGTAACAAAGGGACAGACACAATGATAACCTTAACTTTGAGCTTAAGTCCTGGGTAACTGCAGTTGCCAGAAATAATGTTGTGGTGGTTGCTGTGGTGGTGGTGGTGGTGGTAGAGGTCGTTATGGCGGTTGTGAGTGTGGTTTGTTTGTTGTGGTAGTTCTGGTGGTGTTGTATGTGGTAGTTTTGGTGGTCGTGGTAAATATGATAATTATTGTGACTATGAAGAAAGGGTAGATAAGATTAAGAAGGACAGAATATGTTAATAGGAATCTAATAATATGTAAGGCAGTTCGAGAATAATGAATAACAAAGTGAAAATGTAAAGAAGAATGTGAGGACGAATAGATAAGAATAAAGATTGAAAGAGATAGTTGTTTAGAAAGATAGTAAATATAATGCAAGTGGTTAACAAAATAATTAAGTAACACCCCGTGTTTAACATTAATCATCAATTACAAACCCCAATGCACCTGAATAAACTAATGAAAGCATATGGTCCTCCCGGGATTCGAACTCGGGACACCACACCCAGAATATAAGCATCTGAACCATTACACCACCAACACAGTTATGCCAGAACTGTTTACGTCCTTATGGGTAACTCCAGTTGGGATAAATGCTGTGGATGTTCTGGAACGGTAGTTGTGGTTAATGTGGTGATCGTAGTATTGTAACTGTGATACGGGCTTTGTGTTGACTCTGGTATTTACGGTAATTAGCTCAACTGTTGTGGTAGCTGTGGTTGTTGAGAAGAAATAAAGAAGAGGTAAGCAACGATAAGATAAGAACAGAAAACAGAAAGAAAGACTATAGTAAGAAGAAAGCAAGTGAATACATAGTATAAGGAGGCTTAGAAGAACGCGGATAACAACGACAAAGACAGAATGATCATCCAAACTTTCTTCATACGTCCTCATTGTGAACTCCAGTTGGGAGAAATATCGTGACGGTTGTTGTGGTGGTTGTAATGGTACTTGTGGTGGATGGGATAGCTGTGGTGGTTGTGGTAATTGTGATTGTGGAGAGGGAATAAAGAGAAAGGATATCAAGTAAGAAATGATTAGTTATGAAGAATATAAGAAAAACCATGGCTAGAGGGGCATTCGGGTGAGCGCTTATTTCAACCTACACTGGCGGAGGTATGCGCTCTACTGATCGCCTACTAAACGAAATAAGTTTTCCTTGGCGCATAGGATATCTGCTCACCAAATGTTGTGAACATCGGACCATAACTTTGTGAGCCGCCTACGATAATGGATGTACAGTATGTGCTCTATCGATCACTTAAGGGGGGTCACCGGCTTTTGTTATCTTTCTCTCCTTTTCTCTCTTTCCCTGGCTTGTATCTATTTGGCCCCACTCAGCCAACTGTTTCAAGACGTTTATCCCCATCCAGGTGTCGGTTTCTTCCTGGTGAGCGATAGCGAGCCAGCATTGAATGGAAAATCTGGCTTCGCCGGAGACATTTTTCTATCGAACAAATTACAAATTTAGCTTGCTGTCAAAACAAAAATATATATATGCTGGCTCGCTAAAGCTTGCCAGGAAAATATTGACACCTGGATGGGGGTGAACGTCTTAAAACAGTAGGCTGAATAGGGCCGAGTTGATACATACCAAAGAGAGAGGGAGAGAAAGAGAAAAAGATCGAGGTGGGCTCCCTTCAATTGAATCACTTCTTCCTTGGCGCATATTCTATATACTCACCAATTTTGGTGAAAATTAGTGAATAACTGTTTAACCCCTTCAGAACCATGACACCCTTTTACCTTTGATTCTGGCTAAATTTAGACGATACTAGGCAGTTTAAGAAGGACCTATGTTATCAAGAGGGTTTATAGAAATCGTATTTACCCATTTGAGTCGTAAAGATACCGTAGATTATATACCAAAAATATCATCTAATGGTAAACAGAATATAATGACAATTACGTCATGGTGGTGAAGGGGTTAAGAGATTATGTTCACGGACAGACAATCATATTCAAGAGACAAACTAGAAGGGCACTCGGCAGAGCGCACACCTCCGCTCTGCGCTCTGCCGATCGCCTCCTAAACTGAATCACGTCTGCTTTCGTACATTTCCTATCTGCACACCAAATTTCGAGTCAATCGGTTCATCACTTTTTGAGATATCTTGTTTACAGACAAAGAGACAGACAAACCCAAACCCAAACAAACGGATGCAAAAACAACCTCCGTCCAGTTTCCTTGGCAGAGGTAACAAATGGAGGCGAAAACATAACCACTGACCAACTTCACAGGCGGAGGTAAGAAGAACGAAGGAGATGAACATATAATAAAACCAGGAAGCGAGTGAATAACAACGTGAAAACAGTACGATAACCCAAACTTTGTCACATGGCCTTATGGTTAAGGGGGCCCACCTTGTTTTTTTCCTCTCTTTCTCCCTTTCTCTCTGGGTTGTATCCCTTCGGCCCCATTCAGCCTACTGTTTTAAGACGTTTATCCCCATCCAGGTGTCGATTTTTTGCTTGCGAGCGGTAGCGAGCCAGCATATTCTTTAACATATTTTTGACAGCAGGCTAAATTTGTACATTTTTCGATAGAAAAATGCCTCCGGCATAGCCGGATTTCTCCATACACTGCTGGCTCGCTATCGCTCGCCAGGAAGAAATCGACACCTGGATGGGGATAAACGTCTTAAAAGAGTAGGCTGAATTGGGCCGAATAGATACAACCCAAAGAAAGAGAGAAAAGGAGAGAAAAAGCAGGTCACCCCCCTTAACTCCAGTTGGGATTTTTTGGTTGGTGGTTGTTGTAATGGTTGTGGTGGTGATGGGTGGCAGTTGTAATGATCGTATGGTAGGTGTTGTGGTGGATGTTTTAGTGGCTGTGGTTGTGGAGAAGAAACAAAGGAATAGATAGAGGCAGAAAGAAAGAAATAAGATAAACAAAATACAAGGGGAAATTTAAGGGAACCAAAAAAGTTAGAACAAAAATGGACACCCAAGGGAAAGACAGAACAGAAGAAGAACAGTTGAATAAATAAGAAGAAATAAATGAGTAAGAAGAAACAAGAAACTAAGAAGCAGATGGATAATAAAGAGCAGGCAGAATGATAACCCAACTTTCTTCTTATGTCCTTCCGGGTCACTCCTGTTGGGAAAAGTGTTGGCTGAATGGGGCCGAATGGATACAAGCCAGGGAAGGAGAGAAAGATAAAAACAAAACTGTGAGCCCCCTTAAAATATACACTATATAGATATTTTTTCAGTGACAGATACCTCTTTGCCTTTCAATGTCAGTTTGGTAGCTCAAATACGGTATACAAAGTTTATATACAAAATTAAAATTAAATAAATAACGCCATCCAGACCCCCTTCAAGCTAAATATGTACACATTTTCGGGAGAAAATTGTACCAGCAGAATGCCGGTCTCTCCCAACTTGACTACTTGCGAGTTTCATTCTATAAGGAAGTTGGAGCTGTAGACATCGATATTTAACAGATAACCAGCTATAATACGGTTTTAGTACATTTATTAATACATAAAATCAAATTCAACATGCTATTTACCCATCAGAAACTTACATAATTACTGTATTTGTGATTAATATCGATGTTTACAGGCCGAACTTCCTTATAGCCTGAAAGTCGCAAGTGGTCTATTGCAGGTTCTCTATGTCTCAACCAGAAGAGAATATCAAATGCCTGAATGGGGTGAAGCATCTTATAGTCAGCAAACTAATGAGGTGAATCGTCTTAAAATCTTCAAAGGAACAGATAAATTCCAAAAAGACCCACCTCGTATCAGGCAGGATTAAGCCCCTCGAGTAACTAAGACGCTATTTCAAATTTTATTCTGGCGATCATTAGGCGATGTTAAACAATTTAGGAAGGATCAATGGTAATCAAAGAGGTCAAGCCTATATTTATCTAATCTTTGGATCAATAGAGGTCATGCCTATCTCAATTAATGATTACCTCTTTGAATCAATAGTGGTCAAAGATGTCAAGCCTATCACAAAGAACTATTTGGATTAATTGTAAAGAAAGACGTCTCGCTTATCTCAATAAACAATTTGGATCAATTGTCATCAAAGACGTTAAGTCTATCTGAATTAATTTCGCTTAAGATCAATAGTAGACAAAGAGGTCAAGCTTATCTCAATTAACTCTTAGATTTTCAACGCCCCTTTCTAAGCTTAATACCATTTTCTGGTACCGGTCAGTATAATATGTGAAATAGTGTCATCGATACTCATAGGGTTAAGTATATATTCCCTAAGCATTACCTTATATCATATTACCTGTTCCATTTTACCCCACCTTTATCACTTATATTTAACCACCTCTGTAATTGAAGATGCATCTATGCATCATTAGACGATTTTAAGCAGCTTAAGAAGGATCACTAGGTGATCAAAGTGGCAAACACTATCTGAATGTTATCTCTAGTTACCACAAGTTCTTCCTAAACTGAATTAGATAAGCATGATAAAACAAAAAAATAAACTTTCCAAACGCATCATAATCCTCATTCTTTAGCTAAATAATAACTACCACTGATATTACATTAATTATTTTCAACTCCTTTACCCTCTCAGTATTCCGTGACGCATCCTTTCACTTTAGTCGGGCAAATTTTAGACAATTTATTTAGTTTTGAAAGAGCCTGTTTGGAGTCAAATGGATAATTCAGATAGATTTTACCTTTCCTAAGCTGTTCAAAATCACCTAGTGTTAGCAAGAATACATGAAGGTCTAGTGTGGTGAAGGGGGGCACCGGCTTTTTTTTTTTATCTTTCTCTCCTTTTCACTCTTTCTCTGACTTGTATCCATTCGGCCTCATTCAGCCAACTGTTTTAAGACGTTTATCCCCATTCCGGTGTCGATATCCTCTAGGCAAGCGATAGCGAGCCAGCATTGTATGGAGAAATCCAGCTTCCCCGGAGAAATTTTCTATCGAAAAATTACAAATTTAGCTTGCTCTCAAAAAAAAAAAAATATATATATATGCTGGGTCGCTACCGCTCACCAGGAAAACATTGACACCTGGATGGGGGTAAATGTCTTAAAACAGTAGGCTGAATGGGGCCAAATGGATACAACCCTAAGAGAGGGAGAGAAAGAAAAAAAGCAAGGTGAGCTCCCTTAAGGGGAGGTATTTAGTTTGTTCCCTAGACCTCCATCAAACTTAAAATTACACCCCCTTGAGTCCCTTTTAAGATAAATTTGTACATTTTTCGGTAGAAAAATGTCCAGGCCGAAAGCAGGTTCCTGTTAATTTACAGGCTCGCTATCGCTCGCCAGGATAAAATCGACACCTGAACTGCACAAAAGGTCTTAATATGGGGTGAAAGTTCTTAAAATCGCTAAACTAATGGGGCAAACGTTTTATAATATCAAAAGCAATGGGGCTTAACATGAGGGAGAAAGGGGTCAAGAAAAAAATCCCTCAAGTGGAGATCTCCCCTTAATGAAACCAATAATGTTGAAGCAAACAGTATGCCGAGTAATAATTAGGCTTAATTAAAAACATCGTATATAACACATTAAATCTCAAACAATAATGCCAGAAGATTGACTAGTAAATATTGTAAATTATCTGTTATCAGCACTTGATGAGAGGCTAGTCTGTTCCTTGGATGCAGAAGAAATCGTGAATATTATAAAATATTTTTGTACAACTGACAAATCACGGTCATTATTTTAGGAAAGATGGAGAAATAGGATCATTATATAAATGGTCTCTCTCTCTCTCTCTCTCTCTATATATATATATATATATATATATATATATATATATATATATATATATATACGGTATATATATATACATATATATATATTATTTTTGTTTAAGTTTGCGGGTATGTTTAACTGTACTGTATTTATTGTATTATATATTTAGGAATAAATAATTCAATTAAGTTAACCAAATTGCACCATGTTACTGAAAGGGTTAAGTTACAATGTTATTACTCCTATCAGTTTCATTCATATTTTGTTTTAATTTCCACAATATTGTGCAAAGCCGTGAGCAATACTTCTCTGAGCCATCGGAATTGCTTGTTTCAGCTCTTACATTTCTCTCTCCAATCTCACGCTGTTCTGGGCGCGATATCTGACACCGTAAGACAAGAAGAAGACTAAAAGAAAGAAAGGTTCAAATAATGTTTTAAAATGGGGGAACATGGCAGACAATTGTATAATAATAGAACAGGTGAAGAACAACAAAATTGGTGAACACAACAAACAGACGCAAAGAGAACAGACGAAAAACAGGAAAAGTACAAGTGAAAACAAAATAACAGGAAAACATCAGGAAAATGAAAATGAAACAAGCTATGAACAGAATAACAAGAGAAGCCAACTAAATTGCTTGCTCCCCCTTTTACATTTATCTCTCCAATCTGTCACTGTTCATGGCGCTATACCTGACACCAGTAAGTCAAGAGCTGCAGGCAAAAATGTAAAGAAATTAACAAAAATACAAATAGTGGAAAACTTACAGAAAATTGGATGATAATAGAACAGGAAAAGAACAAAACTGGAGAAGCAAATGATACAAAATAAAAACATAAAACCAAAAGGATAAAGCAGAACGGGAGAACAAAGGAGAAGGGAAAGGGAACACGTGTTGTACAGACAAACATGAAAATAAGAGAAGACACAGAGACGAATAACGGAGAACATAACACTTAACAGAACAAAACGTAAAATGAGAAAGAGTAGAAGAACCGAGCAACACAAACAATAAGACAAAAACAAACAAAACAAAGTAAGCACAACATATCATGAAATGAACGAAAAAATAGAATAGAATATGAAAAGAAGAAGGCAACAAAACTGCTTCGTCTTAGCTTTTACATTTCTCTAGCCTCCAATTTTTCGTAGTCTTGGACAAGACATCTGACGCCAGTAAGACAGGGAACTCGAGGCGTAAAAAAAGAAAACACGAATATATAATAACAAATATTGTAAAATATCTAATGTTAACCCACAGGGCACCAGCTAATATATAATAAATGTACACTCTAGGACCAGCCGAAAATAGATTGTGTTTTTTGTTCTCCCTAAAACAGCTTAAATAGGTGAGAAATGAAGGAAAACAAAACCAAAACCCACTCACTGCCATGATTGCGTTCGTTTTGGTCAGAAGGTATAGGAAGATATTTAGAGGGTTGGTGGTGAATTTACATAAACATCTCCTCAGTATAGGCTAAGTCTGGCTCGGGGTAGGGTTATGTCTTAATGGAGGGTGAGGGGCGCGTTTTCTATTGTGCTACATTGTTCAAGCGGAGTCTGGGGTGGGGAAGTCTGGCAGCTCGTGATTGACTGTTTATCCTAGCAATGCGGCACTGGATGATTTGATTGCTATCTGTAGACGGGAGCAGGTGCTTGACTGGTTTTGGCTTTTGTTGGCCGGACCCCGTCATCTCAATATAAATAGTTTGTTCATTATAATTAGGCCATAAATCTTGATTCGTAACCCCTAGTAACTCAAAAAGGTCTAAAGCAAAAATGCTCAAATAATCCATACCCATCTCCTGGTTGATTCATCCACACTTATCAAAATGTCAGCTCGAGTTTTCTCGTCCTAATATTATTATAAGAGGTTAATACTCAAGCAATAAAATGGGCTAAATATAGTAAATAAAGTATAGCTAAAATATATATGATAAGTATTGAAAGCAAAATAAGAGAATCGCCAATAACATTGGAGAAAAAAAAGGCAATAATATACAGTATGCTGTACATACTGGTATTAGTAAACAATAAGATAACAACGATGAAAAGTAAAACAAGAGAAGCAACACAAACAAAATATATAACGACAGACATGATAAATAATAAAACTAACAAGGGAAATATCAACAGAAACAGGAGAAATAACAACACTAACAGGAGATATAACAACACTAACAAGAGAAACAACACAAACAGGAAAAATAACAACACTAACAAGAAAAACAACACAAACATGATAAATAAGTACAGCAAAGAGAAACAACACAAACAGGAGAAATAACAACTCAAACAAGAGAAACACCAACACAGGGGAAATAACAACACTAACAAGATAAACAACACAAACAGGAGAAATAACAACACTAACAAGAGAAATAACAAACCGTAGAGATAACAACAGTAACAAGATAAACAACACAAACAGGAGAAATAACAATACTAACAAGAGAAATAACACAAGCAGGAGAACTAACACTAACAAAAGAAATAACATAAACAGGAGAAATAACAACTCTAACTTGTGAAACAACAAGCAGGAGAAACAACAATATTAACAAACGCAACCACACAAACAGGAGAAATAACAACACTAACAAGAGCAACAACACATAGAATAAATAACAAAACTAACAAGAAAAACAATACAAACAGTAGAACTGACAAGATAAACAACACAAACAGGATACATCACAATATTAACAAGAGAAACTACACAAACATGATAAATAAAAACAATAACAAGAGAAACAACACAAACAGGATATAACAACACAAGCACAAACATGATAAATAAAAACAATAACAAGAGAAACAACACAAACAGGATATAACACAAACAAGAGAAACAACACACATAGGAGAAATAACAACACTAACAAGAGAAACAACACAAACAGAAGAAATAACAACACTGACAAGAGAAACAACACAAACAGGAGAAATAACAACACTAACAAGAGAAACACAAACAGGAGAAATAACAACACTAACAAGAGAAACAACACAAACAGAAGAAATAACAACACTAACAAGAGAAACAACACACACAGGAGAAATAACAACACTAACAAGAGAAACAACACAAACAGGAAAAATAACAACACTAACAAGAGGAAGAAAACAAAGAGGAGAAACAACAATATTAACAAGAGAAACAACAAAAACACAAGAAACAACAACACACACAAGAGAAACAACACAACCAGGAGAAACAACAAAACTAACAAGAGAAATAACACTAAAACAAGAACTAACAACACTAACAAGAGAAACGACACAAACAGGAGAACTAACAACACAAACAAGAGAAACAAAACAAACAGGAGAAATAACAACACTAACAAGAGAAACTACACAAACACAAGAAGTAACAACACAAACAAGAGACACAACACAGACAGGAGAAATAACAACACTAACAATAGCAACACAAACAGGAACACTAATAACACTAACAAGAGAAACAACACAAACAGGAGAGATATCAACAAGGGAAACAACATGTACAGGAGAAATAACAATATTAACGAGAAACAACACAAACAAGAAAACTAGCAACACTAACAAGAGAAACAACACAAACAAGAGAAACACAAACAAGAGAAACAACACAAACAGGAGAGATATCAACAAGGGAAACAACATATACAGGAGAAACAACAATATTAACGAGAAACAACACAAACAAGAAAACTAGCAACACTAACAAGAGAAACAACACAAACAAGAGAAACACAAACAAGAGAAACAACACAAACAGGAGAAATAACAACACTAACAAGAGAAACAACACAAATTCAAGAACTAACAACACTAACAAGAGAAACAACACTAACAAGAGAAACAACACAAACAATAGATATAACAGCACAAACAAGAAAAACAACACAGACAGGAGAAACAATATTAACAAGAGAAACAACACATATTCAAGTACTAACAACACTAACAAGAGAAACAACACACACAGGAGAAATAACAACACTAACAAGAGAAACAACACAAACATAAGAAATTACAACACAAACCTAAGAAATAACAACACTAAAAAGAGAAACAACAGAAACATGAGAAATAACAACACTAACAGAAGAAGGTGAAGTGAAGCTCTTGGTGTCCTGAATAACGGAGACCTGTTCTATATTGGTCTGGGAGGGAGGGACGAGGAGGAGGAGGAGAAGGAGGGGGAACAAGAGGAAGAGAGGAGGGGGGAAGGAGGAGGAGGAGCAAGAGGAAGAGGAAGGGGGTGGGATGAGGAGGAGAGCAGGAGGAGAAGGGAAGGAAGAGAAGATGAAAAGAGTAGTAGGAGAATCGAGGGGAGAACTAGAACGACAAGTAAGAGAAAAGAGGCAGAAGAGAGAGAGAGTGGGGGGGAGTGTAGATGCAGAAAAGGGGGTAGAAGAAGATGGAAGAGCATGACAGAAAAGCGGTGGAGGTGTGGAAAGGGTAATATAAGCGGATGAAAACATGGAGAAGAGTAGGTGGATGGAGAGCTGAAAAAGAGATAAAGAGGAACTGAAAGAGGGGAGGTACAGCTGCTCACATGAATTTGGATCCACACCATGATATTATATAAGATTATAGGTATGAAAGGAAAAATAGTATGATTGAATTACGAGCGATTTTTGTTATGCAGTACTAAATTAACAGCTTTATTTCCACTTAATGTTTGTAAGATAGCATACTAATTTTTGTTTCCATATATAAACTGAAGAACTGTGCACAAAATCTCATGGGCAACTGTCCCATTATAAATATTTAATGTAGGAAAGGAACCACCCTCCAGAGAGAAAGAGAGAGTACAAAGGAGTACAATGGAAATAAAGTAACAACAGGTCTAGTGACCCTTCTAGGCTGCTTGTCCTCCAAAACACTGAGGATCAAGTGTCCAAACAGTGGTTTAGAGTTGGTAAGGGAACATTGGAAAGGAAACTACTGCCATAGAACTAATGTCCGTGGCAGGATTAGGAAGTTAGTAGGGGACAGATGGGTTAGTAACTGAGGGGGGGATAAAATAAAGTTATTAATTTACAAACGCAGTCAGTCGCGGGTTTGATGCGAGATATTTGTCTAGGCGAAGTTTAAATGCATCAACGGTGCTGAAATCTATAACGTCTCAGGAGAAGCCCATTCCATCAGTTGACAACTCGATTGAAGAAGAAATTCTTAGATTCGTGTGAGTTAAAAGATTTATCAATAATTTTGCAACCGTTTCCCCGCGTGTAATTAGATTGGTCGAAAGTGAAGTACTTAATACAGTTCATATTGTCGATGCCTTTGATGATTATGAACACTTGATTTAAGTCGCCTCTTATGCCCCTTTCCCACTGATGCGATTTCATACGAGTTTCGGCGCCGAGGACGTAGTCTTGTCAATTCGCAACGAATTTGTGCGACGTCAACGATTTTGACCGCTAAAAAACGTTGACAAGTTTACACTCGGCGACATCGTCGTCGCCGATGACTACGACGGAATCGGCGACATTATGCGACGTCATCGGCAAATTGAGCGATGGTTCGCCGATGACCTCGGCGAGAACTGTCACATTTGAATAAAATATTGCGAAATAATGCGAAGGATGAACGAATCCTCGGCGTATGTTCTGCGACGTCTTCGGTGAATTAAGCGATGGTTCGGCGGATACCTCGGCGACATTATCAGATAACTTTTTGCATATATATCATGGCACAAACATAAGAACATAAGAAAATGGGAGTCTGCAGAAATCCGATCGGCCCACACAAGGCAGATCCCTGTCACACCCAACCCCAATTACAAGGCCTAATTATAGACCCAACTCACTAATGCATTGAGGACTGACCTCACCAAAACGGTCAGAGATCAATACAAGATTACGGGGTCTGCAGAGCGCCGATTGGCCCACACCAAGCAGATCCCCCCTCATACCCAACCCATCTCGTCGAAAATGTACACATTTATTTTGAAGGGGGGTCTAGAGTTTTTTGTTTTAAGTTTGATGGAGGTCTAGTGAGGAAACTAAGAAATAAAGGAATGAATGATCAAACAAACGGTCCGTTTCCCCTTAAGGGGGGATGGGCGTAATATTTGATCATTTATATATTTGTTTATGATTTATTTAGTTTCATCCCTAGACCTCCATCAAGCATATAAAGCACCCAGCAACACCCTCCTTCAAGATCAATTTGTACATTTTTTGATAGAAAAATATCCTGGCCGAAGGCCGGTTCCTCAAAAAGTACAGGCTCGCTATCGCTAGCCAGGAAAAACTCGACGCCTAAATGACACGAAAAGTCTTAATATTGACACCGAAATGGGGTGAAATGTCTTAAAATCGCCAAACTAATGGCCCGAACGTCATAAAATATGAAAACTAATGGGGTTAACCATGAGGAAGAAAGGGGACCAGAAAAACGACCCATCTCCCCTTAATTCGGAGATTGGCAATGTCCTTGCCGTATGTTTACGTTACGGCTTAAAATTGAGCACACCTCGCTTTTTTTTTTTTATCTTTCTCTCCCTCTCTCTTTGCCTTGTATCCGTTCGGCCCCCTTCAGCCTACTGTTTTAAGACGTTTACCCCATCCAGGTTTCAATATTTTCCTGGTGAGCGGTAGCGAGCCATCATATATATATTTTTGTTTTGAGAGCAAGCTAAATTTGTACATTTTTAGATAGAAAAATGTCTCCGGCGAAGCCGGATTTATCCATACAATGCTGCTCGCAAATAGGCCAATCATTTTATTTTACCCACCTCGCCGAAGGTGCTCTTTATCCTCGGCGAGGTGTCTTCGGAGCATTCATCTACGTCGCACAGCCCTTCGCACGCCTCTGCGAAGTATACCCGTGGCGGGTATACTCTCAGCGACGCTTTTTTTTTTGTGCGACACACTCGTCGATGTCTCGCCGATGTCGCCGAGGATCTCCGAGGGCCTCGCCAATTCCTCGGCAATGTTCGACGATGCTTGCGAGGGTTCGCACCCCTCGCAACTCCTCGTCTCAAATTTTGAACAATCCAAACATTTGCGATGACCCGCGAGGGCCCTTGCAAGGCCTTGCGAGTCAAACGATTATCATGCGAGGGTTCAAGATTTTGTTGCGACATGTCACGAATGTGCCCATTTCTTGGTGTCTGCGATGAAGATGAAAATCGTATGAAATCGCATCAGTGGGAAAGGGGCATTTAATCTGTGCTGGGTAAAAGGAAATAGATTTAATTCACTAAGACGCTCCTCGTATGGTTTGTTCTTTAGGCTAGGTGTCATTTTGGTAACTCTACGTTGATCTCGTTCTTGCTTGTTTATATCTTTTTGGTAATAAGGGCACCAGGATTGAACGCAGTATTCCAAAAGAGGGCGTACTAAGGAATTGTAAAGGGTTAGGAGAATGTCTTTGGATTTATGCTCAAATGACCTGCCTATAAAGCCAATTATTTTGTTTGCCTTCTTAACAACTTCTGAACATTGTTGACTCGGTTTTAGGTTACTCGATATTGTTACTCCCAGATCGGTTTCTCTGTTTACATTCTTAAGGTGAATGCCATTCATCGAATAGTTTGCTTTCTCATTTTGGTATCCGATATGTAGTACTATACATTTATCCGCATTGAAACTCATTTGCCAAATTTGGGCCCAACATGACAACTTATCTAGATTGTGTTGCATATCGTCAACTTGTTCTTTTGAGAGTACGCTATTTGCAATTTTTGTATCGTCAGCAAATTTTTAGATTGTACAGGTGAGACCCTCATCTATGTCGTTGATGTAAATTAAAAAGATAATTGGTCCTAGTACCGATCCCTGGGGTATGCGCTTTTAGTTTTAGCAGTGAACTTTTGTGGGGAACTTAGTCAAAGGTCTTTTGAAAATCAAGGTATAATATCTACAGCTTTACTCTCATTGTAGAGGTTGAGGATATTATTTACTCTCATCGTAAAGGTTGAGAGAGAGAGAGAGAGAGAGAGAGAGAGAGAGAGAGAGAGAGAGAGAGAGAGAGAGAGAGAGAGAGAGAGAGAGAGAGAGAGAGAGAGAGAGAGAGAGAGAGAGAGAGAGAGAGAGAGAGAGAGAGAGAGAGAGAGAGAGAGAGAGAGAGAGAGAGAGAGAGAGAGAGAGAGGGGGTACAAAGGAGTACAAAGGAAGTCGAGCAACAACAGGTTTAGCGACCCCTCGAGGTTGCTTGCCCTCTAAATAACTGCTGTTCAAAGTGTCCACCAGTGGTTCAGAGTGGGTAAGGGACAATTGGAAAGGGGAGAACTAGGACGACGAGAAAGAGAGAACAGCAGACGAGAGAAAAACAGAAGAGAGAGGGAGATAAAGAGAGAGAGAGGGGGGGGGGGAGTAGGTGCATAGAGTGGGATAGAAGAAGATGGACGAGAATGTCAGAAAAGCGGAGTAGGTGACGAGAGGGTAAGTACATGAATAAATGGGGAGGAGGACACAACAGGTGTGTGGAGAGCTGAAAGAGATAAAGAGGAACTGGAAGATGGAAGGTACAGTTGCTCATATGAATTTGGATCCACATCGTGATTTTATGTATTGAAGGAAAAATAGTATGATTCAATTACGAACGAATTTTGTTATGCAGTATTTAATGCAGTACTAAATTAGCGGTTTTATAACCTCTATATTTGTGTAAGATAACATACTCATTTTCTTTGTTTCCAAAGATAAACTCAAGAACTGTGCACGTATTCCCACGGGCAACTGTGTCATAATAAATATTTAATGTGGGATATGAACCACCAAGCAAAATTAGAAAAAGAGAGAGAGAGAGAGAGAGAGAGAGAGAGATATATTTGAATTGATGGTGTTATGTATATATAATAATTACTTCATCTCAAAACGGAAAAGGTGCATACACAATCTTCTCCTTAATTCTAGCTTAAACTATTTAATTACATGTACATTATAAAATAAAAATTACATAATAATTGATGAAGTTTTAGAAATCTACATGTATTTGTATGTTATCATAATGAATAAAAACATAAAATACACTGTACATGATATACATTTACAGTATAGTAGACCTTGATGTGAACTTTAAAAAATATACTGAACAAACACATAATATATTATATAGTAGAATGCTATCTCACAAGTTCCTCCCACTGAGTCCCGATCGTGTTAACCCCTACTGTATCAGAGGGTATTACTATAAATGTAACCTCCAGTATCAAGCACTGTGGCCAAAATGGCTTCAAAGTCGAGAGAGAGCATCCTCTCACCCCAAAAGCTGGACGAATACTGAGCCAGCTCGCCCGTGGGACCTTAGATACACTCCGATAAATGTTGCCAAGGTCTCAAAGCAGTATTTAATAGAGCCCCTCCATCATTGACGATATTGCCTATTAGTATAATAGTCTCCATTCAACATCCCCGCGACAGCCATTTGAATCAACCACCTCGGGAGGATCATGGAGTACTCATCATAAGTGCACGCTTATTTCCCTTATGGGATCGTCATTTTGATTGGGTACCCTACAGAAAAAACTCTGTAAAACATAAAAAGAAAAAAGAACTTAATATTTGTTATCATATGACTTACCATATGTGGATTTCTTGTGTTTTGCTTCCCCGACTCCAGGCCCTCTAGCGGCCATCTTCGTCCTTCTCCCTCCCGCGACCGTACCGTGAGGATGGGGGTCCTTGTTCTCCTGCTTCATTCAACGTTCGCTTGCTTCTCGTGAGTCTTTGCTCATTTGTATATATCTGAAGTGTAGTGGACAGGGTTTTAGATTAGCTAGCACAGGCTGCCCCATTGGTACGCTCGCAGGGAGTGTGTGTAATTCAATATAGGGTACTATTGTAACAGGCGCCGACATGTAGGCCTACCAGGTTCGAAGCGCCATGTGGTTTGTTTTGTTTCTCTTATTTGCGCCTTAGCTCTCTTATAGATTAGTTAGGAGGCTAAATTACCGCAAGATTATGGTTCAGGCTGGCACTATGCGGCGGTTGCATTTATGTTTTTAGCAGATGCTCTGGTTCAAGGGTGGCCGCACGTGGTGCGGTGCCTTCTGGAGTCCGTTTCTGCTCTTGGGCCCCGCTCCGGGCACCTCTTCCTCATGCTGCCGCTGTGTGTTCTTCGGAGCGTGTGGTGGCTGCTGTTGCTGCTGGTTCTTCGGAGGATCTGTGTGCTGCTCCTCCTGTGAAGTCGTCGGAGCGTTTGGTGTCTACCATATTTTGTTTCGTCGTGCCTCGTGGCCAGCCTCGTTAGGGGTCTCCAGGGTAGGCTAAAGTTATTTTTATTGTTTATAAATTTACTCTATGTTTGTTATAGCCTAAGTTATCCCCGTTGTTATGCATGTGTGCTTTACATGTCCTTAGGGATTTTTTCTTTGGGAGACGTCCCGTTGTTTGTGGGTTTTTTTGGGGGTGTTTTGATTTCCCAGCTAAGTCAACACCTCTGGAAATCTTTTGGTTAGTTTCTCCGGCGGCTTTCTCAGCAGGGCTGCCGGTTCCTACTCTTGCAGATGTTTAAGGAACTATCCAAATGTCCCGGCGTGGTGTGCATGTATGAGGGAGTTTTTTTGGGGGGTTGACTTCCCCGGCGGAGTCAACACCTCTGAATTTTTTGGGTTTGTTTATCCGTCGGCTTTCTCAACAAAGCCGCCGGTTCTACTCTTGCAGAGGTTTATGGAACTATCCAAATGTCCTGGCGTTGTGCTCAACCACATACCTCCCGGCGGCTATGCTACTTCCAAAAGGGAACCTTTTGCTCGGCCCGCCGAGGGAACTCGCCCTGAACGTTAGCCTCATGCAACAAGACTTACTCGCTCGGCGATACCGTCAAAGTGGGTAATGCTATTTAACCTGGTCCTAATGCTGAATCGCCCTGCGGCGATACAGTCTGGCATATAGTCGGACCCACCTTAGTCATTAATAGTAGAAGAGGCGCAGTAATACGCTTGCACTATTTGAAATAGTCACGGAAGGGTAACACGCTGTAAACAATGTTTTGGGGACAGTGACACTTGTCAGAGATAAGCAGTTCCACACCGTATAATCCCAGTGTGTGGGGCTGGGTCAGGTCCAGTCGAAGGTTAGAATAGTAGTGGCTATTTCTAATTTTCTGGCGGACTTGAAGTAGGATGTATAACACCTCTCAGGTTATCCTTATGAGCATTGATTCCTGGAAAATTTCTTTCCAGATCTTGTCACATCCTGAGCGGCACGGCAAAGGACGGTCCCGTTCCCCACACGGGAGAGAGGGGGGTGTTGAGTTCCTGTTTTACAAGTTTTTCACTTCAGCCTTCATGCCTACCTGTTTTTTGCTTTAACATTCTGCTAATTGCACACTGAGATTGGTGCAGGATGGATCTAAGTTTGTCCCTGGACTTCCCAGCAATGCCCGGCGGGCGTAGATCTTTTTGCGGAATGGGGGAATTTTGTTCATAGATCATCCGGGCCTTGCGGCCTTGATCAATATTTACCTAACTTTACCTCCTATGCCACAAGGGGAAAATTGATTGTAGAAGCTAACTTTCAATGCAAATTTCCCCAATGTCACGGTAATCGTGTGTTTATACAACAAATACTCTACACTTTGTTGAACAATGGTCCATTAGCAAGTTACTAGGACCAAGTTGAGGTAAACCTGAAACCCCCCCCACCCCCCGGTACAAGAACACACCCGGCTTCGCCCGACACCGTTCTAGATTGCCACCCCGGCGACGGATTGTACACTTCCGGCTGCGGCCCTCGCTCTCACAAGTGACAGGAGAGAGCAGAGGTCGCGAGAAGGGGTAAGTCAGTTTTGTCTTCCTAGTTAAAACCAAGGTAAGAGATGGCTCATTAAGTATCTCATTTAATGGTCCCTACAATTAATTAAGCCGATGATACGGCTCATAATTGTGTCACACAGCTATACCGACGAGACGGCTCACATTTTTTCAGCTGAACCTAAGCCGGCAAGGCGGCTTGTTTTTATCTTATCCTAAAATTAAGTCGGTGAGACGGTGCCTCGTTTTTTACCTTATTTTCGTTGATCTATCATAGTTACAAATATGAGATATATGGGTAACGAATATGGAATAGGATGTGTTCAGCTGTCAATTAGGGGACATAACTCTGACCAGCAAAGTTTCGATTAAGTACTTTCATTATGTGGAACACATAACAATGATATTCGTAGACGCCAAATTCAGTGTAGCTACGCATGGTCTTCTTGAGATAGGTACTTGGAAATCGCCAAGCCTGCTTACAATCTTTTATATTTTTTATATTTTGTTTGCATACAAAACAACTTAAAAAATGTTATACGGATTCTTTTGTCCCCGGAGGTGAGGATATTATCACGAATGTCCCCCTCCAGTCTTGGTATTCAGGCAATATCGCCAATGATGGAGGGGCCCTATTAAATTATAGGTTTGATTCCCAGAGGGAAGTAAAGAAAACCTAATATTTAGTAGGGCCCCGTAATCATTGACGATAAATGTCCCTCCCAGCCATCCCACGTCCCATTCGTTGATTTCTTAGCTTTATCTTGGTATATCAGTGAAGGACGAAGATGGCTGCTAGAGGGCCTGGAGTCGGGGAAGCAAAACACGAGAAATCCACATATGGCAAGCCATATGATAACATATATTAAGTTATTTTTTATTTTTATTTTTTACAGAGTTTTTTCTGTAGGGTACCCAATCAAAATGACGATCCCATAAGGGAATTAAGCGTGCACTTATGATGAGTTCTCTATGATCCTCCCGCGGCGGTTGATTCAAATGGCTGTCGCGGGATGTTGAATGGAGACTATTATACTAATATGCAATATTGACAATGATGGAGGGGCCCTACTAAATATTAGGTTTTCGTTACTTCCCTCCAGGAGTCAAACCTATAATTTACAATTCATGGTGCCAGGTGCCGCTCGGTACAAGGATCGATTATTACGGACATACGTCGTATGGCGCTAGTACTGGCGAGTGACTTTTTTACTGTCGGCCAATGTACGTCGCTGGTACAGAAGGGGTTAATCACCCCCTAGACTCCTTAGACGGATCAAGACCATCGCCATCCAGCCACCTAACCCTCGCTCCCCAAGCGTTTAACAGTCAGTGGTCGGATGGTTATAAGTCATAATCTGCGGTATGGTTATGGAGCGAAGGATTCACGCCCCAGGGGGGTCTGTAAGGCAGTATTAAATACACTTGTGTATGTATGACGAGCAGACCTACTGTGCACATAGAATATTATTTTTCATAATTTTACAATATTTTAACGCGGGAAAGGCAAACTATCTCATAAGAGGTTTAGTGGGCAAAGGCGAAGGTCCTCTTAACCTAACAAGTGCGCATGGGGGTAATTGGAAACGTCCCCCTGTGCTGACGTATTTGAGGTGTTTCCGTCACTAAAATATTCATTGTGCCATTAATAGCATTAATACTTATCCATATGCGCCTATTATGGGTTGATTATAAAGGTATTAACCTGAAACAACAATAAAACGAGTGAAAACAGCGTTTGGATGGTCAAAATCGGAGATATAGCCCGCGAGTTGTATAATGTATGGGTGAGGCAAGCTGCTTTCCCGCCAATTTCCCCCAAGGCCACTGAGACACAGTCGATCGATACTCTCTCTCTCTCTCTTGCATTCGCTTGCTATCAGTGATGACCACACCCTCCAACCGGATTTCTAATGTTAGCACGAAAATATACCTCAGAATAAGGGAATAACAGGGAAAATAGGTGATAACTGAAGGAGAGGAGGAAAGTGGGGAAGGAGGGGAGGTAGAGGACTGAGATTTTGCATGGCCCAGGGGCCCAATTTTTTTTTTTTTTTTTTTTTTTTTATGTCAAAAGTTGATTTTCTTTTTCACTCACTCTTAAGAGTCTCCCCACAGTCCGCCGGGGGAACTCTTAAGAGTCTCCCCGCAGTTCCCGGGTTAAGAGCCAAGGCCTAAAAATAAACTTTCAAAACACCCCACTGGCTTTCAAAATAAAGCAATGTGTGATTAGGTTAGACAATTCCCCTCCATTACTTGCTACTACTCTTACATATGAGCCCCCTTCCCCCTTTTCCCCCATCCTCAATTATCACCTATTTTTTATCTTATTCCCCATTTTATCGGGTAATTCTCCGCGCAAATTTCCCTTACGCGGTCTCTATAACACGGGCGAGGCAGCTAGAGATCCTTGCAACACAGAGACTTGCATTGCAAGGCGTCAGTGCCGCTTTGGAGCTCGGACAGGGAGGATATACGCCACCTTTTCTCTCGCATTCTTTTTAGTGAGTAGACATTCAATTATTTCTCTATTTCACCATTTAGGTTTGTTATTTTGTTCAGATCTTCTGTTTTTGTTATGGTATGCACTCGCGTACTGCATTCGTGTAAATTTCTGTGAAAATGTTCCATGATTGGTTTATCTCATTATTGTTTAGAAAACTCCAATTGGCTTCTTTAAATTTTGTTCGGAGTTTATGGAAATTTGCTCACTTGAAATTTGGAACTTTCTCATTGCTGGTATTGAGTTTATTGCTATTACATTGTATGCTGAAAGTTATCGTACTGTGGTCACCATTACAGAATTCATCACCAACAGTCACGTCATCGATCAAGTCATCTTTTGTTGCAAGTACAGTCACTCATACAAGAAAGGTACCCCCCTGAGCGAGAGATCTAAGGCTGTTTAGTTGTGGTAACACTGGCCCTGTAGCATCGTGTCACGAAAAGGAGTGGCGACTGTGAATTGTGTGAGGGAGTAGGTAGTTGATGTGAACGAAGCAATGCTTCACTTCACTTTGAGAGTTGTTTTGCTAATTCTAGACGTCGATGGTTCAGAGCCAGTGTTACCACAACTAAATAGTGTGAGGCCTTCGATCTCTCGCTCAGGGAGGTACCTTTCTTTTATGAGTGAGTGTACAAGGTCAAGAACAATATTTTCGCGGGTTGGAGATTGAACAAATAGATGAAGGGAGCTTTCTTGTAGGTTGGCATACAGATCGTGTCCTGAGTGTGAAGTAAGAGTGTCGCCCCACTTGGTCACTGGTAAAGTCGCCAACCATTATTGTATCGTGTATGTTATTTATTTCTGGAATTTGCTCATAAATTTCTTGGTCGGTTTGCACTGATTGGGATGGGGGGCCTGTACCTTGCGACATATATGACGCGATCGCGTCATATGAATAAGTCCACCAAAAACTCATATGACGCGATTGCGTCATATGGACTTATCTCTATACCTCTCCAATAAGTTTATGACGCAATTTTGCGTCATATGAGCTTAGTAAGTCCGATAAGTTACCATACGATAAAACCGTTGGTGGCAACCTCAGCCTCCTGCGATAATTCTAACGGCCGCAGTGTTGTTGTGAGTGTAGTGCGAGGCAGTGGCAATGATCCTGGGGCTCCCGCCTCCTTGTACTTACTGTAACATAATATGTCTGGGGGAGTTAATGCTAGGATTATTTTGTTTTCCTTTATTGTTATTTATTAGCACATACGATAAATCAATATTTACTATTTGAGGTTTTGACAAGAGAATTGGGCTAAGACTTACTTTGATGACAAATATAACGCCGCCTCCATTTTTATTAACTCTGCTTTTCTCAAACATTACATAGCTGGGAAGTGAAAACTCTGCTAAAAATTCTTTGTCTTCCGTATTTACCCAAGATTCTGTTATGCCGATTACATCAACAAATTTTGTAAACACGAGTTCCTCTAGTTCTGAGAAGGAGGATAGGGGAAGGAAGGGAGAGATGGAATAGGTGAATAGTACTGGTATAAATCTTTAACATAGGAAAGGGTTCTGTCTTACCTTTTAGGATACGCACTGGAAACTACACAGGGAATGAATACGAAAGAGGGGAGAGGAAGGGGAGAGGAGATAAAGCTAGCAGAAAGAGAAGACGAGGGGAGAAGATGGGAGAAGATGGGAGAAAAGAGGGGAAGGGCGAGGGAGAGAGCCAAGTTATAGGAAGAGGAAGGAAGAGGCGGAGGAGGAAGATAAAGAGAGGAGGGGAGAAAAGAGGGAAATAGCGAAGTTATAAGAAGAGGAGGGAAGAGGTGGAAAAGGAAAAGAAAGAGAGGAGGTGGAGGGGAGAGGATGGGAGAAAAGAGGGAAAGGGCGAAGGAGAGAGTGAAGTTATAAGAAGAGGAGGGAAGAGGTGGAGGAGGAAGATAAAGAGAGGAGATGGGAGAGCGAGGGATGATTATAGAATGTCATCAAGTAAGGGTTTAAAGGGGGTCACCGGTGTTTTTATCTTTCTCTCCTTTTCTCTCTATTCCCTGGCTTGTATCCATTCGGCCCCATTCAGCCAACTATTTCAAGACGTTTATCCCCATCCAGGTGTCGATATCTTCCTGGCGAGCGACAGCGAGCCTACATTGCATGGAGAAATCCGGCTTAACCGGAGACATTTTTCTATCGAAAAATTACAAATTTAGCTTGTTATCAAAAAAGGAATATATATATATGCTGGCTCGCTACAGCTCACCAGGAAAATATTAACACCTGGATTGGGGTAAACGTCTTAAAACAGTAGGCTGAATGGGGCCGAATAGATACAAGCCAAAGCGAGAGGGAGAGAACACGAAAAAAACACGAGGTGGGCCCCTTAACAGAGGTATGGAGAGGGGAATCAAAGTGTTTACAATATTATATCTTTATAAATATATGTTGGTAGCAATACGTCAATCCATGATAAGGCTAGTGAGGTAAGTCACTATCAATATACCCAATGCTTCTACAGTACATGCATTTTCTCATATTATTAGTATTTGTTTACAAAGTATGCTGAAGAGAAAAAAGGTGGACGAAAAGTAAAGGGAGGGGGAGAGAGTAAACAACGATGATATAGAAAACAAGAAGAGACAAAGCAAGGATGAGAGAGAGAGAGTGAGAGTCAGTGATTAGCAGGAATAAAACAGTAAATTAAGTAGAAACATAAGGGCTCCACCTCCCATTTTCTCTGGTAAAGGTTATATGGGGAATGGGCGAGTGACAACATGACTAGAGATAAAAGAAGGAGGAGAGGGGAAGGAAGGGGGAAATATAATAGGTGAATAGTACCGGTATACATCTATAAGGGGACCCACATCGTTCTTTGTCTCTCTCTCTCTCTGGGTTGTATCCACTCGGCCCCATTCAAACTACTGTTTTAAGACGTTTATCCCCATTCAGATATCGAATTTATCCTGGCGAGCGGTAGCGAGCCAGCATATTTAAAAAACATTTTTTTGACAGCAGGCTAAATTTGTACATTTTTCGGTAGAAAAATGTCTACCGGGACAACGGGACAATGCTGGCTCGCTATCGCTCACCAGGCAGAAATCGACACCTGGATGAAAATAAACGTCTTAAAACAGTAGGCTGAATGGGGCAGAATGGATACAAGCCAGAGAGAGAAAAACAAAAGTTGAAAAAATAGTGGGGTAATAGGGGTGAATGAGAGAGGAATTGGAGAAGAGTTGATGATAGACAAGGAGGATAGAAGTGAGGACGAGAGCAGAAGAGAGTAGATAGTGGAATAGGGGATGGGCGAGGAAGAGGGAATAGCAGGAATAGAAACAAAAATGGTAAGAGAAAGAAGGGAGGGAGAGTCTGGAGAGGCACCGGTATCCATGTTTAATGTGGGAAAGGCTGCATAGAACATTAAACATTAAAAAAAAAAGAAAAGAAAGAGAATATAGAGGGGGATAGCAGAAATGGAGACAAGAAGCGAAGAAGGGGAGAGCCTGCGGAGGTACCGGTATACATGTTTAAATGGGGAGATGGGCCGGTTTTCTGGACCACTTTCTTCCTCATGTTTAACCCCATTAGGTTTCAGATGTTAAGATGTTTGCCCCATTAGATAGTCGATTTTTAGACCGTTCGCCCCATTTTTCGTCAATATTTACACCTTTTGTGCCATTTAGGTGTAGATTTTTCTTCCCTGGCGAACGATAGTGAGCTTGTAATGTTGGAAGAACCGCCCTTCGGCCGGGAAATTTTTCAACCGAAAAATTTACAAATTAATCTAATGGATTTTTTTTGTTTTGTATGGAGGTCTAGGGAGGAAACTAGAACACTAATGAATACATGCAAAAATCGCCCAAAAAGTGAACCATCCCCCCTTAAATTACATGGGGAAGGGGAGAGAGAGATAGAGAGAGGGAGGGTTAGGAGATGTTAGAATTGGACAATTTGGATTAGTAACATAACACAGCTATAAGACTGTGATCCTTCGTGTATCCGGGGAAAAGAGAGTACCAGTAACATCTTAGTTATATATAAATTATATTTGTAAACACAGTGATCCTCCATGTATCTCAGGAAAACAAAAACAATAGTTATACATTTACAAATGCAGTCAGTCGCGAATTTAAGGCAAGATGTCTAGGAATCAACAAAGCTGCATTCTACATCATCTCGAGAAAGCTCATTCCACAAGTTGACAACTCGATTGAAGAAGACATTCTTAGACTCATGTGAATTAACAGATTTACCTATGATATTGCAGCCATTTTACCGCATGTCATTTAATTGGTCGATTGTAAAGTATTTCTTACAGTAAATGTTGAAGATGTTTTTTATGTTTTCGAACACTTGAATTAAGTCACCTCTTGATTTGTGCTGGGTTAAATGTGTTTGACGTACAGTAGGAAGAGAACTGGCCCTATTGCCAACCCTTGCGGTACCCCACTAATTATACTTTTCTATTTAGATGCTATACCGTTTAGGACTACTCTTTGCTTTCATTCACTGAGCCAGTTGTCTATCCATCCCAACACACCGCCTTGTATTCCATGTGCTTTTGATATTATCAATAAACGTTTGTGGGGAACTTTGTCAAAGGGTTTTTGAAAATCAAGGTATATAATATTTTACTCTCGTCACCTACTGTAGGTTGAGGATATTGGGAAAGACAAAACAAAAAATATGCATTCTCATTTCTTCTTTAATTTGTTCCTATGTGAGTGAGGGACACAAAAGGCAGAACTGCCTGTGACGAGTGCCCCTTCCAGAGTTAAAACATTTGACAGGGCCAAAATCAAGGGACGTTCGAGCCAAAATGCCTGGACATACGAACTTTGAAGCAATTTAAGTCATAGGAAGAGGGAAAGACTGATTCTGGGAGAGAGTTCAAGAGCTCAGCTGTTGAATAGAAGATTGAAAATAACATTTCACTCTTGGGTTGGAGAGTTGCACAGAGTAGGGGTGGGATTGTGTTGCAAGACAGGTATTACGTGCTCTACGAAGAGGGGGTGGTATACACTGAAAGAGCTCTGAAGAACACTGATTATTGTAATAGCGGTAGAATAGTGAGAGAGATGCAACATTGCGGCGAAGAGAGAGAGACTGCAGAGAATTGGTTAGTGGATGTGAGTTAATGAGATGGAAATCTTTCTTTTCTACTTTGTCTAGAAGTGCTGTGTGAGAGGATCCTCCCCACACGTATGAACAATACTCAATACATGGACGTACTGTGCCCCTGTACAGAGCAAGAAGATGCGCTAGGGTGAAGAACCCCTGGAGGCGGTTGAGCACATCCAGCTTCTGGGAAGCTGTTTTAGCAAGAGTGGTAATATGATCTAGAGAAAAGAGACACCAAGAATATTAAGAGAAGATGAAGGGTTAATAGGTATGTTGGTGTGGTACCATAGGTCATAGTTTTCTGATAGGGGGTGACGAGTAAACAGGTGGAGAAATTGAGTTTTGGAAGCATTGAAAGTAACAAGAATTGTTCTGCCCCAATTAGAGATCGTAGAGAGATCAGAAGATAGGTGCATTATGGCCTCCTTACGTGAGTTTTGGAGTTCCTGCTGTGAATGGTGTTGAGTAAAGCTAATTGAATAGTGTAATGCAGAGTCGTCAGCATATGAGTGAATGGGGCTGGAGGTGCAGCTTAGAAGGTCTTTAATGAATAATAGGAGGAGTATAGGAGGTAGGACAGAACCCTGAGGAGCACCGAAGTTGATAGGTTGAGGAAGTGAACAGTGGGCATCCACAACCGCAGCTATGGAACGACCGGAAAGGAAATTAGAGAAAAAGGCACAGATGGAGGGATAGAAACCGTAGGAGGGTAGTTTGGAAATAAGGGTTTTGTGCCAGACTTTATCAAAGGTCTTCGATATGTCCAGCGCAACAGAAAAAGTCTAGCCGAAGTCCCGAATGGAGGTTGACCAAGAGTTAGTAAGATAAGAAAGATCACCAGTAGAGCGGCCCTTAAAGAAACCATACCTGGCATTCTGAGAGTAGGTTATGGGAAGATAAATGTTTAAGAAATGTTGAGGCAAGAACAGTTTCAGAAACTTTAATAAGAGATGCAAGAAATGAGATCAATTGGACGATAGTTGGAGGGTCGAGCGCAGCCATCCTTCTTTGGGAAAGGTTGGTTCATTACTATTAAGGGGAGATGGTTCACTTTTTGGGCGATTTTTGCATGTATTCATTATTTTTCTAGTTTCCTCCCTAGACATCTATCAAATTTAAAACAAACATCCATTAGATCCCCCTTCTAGATTAATTTGTACATTTTTCGGTAGAAAAATGTCCCGGCCGAAGGCCGATTCTTCCAACATTGCAGGCTCACTATCGTTTGCCAGGGAAAAAATTCACACCTAAATAGCACGAAAGGTCTAAATATTGACGAAGAAATGGGGCGAAAGGTCTTAAAATCGACTAACTAATGGGGCAAACATCTTAACATCTGAAAACTATTGGGGCTAAACATGAGGGACAAAGTGGTCCAGAAAACTGGCCCATGTCCCCTTAAACTTTACACTAGAAGTGATCCTACGACGGTTGCTGTTATTTAATTCGTTACTAACATACAAACTCTATACCAGTCATCTTTCACTTCAAGTACAAGGTCAAGCATGGTATTACCACGGGGGTCGGAGATTGAACAAATTAACAAGTGAACTTTCTTGTAAGTTAGCACAGAGAGAGAGAGAGAGAGAGAGAGAGAGAGAGAGAGAGAGAGAGAGAGAGAGAGAGAGAGAGAGAGAGAGAGAGAGGAGAGAGAGAGAGAGAGAGAGATAGAGATGAAAGCAGAAATAAAATAGAAACCTAATAAGTGAAGAGAGAAGGGAGAACCTGGAGGGTTACTGGGGTGCCAGAGAAGAGGAATAAACAGAGAAAACTAAGACTTGCAGAACATTTGATATCACTCTTTCTCCCTGCCTAAGAGGAAGGTCAGAAAGCTAAAGTGAAAAGTTCAAGAGGAAGCGGAGAGGAAGGGAAAACATTAAGGGGGATCACTGTTTTTTTTTTAACTTTCTCTCCTTTTCTCTCTTTCCCTGGCTTGTATCCATTCGGCCCCATTCAGCCAACTGTTTTAAGACGTTTATCCCGATCCAGGTGTCGATTTCTTCCTGGCGAGCGATAGTGAGCCAGCATTGTATGGAGAAATCTGGCAAATTTTTCTATCGAAAAATGTACAAATTTAGCTTGCTGTCAAAACAAAAATATGTATATATGCTGGCTCGCTACCGCTCGCCAGGAAAATATTGACACCTGGATGGGGGTAAATATCTTAAAACAGTAGGCTGAATGGGGCCGAATGGATTCAAGCCAAAGAGAGAGGGAGAGAAAGAGAAAACAAGCGAGGTGGGCTCCCTTAAGTGAAAAAATGGTGGGTATGAAGAGATCAACACCTAACTTGGAGAAACTTATATCAGTGAGGGAAAGAGATTACCAAAGGAAATAAGAGATAATACTTAATACTGCTATATTAGGCAATGAAAAAGAAAACTAATCGAACAGAGACGTAGCAGATTAAATGAAGGGAAGAAAAGGAAGAATTATTTTTAATAAACACCAATAGATGTGGGTATGAAATAATAATATATAATATAAGAAAAGGACTAGGAATAAAGGAAATATTAAAAAGATAAGATATATATTTTACTTCGAATAAGGACAGATGTTCTATTCTATCTATATGCTCAGGCCCAATCCCCATTTTGGGGGTAGCCGACTCAAGACAGAGCAAGAACAGGGAAAACACAAAAACAACATAAAACAAAAAATAAACACAGATAAAAAACACAAACTCACACACATCCAGGTCACCCAGGAGAAGACCCAGAGACCAGGGTTATCAAGGTCGCTCCAGCACTCCCCCGGCCCCTGACCACCCGGAGAGGTTCCGATCTCGGCAGGCAGACATGCAGCGGAGCCAAAGCCACAAGCCCTCTCTCCACACTTCCAGGCACACCCTTCATATTAATCGTCCCCCCGGGCCAGGCGCCTGATGGACTATTATCTAGTCGAACTTGCGCCCGACCCCTTACTCCAAATGACCACGTGTTCACTCAACTATTCACAAGCATTCTCCATTCACTCCTGTCCACCACCACTTCCCCTGCCTGATCTATAGTCATTCCATTATCATCCAAAGCCTTTCTTACACAGTCTCTCCATCTCAATGGGGGTCTTCCTGCCCTTCTATCTCCCCTTGTACCTGACTCACATATGCTCTTTGTAAGCCTTTCATCTCCCATTCGTTCAACATGACCATACCAGCTCAGCACCCTTCTGTCCACTCTGGCTGACAAATGTTCCTGCTGCCCCACTCTCCTACGTATCTCTTCATTCCTCAATCTGTCTCTACGAGTAACTCCACACATACTCCTCAAGCAGCTCATCTCCATTACATCCAGCCCTCTTTTCTCCTTTTTCTTCAGAGCCCATGTCTCAGCCCCATACATCACTGTTGGCCCAACAATTCCTTGATACAGTGCACTTTTTACTTTCACTCCGAGATTTCTCGTCTTCCACATACTTCCCATTGCTCCGAAAACCTTCCTTCCTTCACACACTCTCTGTTTTACCTCCACTTCCATACTTCCACTCCTGCTTATCGTTCCTCCTAGATATTTAAAACACTCTACTTGTTCCAATATTTCCCCATCCAGCCTCACATCTAGATTCACCCTATGCTCTCCCCTATTACACACCATTACTTTACTTTTATTGACGTTCACCTTCAGTTTCCTCCTTCCACAAACCACACCAAACTCTTTGGACAGATGTAAAGTATAATAAATCAGAAGAAAGAAACATGATAGAAATAGACGTAGGCCCTATACATTAAAACTGAGTGTAAGGGAAAGGATATTATGATAACAATTAATAATATAGAACATCTAAAAGTAGTATGAAATAAAAATGTATAGGCCGGACACACACATGCACACAAAGAGGAAGAGAGTGTATGTTTGTGTATAATAATAATAATAATAATAATAATAATAATAATAATAATAATAATAAATAATAATAAAACAAAATTAATAATAATAATACAAATATTAATAATGAACATACTCTGTTTAAATAGAGCGCGTGACTGTATGTTTGTGTGCATAAGCCAGGTGAGTCAGTATGTAAGTGTGTATGCATTAACGAAGTATGCAAACTAGATGGACAGACTAGGATGTGGAGACTCACATAAAACCATACAAATATAACTTGATAAACAGAATAAATATTAATATGCATAAAGGCGACGAAAGAGGAAAATAATGTGTGTGGAAAACGAGGAGGAGGGGAGCAAATGAGGAGTGTGATTGGCAGAGGGTGGTGGTGGTGCAGAGAGAGAGAGAGAAAGAAAGAGTAAGAGTGAGTGAGAGAAAGAGAGAGAAAGAGAGAGAAAGAAAGTGTGAGAGTGAGTGAGTGAGAGAGAGAGAGAGTACATAAAGGTAATTGTTATTCCTTTGACTAACAAAGTGTCTGGTACTGATAATTCAACAAAGAATGGAGAACATCTTACCGAGCTTTGCAGTATATTCTAAGGAGAGTGTCCAATATAACGAAAATGAAAAGTGATTGAATAGTGTAGTAGCCTACAGTTTTAGTAATGTGTACACATTTATAACCACTTATTTTTTTCTGATTAATCTAGCCTACCGAAGGACTATTAACATTTCCAAGGGATGTTTGTTCCATGTAGAGCAGATGGCCATCCCTTCAGGGATCATGGCGTCGGGCGATAGATAGATAGATAGAGCAGATCCTACGTGCACACCCAGGTGGTAGGAGAGAGGGTGACTGGTAAGAGTGGCTGGGTGACTAGACAACCACTTCAACTAGTAGCTCTCAACCAGTACCAACTCAACCAATACTCTCAGGTTAGGTAAGGTTGAGTTTGAACTTCAATTTGAGACTGACTTTTTTTCTTTTTTTTTCTTTTTTCTATATTCCAACTTACTTCCTCTCGGGCATAGGCTGAGCGCCTTAACATTCACCGCTTTACAATGAACAGTGAAGCCCGTGAGGTCTTCTTCCAGTCTAGGGAGTGAGACATGTGAAGCACGTAGAGTACAACGAGCACCTGCCATCTTGCCTTCAAATGAGGCACGGTGCTCACTCATGGCCCGAAACGACCCCATCTCTGAAGCCACCTCGTTCCCGTGCTTCACTGTCTCAACCCATACACTCGGACTCTCACACTTACACACACACAACGCCACCTGTTGAGCAGATAACTCACCTTATTTGTCCTTGGTCGATTTGGAACTGGTTGAGATCTGCTGGTTGCCATGGTCTAGTGGATGAGTCGCCCGGGAGGTGGGTGACAGAGGTGATATCACTGTCAAGCCTCACTGACTTAACTTGTTGCCTTACTTTACTGATAGCAAGTTTTGGCAGAGCTGGGAGAGTGTGGTTGTGTGGGAGTGTGTAAGGGTTGTGGGAGGTTGTTTTAGTGTGGACGAGAGAGTGTAGGAAAGTGTGGGGGATATAGTGAGGTTGTTGGAGAGAGTGGGTGAGTGTACAGTTGTGAGGGATGTGGGAGGTTTTGCATGAATGTGGGGGATGTTTGGTTGAATGTGATAGGGTGTTGGTAGGTGTCTGCTGTTTGTACAGTGTGGGTGTGTGTGGTTTGAGAGTTTGGGAGAGTGAAGGTGTTTAGGGACTGAACTAGTGTGAGTGGGAGTATCCGCCCCCAAATGATTCAACAGTCCTTAACAGTGAATGTGCAGTATTGCCAAGCTGCGGTGGTTACAGCCCACATCATGGCGTAAAATTAGCCCACTGTTTTTTTTTAAATAGTTTGCTACTATTCATTATGGGAAGCCAGAGTTGTATGTACTATGTATATTGATAGCAGTTCATTTTTCCAGAATTACTGACTTAAAACATGGTGCAACTTTCATTCTTACATCTAGCCTACACATGTATGTTTAAAAAACCTAGTCTTTGGATGGCTATGCTTGTTTAATTTACTTGGATTCATCTTTTGTTTTAATTTTTTAACTTTATTGCAATACTCTTCCATATGTATATCTGTATATTTTGCGAAAATTACCTTAATTTGTGTCAAACAATGACACAAACATATCTCACTTGCCATCTATACTGAAAGTAGCCCAACTGGGCGAGTTAAGAACGAGTGTGGCAATATTGTACAGTATTTAGTCTTTCTCACAGACGTGAAATTTTAACTTCTTGGGTTAAGCGCGGTTCCCATACCTCCGTTTTGACCTCCGTTTGCGACGGACCTACGTCATCGATGACTTACTGTAGGTCCGTTCACGCGTGAGCTCCGGTGAGCGGGAACCAAGGTTTATTGTTCTCTGTTTCGCGCGCTTCCGATCCCGGATCCTGTCCTGAAAAACTTGACATGGATTTAACTTTAGACGGACGTCGGAAGACAATTACGTATATTTATGGTGCCCATGATATATTATATTGGCATGTACTGGTCCCCAATAAATAGTACACACTCTATAACCTATGCATACACACACAGGATGTACGTATACTGCGTATTTATAATGTAAACAAGATGAACACTAGCCCTCTCCGGAGTCTCCGCCACGGACACAATGTTGGGCGAGTTCTGAAGTACTGCCTATGTTTATAACCCAGGAGCAAGGCAAAAAGGTAGCCCACATTTTTAAATATCTCATACTTTCCATTTTGTTAAGCCAGAGTTGTATAGAAAGTGTAGTTTGATAGCTGTGCATGTTGTCACGACCACCAATTATGGATATTGTGTAATATGTATTCCGAAATCAAAAAATTTAGGCTTGAAGTACATTAATTGCCTCTTTTGATGCTAGTGCTCGTATTTTAACTTGGATTTCAGGCTTATTAAATACTCTCCCATATTTTGACTGTTTACATAGTGCATATCACGATAAATTGTGTCAAGCAGTAACACAAAGACGAATAATTTGCCATTTATACTTAAAGTAAGCCCAAGTGGGAGAGCTAAGAGATAGTGTGGCAACATTGGATTTCACGCTCGAGAAGTTTTAACTCCTGGGAGAGAACACACGGCCAAACGGACCTAAGTCATCGATGATGTAGGTCCGACCCAAATGGAGGTCAAAACGGAGGTATGGGAACCGCGCTTTAGTCTCCGAAGTTTGGCGGAGAGATGTCAGAGTGACGTCATTGTCGACGTGCTGGAACGGAAGTAAAGTCAGATAATTGAGAACCGATCCTAATGCACTCGGCTACTGTGACCATACGCACGCGCGCACACACACACACAACATCAGAAACAACAATTCCCAGAGTGCTGGGGCTTGTGCAGAAGGGTGCAAAATAAAAACAGAATTCTGACCTGAAAATCAACAAACATACTGTTATTAAACATTTAAGTAAACAAGTAATTAAAAGGCTAATGAAAGTTTCACTTCAATGTAAGTTGTGCTAAGGAACATAGGGTCAGCTGTGGATACAACAATATGTATTTAATACCGTATTTGAGATACCAAACTGTAATTGAAAGACCAAAAAATACCTGTCAAAATACGATTTCCATTATTTGTGTATGGATAAGAGTAATGCGTACCAATGCCCTTAAATCTGGGGGATAGAGCTATTTTGATTTGTTGCTGTGTTTATGCAGATGCTGAATATTATTGGTATTCATAAAGCGAGGGGTGGTGGTTAATATAATTCTTATTGATTTGGCGACCTAATATAGAGATGTCAAGTAAATATTATGTGGTCATATAAAATTAATGTATAACGTATATTACTAGAAACAATCGTTCCTGCCATGACAGTATTTATCAAAAGTACGTTATTGGTTATTTATAGGACGAACTGAATACATTAATAGCTGAGATACTGACCATAATTTTGATAAGTCTAGTATTATCTTGGTCTTAACTATGCACGCATATTAATTTATGAAGTACGACGCGGACACCGCATACTGGTGTGCATTTGGGTACGACCAGATGCCTTTCCTGCGGTGCTCCACAATCAAGGAAATGGATTGTGCTCATGATTGTCCTTGCTTCAGAGGGGTTGCCGGCCAAGACTTTATTTTCACGCCCGTATAAAGATGGACACTGAAGTGACGGACTATGTTTGTGTGTAAGAGAGAGAGAGAAAGAGAGAGAGAGAGAGAGAGAGAGAGAGAGAGCAGGGTAAAATGAAGGTCATAAGAATAAAGACAAGTGGGGGAATATACACAAGTGTATATATACAAAATAAATACGAAACATGAGAACCAGGTAAAAATATATAGTTAAAACGTATGCAAAAAGAAAAAGAATAGAGAGATTAGTGTGAAGGATAAAGAATACAAATTGTATAGTGTAAAGGTGCAAACATGAACACAAAATAGAGGAAAAGATTGAAGGACGAAGTTAAAAGTTAAAGAGTGAACACACGTACAATAAACCGAGAAATGAGAAAAACAAGGTGACAAGTGGTTAACCCCTTCTGTACCGACGATGTCTTCTTCATTTTATTCGATCTATATTCAGATGATATTGTACAGTTTAGGAAGGATCTGTGGTAGCAAAAAGGGTCAAGTGAAATAATACGAAGCCTCTTAATTGCTGGAGGCCCATTGTTAACTGAATAAAACCGTCTAATAGTAGCCACAATAAAGTTAAATAGACGGCACCAGACGGGGCACCAGTAGTGACAGGGTTAAAGATGACGAAACTATACTGTATATGCAACGAAACATTGAAGTATCTATCACCTATATAAACAGTAATAATGTAGATAACTGTAAAAGCAGACTACCAATTGTTAACAATATAATGATTAGACAAATATAACATCACACACACACACACACACACACACACACACACACACACACACACACACACACAGCCCGTAGCCTAGTAGGTAGAGCTCTCGTCTCACACACGAGGGGTCGGGGGTTCAATCCCCCGGCCGGGCGGAGACAAATTGGGCTTGTCTCTTTTCATGTGTTAGCCTCAGTTCACCTAGCTGTAAATAGGTACCTGGAATAAGTGGACGACGTTGTGACGTCCCTGGGATTGGCAAAAATGGTACAAGGCGAGATGGGTATCATATGGTTCACCTAAGCTGATGGCTACCTAACCTTCGGGCGAGACGGTACCGTCTATAGTGAGAATGGTACCATACAGATCCACCCTAAGCCTTCGTTTCCGTTGTCGCCAATTGGCTAAATACAGACTACACACACATCCACAGCCATTCCAACAGTACATAAAACACTTAACATGCATTTCACGCAATACATTCCCAGTTAAGGAGGCGCGATAATAATGAGCTTAGCTCGCATTGCGTGGATTCCCCTTGACGAACAAGTAACTGAGTAACACACACACACACACTTGAAGGTGAGGTATGAATACGTGTTAAGGGGAGGCAGTTGGTTTTTAGAGTCCTCCTCTTCCCTCATGTTTCGCCCTATTAGTTATGGGATTTCAAGACATTCGGCCCATTAGTTTGGCGATATTCAGATATTTGCCCCACTTCTTTGCCAATATTAAGACCTTTCGTGCCATTTAGGTATCGATTTTTTTTCTTAGCGAGCGATAGCGAGCCTGTATTTGAAGAGAAATCGGCCTTCGGTCGGGACATTTTTCCACCGAACAATGTACACATTTATATCGAAGGGGGTCTTGTGGGCGTTTTTTAAAATTTGATGGAGGTTTAGAGAGCAAACTATACCCCTCCTTAAACCATTGAGCCGAACCAGTAAATTATGCTGCACAATACCGTCTGAGCTCCCTTAAGACTAAATAAACAGAAAATAGAGCATAAACCGGACGAAACAGGTAAACTAGAGATATAACAACAGAATAAAGAGAGGTACACAGAAGATGAGCGATTTGAAGGTTAGATATGGACAGCAATAAGAGTGTGGGAAGGATGGAGTTTTTTTTTAGCATATGCAAGTTGTTTGTGTGTGTGGGTTAGTGTTCATAAGTTTGTGGTTGTGGGGTGTGGGAAAGTATGTGTGGGTGGGATAGTGCATGCGTTGGTTAGTATACTGTATATAAGTGTGTAGGTAGGTTAGTGTATGTATGTGGGGTACGGGGGTTAGTGTGTGGGTATGGGGTACGTGGGTTAGTGTATGTGGGGTACGGGGGTTAGTGTGTGGGTATGGGGTACGTGGGTTAGTGTATGTGTGGGTGTGCTGTGTGTGTAGGTGGGGTAGTGTATGTGTGTGAGATACGTGGGTTAGTGTATGTGTGTGTGGTACGTGGGTTAGTGTATGTGTGGTGTGCGTGAGGTGGGTTAGTGGGTGTGGTGTGTGTAGGTGGGGTAGTGTATGTGTGTGTAGGTGGGGTAGTGTATGTGTGTGAGATACGTGGGTTAGTGAATGTGTGGTGTGCGTGTAGGTGGGTTAGTGGGTGTGGTGTGTGTGTAGGTGGGTTAGTGTATGTGTGGGTGTGCTGTGTGTGTAGGTGGGGTAGTGTATGTGTGTGAGATACGTGAGTTAGTGTATGTGTGGTTTGCGTGTAGGTGGGTTAGTGGGTGTGGTGTGTGTGTAGGGGGGTTAGTGTATGTGTGGGTGTGCTGTGTGTGTAGGTGTAGTGTATATGTGAGATACGTGGGTTAGTGTATGTGTGGTGTGCGTGTAGGTGGGTTAGTGGGTGTGGTGTGCGTGTAGGTTTGATAGTGCGTGTATGGGGGGGGAGGATCAGTGTATGGGTGATTATATGTATGTGTGTAGGTTAGTGTATTTATGTGTGTGCGTGGGTGAAGGTTAGTGCATGTGTGTGGGAACGGCAGAATGGCTGCTAGGCTTGAATAATATAAGCTGTGTGTGGTAGGATAATAAAAGAGTGTGGGAGTGGTTAGTATGTGTGTGTTGGGGAGAGTGATTGTGTGTGTATGTGTGAGAAAGAGATAGAGAGAATATGTGTGTAGGAAGAGTGACTTTTTAGGTGTGAACTTATAAGCTATTTGTGTTCTTTAAATATGTGTGAGTGTGGGAGTGGGTAGGTGTTGTGTGTGTGTGGATGATTATGTGTGGGTAACATACTGTGTGTGGGAAGAGTGAAATGCTTGTCAAATGTACATTATGTAAATGAAGTATCGGTGAACAATATGCACAAAACATTACGACACCACGGAACGGAAGACGGTGAAATATTAAGGGGGGTCACCGGCTAATTTTTTATCTTTCTCTCCTTTTTTCTCTTTCCCATTCTTGTATCCATTCGGCCCATTCAGCCAACTGTTTTAAGATGCATATCCCCATCCAGGTGTCGATTTCTTCCTGGCGAGCGAAAGCGAGCCAGCATCATATGGAGAAATCCGGCTTCACCGGAGAGATTATTCTATCGAAAAATGTACAAATATAGCTTTCTGTCAAAATATAAATTTATATATGCTGGCTCGCTACCGCTCGCCAGGAAAATATTGACACCTGGATGGGGGGTAAACGTCTTAAAACAGTAGGCTGAATGGGGCCGAATGGATACAAACTAGGGAAAGAGAGAAAAGGAGAGAAAGATAAAAAAAACGGTGAACCCCCTTAAAAACAATCTTTACACTAGTGAGCTTTATATAATCTTGGGTGAATGGAGTACATCGGGCGAAAGTTACGTCTGTGAGGTATTATCAGAAGATTTCGACCCGTTTCCAGAATGTTTAGGGCATTAGTGTAAAGATAGTTTTTTCTTCGAGTGTAAAAAAATCTGTGGGGGTGGTTAGGATATGGCGTGCGTGAGTGTTTGTGTGTGTGTGTGTGTGTGTGTGTGTGTGTGTGTGTGTGTGTGTGTGTGTGTGTGTGTGTGTATGTGTGTGTGTGTGTGTGTGTGTGTTTGTGTGTGTGTGTGTGTGTGTATGTGTGTGTGTGTGTGTGTGTGTAAGAGGCAATAACATGCAGAAAAGTGTGTGTGGGTGGTTGAGTGTGTGTGTTGGGGGGGGGGGGGGGATGATGAGTTTGTGTGTAGGATAGTATGTGTGTGTGTGGGAAGGGGGGGTGGATTAAGTATAATATGTGTGTGACGGTTAGGGTGTGTAGGTACAGTAGGTCAGTAGGGAGGGGGCAGGGGTGTGTTTGTTTAGTGTTAGTGTGTGTTTAGTGTTAGTGTGTGAGTGTGTGTTTGCGTGCCTGCGTGTATGTGTGTGTATGGAGAAGGAGGATATAGTAGTGTAGGAGGCAACACACCTGGCGTGGCAGAAAACCGTGTAAGAGTGAGAGGAAGGTAATAAATAAATCCACACCGGGTCAGATCAACTTTACTCTATTTGTTTTCCCCCTGGCGGAAGTTTAGTCTCTTTACAGTTGAAGTCTCGATAAATATTAAAGGGGGTCACCTGCTTTTTTTATCTTTCTCTCCTTTTCTCTCTTTTCCTGACTTGTATCCATTCGGCCCCATTCAGCCAAATGTTTTAAGACGTTTATACCCATCCAGAGGTCGATTTCTTCCTGGCGAGCGATAGCGAGCCAGCATTGTATGGAGAAATCCGGCTTCGCCGGAGACATTTTTCTTTCGAAAAATTTACAAATTTAGCTTGCTTTCAAAACATATATATATATATATATATATATATATATATATATATATATATATGGTGGCTCGCTAGCGCTCGCCAGGAAAATATTGACACATGGATGGAAGTAAACGTCTTAAAACAGTAGGCTGAATGGGGCCGAATGAATACAAGCCAAAGACAGAGGGAGAGAGAGAGTACAAAGCGAGGTGGGCTCCCTTAATGCACAAATATGAAACTGCTATACCTCTCTATATTATCATGGCCTAGTGTTCGTAACTAGTAACATATAGTACTATAACAAAAATCGTAAGAGGTGAGCAATTAACCCCTTCTTTACCAGTGGCGTCATTCTAACTTTTTTCTGGTTACTATTAGACGATTGTATTCAGTTTTAAAAGGGACTCCAGCAATTTACAGACTTCTAACTATCCAGTTTAACATTTTTGACTGCAACAGATCCTTCTTAAACTGCACAAAAATCGTCTAATAATAGCTAGAATAAAATATAAAAACTTATTCGGTACAGAAGGGGTTAAGATGGAGACATGGCAATCTACCGTCAGCCAGTGAGAGAGAGAGAGAGAGAGAGAGAGAGAGAGAGAGAGAGAGAGAGAGAGAGAGAGAGAGAGAGAGAGAATGAGTACAAAGGAAATCAAGCAACAGCAGGTCCAGCGACCCCTCAAGGCTTCTTGTTCTCCAAAACACTGATGGCCAAGTGTCCAAACATTATATTAGTTTAGAGAGAGAGAGAGAGAGAGAGACTGCAGGTAAGAGGACTACAAAATTAATAATATATCAAGACAATAGTAAAAGCTAAATATAATATATATATAGCACATCAACAAAACAAATATATATGAATAATACAGTATAATATAAAATACAAATATTAAACAGATGAATACAATAAATAAAGAATACAAGAGAATACAGACATACATGCAAATACTGGCGTGCAGTGAGAGGCAGCGGTAACCATCTACATAATTAACCCCTTAAGTACCGATGCCTATTATCATTATAGTCTGGAATTTATTAGACGATTATTTTCAGCTTGAGACGGACGTAAATATAGCTGAAATAATTAAACATACATTTCTGGCAGTGAAAGGGTTAATAGTAAACAAAACATGGACAAACAATAGACCAGAGTAAAGGACATGAACAAGAGTGAAGAGTGAGAAGCTGTAAACTGCAAGACATATTGAAGGGAGCCCACCTCGATTTTGTTCTCTTTTTCTCCCTCTCTCTTTGGCTTGTATCCATTCGGCCCCATTCAGCCTACTGTTTTAACACGATTACCCCCATCCAGGTGTCAATATTTTCCTGGCGAGATGTAGCGAGCCAGCATATATACTGTATATGTTTGTCTTGACAGCAAGCTAAATTTGTACATTTTTCGATAGAAGACCGTCTCCGGCGAAGCCTGATTTCTCCATACAATGCTGGCTCGCTATCGCTCGCAAGGAAGAAATCGACACCTGGATGGTGATAAACGTCTTAAAACAGTAGGCTGAATGGGGCCGAATGGATACAAGCCAGAGAAAGAGAGAAAAGGAGAGAAAGATAAAAAAATGCCGGTGACCCCCCTGAAGGTAACGGTTAACCCCTTCTGTACCGGCGACGTTTTTCAATTTCATTCTGGCTACTATACCACGATTGTATTCAGTTTATAGGGCCTTCAGCAATTAAGAGGCTTCGACCTATCATAATTAACCCTTTTCACTGTCACAGGTCCTTCTTCAGCTGCTCAAAACTTTCTAAATATAGCTAGCATAAAATATAAAAGCCAGTGCCGATACAGAAGGGGTTAAAGAGTGCAAAAGTAAAATAATACAATATATGGAGAACAGAATAATACACAGGATTACAAAAATGAAATATGGATAGATGTAAAAACTACAAGTGAAGAAGATGGGTTCACATATGGTAATAATATGGAAAATTGAGAGTTAAGCCAATAGCAGGTGAAACAAAAAATAAGTTGAAGAGTGACAAATGTTGAAAAAAATACCAAGTTAAAGTGTGAAAGATGTTGAATAAGAAAGAACAAGTTAAGGGAGCCCACCTCGCTTTTTTCTCTTTCTTTCCCTCTCTCTTTGGCTTGTATCCATTCGGCCCCATTCAGCCTACTGTTTTAAGACGTTTACCCCCATCCAGGTGTCAATATTTTCCTGGCGAGCGGTAGCGAGCCAGCATATATATATTTTTGTTTTGAAAGCAAACTAAATTTGTACATTTTTCGACAGAAATATGTCTCCGGCGAAGCCGGATTTCTTCATACAATGCTGGCTCGCTATCGCTCGCCAGGAAGAAATAGACACCTGGATGGGGATAAACGTCTTAAAACAAAGCTGAATGGGGCCGAATGGGTAAAAGCCAGGGAAAGAGAGAAAAGGAGAGAAAGATAAAAAAAGGTGACTCCCCTTAAAGTGTGAACAATGTTGAAAAGGGAAGGACAAGTTAAAGTGTGTAAATGATTTATAAGAAAGAACAAGGTAGAGGGTGAACATGTTGAATAAGAGAGAACAAGTTAAAAGTGAAAACTCTTGCAAAAATAAAAGAACAGAATTAACTGAACATTGTTGAAAAGGAAATAGTAAACAAGTTGCGAAATATATTGAACAAAATTAATAAAGCGAACAGAGCAAAGGCCAGAATAGAAGTAACAAAAGTAAGAGTTATTTGAAGGTGATGTATGAACAGAAACGAGAGTGTGTGGGAAGGATGGAGAGCTTGTTTGGTGTGAATCTATAAGCTGTGGGGGTGGGAGGACATAGTGAGTGTGTGGGACTGTCTGTGTGTGAGTGAGGATTGGTAAAGTGGCACAGGCAGTCAGAATGGTCACTGGGGAAGCCTCAAGTGGGGTGCACGAAGTGAATCGACGCATCTTGGACCAGCTGAAGGAGAAACACCCAGAAGCAAAACCAGCAAGTGATGAGGCCAAACTAGACGGGGAATATGTTCCTCCAGACCCGGTGATATATGAGAATATAACTGGAGACCTCATATGGAGAAAGGCGCTAAAAACACAGGGAGGAGCAGGTCCATCAGGAGTAGATGCTAAGACTTGGAGGATCTTCCTAAGTCAAAACAAGTTTGGTTCAGCCGCGGGTGACCTTTGTGAAGCAATAGCAATGCTGGCAAAGAAACTTGCATCATCACCACGCGTGAACATAGAAGCTCTGACAGCATGTCGCCTGATACCTTTAAATAAGAATCCAGGAGTTAGACCAGTAGGCGTTGGGGAAGTTCTTAGAAGGATTATAGGAAAAGCAATCATGTCTGTATTTGGAAAAGATGTACAAAGAGCAGTGGGCAACTTACAAGTATGTGCAGGACAGCAAGCCGGAGGAGAAGCAGCAATACATGCAATGGGGAAGGTGTATCATGAGGAAGATTGTGAAGCGGTACTGCTAGTGGATGCAACAATGCCTTTAACACCATTAATAGGGAGGCAGCCATTCACAACATCAAGATCAAATGCCCGAGCATCGCAAAGTACATAGAAAATACTTATAAGGAGCCAGCTAACCTGTATATAGTTGGAAGCACAAAGAAGGAAGAAATGAAAATTCTCAAGTCAAATGAAGGAACAACGCAAGGAGATCCAGTGGCAATGGCAATGTACGCACTGGCACTATCAATTCTGCAGCAGAAAATAAAACATGAGGTAACCCGAGTGAAACAAGTGGCGTATGCAGATGACCTCACAGGTGCAGGAAAAATAGGGGATCTCAAAGAATGGTGGCGGAGAGTAAAATCGGTAGGCGAAGTCATTGGGTACCATCCGAATGCTAGTAAATCTGTACTAATAGTGAAAGAAAACAAGTATGAAGAAGCGGTGCGGACTTTTGATGGGACAGGAATGAAGATTACAAAGGAGGGTCAACGCCATTTGGGAGCAGTAATAGGGACAGAAGAATGCAAGAGAGACTATGTGTGAAAAAAGGTAGCAGAGTGGGTAAAGGAAGTGAAAACCCTGGCAGACATTGCGAAATCTGAACCACATGCTGCATATACTGCCTTCACATATGGTGTTAAGCACAGATGGACCTTTCTTATGAGAACAGTGCCTGGCATTAGACAGATGCTCCAACCGCTTGAAGAAGCAATCAGAGGAACATTCATACCGGCCTTAACAGAGATGGAAGGCGTCACGCAAGAGCTAAGAGATCTATTAGCTCTTCCGCCAAGGTTCGGAGGTATGGGGATCATAAACCCAGTGGAGGCGGCACTACATGAGTACCAAAATTCCCTTAAACTTACTACGTCTCTGACAGAAAAAATACGGGAGCAAAATGAAAATGATGAGGTGGACGAAGAGGAACAACGAAATGCAAGACAGGAAATTACAAAGAGCAGAGAAGAGAGACAGAAACATAGCCTAGAACAAATTAAGACCAGATGTAGGGAAGAACTGAAAATGAAAGTTGAGATGGCACAAGACACGGGGGCTTCAAATTGGCTCACATCATTACCAATAAAGGAGAAAGGCTTCAGCTTAAATAAACAAGAATTCAATGATGCCGTAGCCTTGAGGTATGGGTGGCCAGTTTCGAACCTGCCGCTGAAATGTGCATGCGGTGAAATAAACAACCCAGACCACTGTATGACCTGTAAGAAAGGAGGATTCATCTGTATCCGGCATGATGAAGTACGAGACATCACTGCACAAATGCTGGACGAGGTGTGCCATGATGTCAGAATCGAACCAGAACTTCTGCCTATGGACGGACAGCGCTTGGCCCACAATACTGCAAATACTTCAAATGAAGCAAGAGTGGACGTAAGTGCTCGAGGTTTTTGGACGAGGGGACAACGGGCTTTTTTCGACATCAGAATCTTCAACCCAAGAGCACAAACATATCGTGAGCGAGGACACAAGGCGGCATACTTGAGAAACGAAAGTGAGAAAAAACGTGCTTATGAAGACAGAATTTTGAACAGGGATCAAGGAAGCTTTACTCCTCTGGTCTTCTCATCGTCGGGAGGTATGGGACCTTCTGCAAGTGTCTTCTATGCCAGATTAGCTGAACAAATATCGGAGAAAAAGCGCCAGCATAGAAGCCAAGTCATAACTTGGATGTGATGCCGGCTCTCTTTCTCTCTTCTCAGGTCTGCACTCCTATGTCTCAGGGGTACAAGGTCCTCCCCGCTACAGAGGACAAGAGTGAGAGACTTGGACTTTGAAATGGTCGTGGCGGAGGGACGAATTGGGGAACAACTAGGTTGATTGTAGGGAGGTACTGGTACAATAAGATAAATTACAATGTAACTAGAATAAGATAGATTGTACACCACTTTGTAACTGTCACCTTAATAAAAAAAATAAAATAAAAATAAAATAAAATAAAAAATAAAATAGAAGGAAACATGCTTGCATTACTGAAATGCTTGTGGACATGCAGTAATGCAAGTAATGGTCACTCTTCTGTAAATCTAAAATGGCTTACTTAAGAGTGGGAAAGGGGTGGGACCTTCTATTTTTTTTTCTGATATAGTAAAGAGGGAGAGACTTGAAATAACTTTGAAAAGTTGACAACATTAATAGAAACACCATATGAGGAGCAGCACTTTATTGACAACGTTTCGCAGATAGCTGCTTTAGGTCATTAACAGACGATGGGTCCTTGGACCCTTAACTATCAGTCATAACAGGTGGTAATAGTAATTAAACTGCAAATAGTGGGATTAAGCTATATAATATCCCTGATGTTATTGATAATAGTACTAAAAATAATATATACGATAATATCAATAATAATATTGATAATATATAATAACACTAATGATAATATAGGCTATGGCAATAGTGATAGTAGTGGAAATAAAAGGTAATAACAATGTGTGAGTAGTGGGATAAAACTATGAAATACTCCTGGTAATGTTAATGACAATAATAGTAATAATACTACTATAAAAGGGAGAGATAATGGGGAGGGGGAGGGTTAAGAGTGTGGGGGCGGATAGACTGTGTGTTATAGTTTATTCGCTGTAAGTAGGCGAAAAATCATGACCTCTAACCTCTGTAACCCTAAAACGACTAGAGTAATCGAGCTAATATTTCTACCATGTGGGAAGGATCAGCCAGGAAATAGGTGTGAAAATGTACAGCCCATTTGCTTTAGCCCTTTTTGAGTTACAGAGGGTATAAATCATGATTTCTCGCCTACTTACAGTGAATAGACTATAGGTATGAATCTACTGTACAATCTATATGTGTCATTATACCAAGGCGAACAGAGCGTCATCTTACACTCTTCATAACCCCTTCAGTACCGGTGCGTCCTTTTAACTGTATTCTGGTTGCTATTAGAAGATTTCATTCAGCTTATAAAAGGTAATTAATAGGTTACGAACTATTTCATTTAACTCATTTTACTACCACAGATCCTTCTTAAGCTCCACAAAATTTTCTAAATACAACTATAGTATTTACAATGTGTGTACCACAAGAAGGCAAAGTGAGTGAGTTAGTTGGATATCTCTTTGACTTAAGCTCTTACTGCAAGAACTAAACCGTCCAGGTTTAACGAGGTAAAGTCGATAATGGCAAGATTTAAGGATAGGGGTGTGTTGTGTTTTTAATTACTCTTCTTTTCGGGGCCTATTAAGATACTCTGAAAGAAAGTCACAGTATATAATGCGTCTCTTCTGGATCGATGGTTGTCTTTATTACTTGTTCTATTAGCTGCTTCCACGACTGGCAATAATCGGGGGGGGGGGGGGGGTCGATTTACTCCGACTAGATGTTGGTCGAGCTACTCATACTGTTGCTGAGGATCTCAAGCTTAACCCAAGTGAGCTACTCAAGGCGGGGATTAGGAACACCTCGTAACCAGAGAGGGGAGGATGCTCACACCAATGGCCGAGAATATCATGCCCACCTGAATGAGATGCTAAAGATAGGAGTTATATAACTATAACCACAGGTTGGATGGAACTGCTTACACCCGTGTCGGAATAGCCGAACTTAACCCGAATAAGCTATTCAAGATGGGGGTTAGGGTACCTCATAACTAGAGGGATGGAGTATCGCACATCGTGTAGTCGAGAATCTCAGACATGCCTCACAGAATATAATTATGAGAGGGAGCTGTTCCTATTAGCAAGGTGAGCTGCTGGCACCTCACTGCCGAAAAGGTAATCAATTAGTATTCTTTGTTTGGTAGACTTCTTCTTACAGACAAGAAAGCCCCTCTGCCGTTTCCTAGAAGATGAGCGATTAACCCAGTCTCGTTCGAGATTCCTAGGGAGCGGCAAGATGAGAGGCAGCTGCACAGGTAGCCTAGCTCGGGAATTCCCCGGAGTCTTAGGATGAATGATCCTTTGCTCGTGTTTTCGGTTCCAGCTAGGGCGGAACCTGAGTAACAGAAGATAGAGCTGTTGGTTCTGTATCCATAGAGCTTGTGGGTTGTGGGGTAGACTGATTTATTTTTGGGATTTTCTGGACCTGGGCTTCCAGATTCATTCAGAACACTTTCTCCTCTGTCTATCCACCCCCTCGCCTACCTACCTCTGACAAGAGAGAGAGTGTGTGTGTGTGTGTGTGTGTGTCATTGGGAATTTAGTAGCGAGTATAAAGTATTATTGGAGGACAATAAAAGCGTGTGGATGTGCATACGAGTAAAACCGGGTAAGAATGAGAGGAAGGTAATAAATCAATCTACACCATGAGTGAAGAATTAGTGTGGGCGAGAGATGCATAGAGGTACACAGATATACAGACCACACAGACTTTGAAGTTCTTACTAGGCAGTCCGGCAATTAATTCTGGTTGATAATATGTTTCTATATATGTTGAATAGATTGACTAATACTTTGATCAACTCAAGAACGGTGGAAATGTTAAACGTAAATTGGAGTCATAAGAACGACATACTATACAGTATGTTGGGTGTGAAAGGGATCAGCTTGTGTTGGCCATTTGCATATTTATATGTTTCATATTTTGTGTTTTAAAATTTGAACTAGTAATTGCTACTGACTAGTAGACAAGACCAGTCAATATATAAACACAGAGGTACAGTCGTTAACGGGGGTGACAGGCTTGTTTTCTCTCTTTCTCTGGCTTGTATCCATTCGGCCCCATTTAGTCTACTGTTGTAAGACGTTTATGCTCATCCAGGTGTCAATTTCTTCCTGGTGAGCGATAGCGAACCAGTATTGTATGGAAAAATCCGGCTTTTCTATCGAAAAATGTACAAATTTTGCCTGCTGTCAAAAACTTTAAACAAAATATGCTGGCTCGCTACCGCTCGCCAGGAAAAAATCAACACCTGGATGGGAGTAAACGTCTTAAAACAGTAGGCTGAATGGGGCCGAATAGATACAAGCCAGAGAAAGAGAGAAAAGGAGAGAAAAAAAACTGTGACCGCCTTAACACCAGTAATGTAACGCCCATTTGAACCTTTGAACCTTTAGAGCCATTGTAGACGCCAATCGAGCAGGGAAATACCCTGAGGAGGTCTCATAGGCCTTGTGATAAGGAGGTGCTGGAAATCCTGTTACAATTGTCTGGCTTACCCCACTGTTTCTGTTTGTGACTCACCTACACATAGAGTAATCCAGCTAGATCTCACAAAAAAAAAAAATCTTCTTATTCATTTCAATACTCTAAACAAGCAAACCAAACTTTTTTCCAATACATCAATAATGCTTAAAATAGCTACTATCCCTGTTTCAAAATTGGTGGAGACATTTGTTACATGCAGCTGTGCCTTTTTTCTCCTTCATACACCTAAACAAGAAAAGAAAGTTCTAGAGTAAAAACAATATATTGTCTCGTTTTAGCTCGATAAATAAGTATTTTTATTTATTTCTATGTGAGTGAGGGAGACAAAAGGCAGAACTGACTGTAGCAAGTGCCTCCCCCAGAGTTGAAAGAGTGACAGGGCCAAAATTAAGGGACGTTCGAGCCAAAATGCCTGGACACACGGAGTTTGAAGCAACTTAAGTCATAGGAAGAAGGAAAGAGTGATTCCGGGAGAGAGTTCCAGAGTTCAGCTGTTGAATAGAAGAAAGACTGAGAATAACGTTTCAATCCTGGGTTGGAGAGTTGCATAGAATAGGGGTGGGATTGTGTTGCAAGACGGGTGCTACATGATCAACGAAGAAGGGATGGTATACACTGAAAGAGCTCGAGGAACACTGATTATTGTAATAGCGGTAGAATAGTGAGAGATGCAACATTGCGGCGAAGAGAGAGTGACTGCAGATAATTGGTGAGTGGACGTGAGTTAATGAGACGGAAGGCTTTATTTTCTACTGTATCTAGAAGTTCTGTGTGAGAGGATCCTCCCCACACGTGTGAACAATACTCAATACATGGACGCATTGTGCCCCTGTACAGAGCAAGAAGCCCTGTAGGGGTGAATAACCCCTTGAGGCGGTCATGATTGTACACAATTATATAGATGAGTACAGACATCAGTTATAAAATGTATACACCGATATAAAGCTATGAAGCATCTAGGATTTAACAAAGCATGTTATTATCTATAATGGACTCAATAGAGATTCAAATGAATAAGTGGCTCTCTCTCGCTCTCCCTGACACACACACACACACACACACACACACACACACACACACACACACACACACACACACACACACACACACACACACACACACACACACACACACACACACACACACACACACACACACACACACACACACACACACACACACACACAGCCCGTAGCCTAGTAGGTAGAGCTCTCGTCTCACACACGAGGGGTCGGGGGTTCAATCCCCGGCCGGGCGGAGACAAATTGGGCTTGTCTCCTTTCATGTGTTAGCCTCAGTTCACCTAGCTGTAAATAGGTACCTGGAATAAGTGAACGACGTTGTGACGTCCCATCTGGGGTTGGCAAAAATGGTACAAGGCGAGATGGGTATCATATGGTTCACCTAAGCTGATGGCTACCTAAGCCTTCGGGCGAGACGGTACCGTCTATAGTGAGAATGGTACCATACAGATCCACCCTAAGCCTTCGTTTCCGATGTCGCCAATTGGCTAAAAATACTGACTACACACAAATCCACAGCCATTCCAACGATACATATAACACCTACACATATAGGAGGCGGGAAATAACGAGCATGCTCACTCCCGCAATACAACTAGAGTAAGTACAACTAGAGTAAGTACACACACACACACACACACACACACACACACACACACACACACACACACACACACACACTGTTTACTGTAGGCCAGGGATTCTGTCCCCCCAGGGGCATGATATTTTGAGTGTGGTAAAAACGAGAGATATAGACAGAAAAATAGGTAGAGAGAGAGAGAGTACGTACAAAGGAGTACAAAGGAATTCAAGCAACAATAGATCTAGTGACCCCTTGAGGTTGCTTGCCTTCTTAATCACTGCTGCTCAGAGTGCCCAACAGTGGCTTAGGTTGGGTAAGGGACAGTTGGAAAGGAAAGTACTGCCCTAGGAATAATGTCCCTGCCAGAGTTAGGAGATGTTAGTAGTGGACAATTTGGGTTAATAATATAACACAGAGATAAGTGACCCTTCGCGTATCTAGGGAATTCTGAGTAATTATTTATACATGTAGCGATCCTCGATGTATATGAGGACAAAGACAACAAAGTTATATCTTTACAAATGCAGCCAGTCGCGGAATTAAGGCAAGGTGCTTGTCTATGCGATGTTATAAGAAATCATCGGTGCTGCAGTCTGTAACAGCTTGAAGAAGCCTTTTCCACAAATTGACAAATCGATTGAAAAAATAAATTGTTAGATTCAAGGGAGTTAAAAGATATACCAATGATTTTGCAACCATTTCCCAGCGTATAATTTGATTGATCGATCATAAAAGTACTTATTACAGTTTCTGTTGTCGATGGTTCTGATGATTTTGAACACTTGAATTAAGTCACCTATTTCTGTACATGGGTTAAAGGAAATATATACAATTCTCTAAGATGCTCCTGGTATGGTTTGTGTTTTAGACTAGGTATCATTTTGGTAACTCTACACTGAACTCCTTCCAGTTTGTTGATATTTTTTTGAGAGAGGGAAAGAGAGAGAGATTACATAGATTTACATATTTATATACACTGGCCAAACAGCCCTTACGATCCAAAACGAGGTGGTCAGGACTTAATTTTAGTAGAGATGACATACCCGATAGAAAAGGTAAGTTGAAGGAAAGGATAGCAAAGCAGGAGAGAGAGAGAGAGAGTGAGCGAGTGAGAGAGGTAGAGAGAGAGGGGTAGAGGGGTAGAGAGAGTGAGAGAGGTAGAATGAGAGTACAAAGGAAATCAAGCAACAACAGGTCTAGTGACCCTTCTAGGCTGCTTGTCCTCCAAAACACTAAGGATCAAGTGTCCAAACAGTGGTTTAGAGTGGGTAAGGGAACATTGGAAAGGGAACTACTGCCCTGGAACTAATGTCCGTGGCAGGATTAGGAAGTTAGTAGGGGACAGATGGGTTAGAAACTGACGGGAGGATAAAATAAAGTTTTTCATTTACAAACGCAGTCAATCGCGATGCGAGATATTTGTCTAGGCGAAGTTTAAATGAATCAACGGTGCTGCAGTCTATGACATCTCGGGGAAGCCCATTCCATAAGTTGACAACTCGATTGAAGAAGAAATTCTTAGCTTCGTGTGAGTTAAAAGATTTACCAATAATTTTGCAACCGTTTCCCCGCGTGTAATTAGATTGGTCGATAGTGAAGTAGTTACTACAGTTCATATTGTCGATGCCTTTGATAATTTTGAACACTTGAATTAAGTCGCCTCTTAATCTGCACTGGGTTAAAGGAAATAGATTTAATTCTCTAAGACGTTCCTCGTATGGTTTGTTCTTTAGGCTAGGTATAATTTTGGTAACTCTACGTTGAACTCGTTCTAGCTTGTCTACATCTTTTTGGTAATATGGGCACCAGGATTGAACGAACGCAGTATTCAAGAAGAGGGCGGACTAAGGAATTGTAAAGGGTTAGGATAACGTCGTTGTATTAATGCTCAAATGACCTGCCTATAAAGCCAATTATTTTGTTTGCCTTCTTAACAACTTCTGAACATTGTTGACTCGGTTTTAGGTTACTCGATATTGTTACTCCCAGATCGGTTTCTCTGTTTACATTCTTAAGCTGAGTGCCATTCATCAAATAGTTTGCTTTCTCATTTTGGTATCCGATATGTAGTACTTTACATTTATCCGCATTGAAACTCATTTCCCAAATTTGGGCCCAACATGACAACTTATCTAGATTGTGTTGCATATCGTCAACTTGTTCTTTTGAGAGTACGCTATTTGCAATTTTTGTATCGTCAGCAAATTTTGAGATTGTACAGGTGAGACCCTCATCTATGTCGTTGATGTAAATTAGAAAGATAATTGGTCCTAGTACCGATCCCTGGGGTACCCCGCTACTTACATTGGTCCATTTAGATGCCTTACCGTTTATGACTACTCTTTGCTTTCTGTCGCTGAGCCAATTTTCTATCCATTTCAACACACCATCTTGTATTCCATGTGCTTTTAGTTTTAGCAGTAAACGTTTGTGGGGAACTTTGTCAAAGGCCTTTTGAAAATCAAGGTATAAAATATCTACAGCTTTACTCTCACCGTAGAGGTTGAGGATATCGTGAAAGAAGTCTAAGAGGTTTGTTAAACAGGAACGTTTTTTACGAAAGCCGTGTTGAGTATCTTTAGGTATGTTATTTTCCTCTAAGTGATTTACGAGTCTGTCTCTTATGAGTGTTTCTAACATTTTACATACAACTGAGGTTAAGATAATTGGACGATAGTTACTGGGTAGGGATTTGCTGCCTTTTTTTAATATCGGTGTTACGTTGGCTAGCTTCCACTGATCAGGCATATTTCCAGACTGCAAGGATTTATTGAATAGCAATGTCAGAAGTTTGGAGAGCTCATCCTTAGCTTCCTTTAGGACTCTAGGTGAGATGTTATCAGGTCAAGGCATTTTATTTACCTTGAGTTTATCCAAACAATTCAATACTTCTCTCTCTGTAACGGTGATATTGCTTAGAACATCTGAATTATCAATCTGAATCGGCGATGGTGTAGGGATATCACTGAGGTCTTCCGTTGTAAAAACTGATGCAAAGAAGGTATTGAGGGCATTACTCATTTGTACTTCGTCTTTGGTGTATTCTCCATTTTCATCGACTAACGGTCCAACAGTTGAAGTAACTACTTTTTTCTTTCTGATATAACTATAGAATTATTTCGGGTTTGTTTTACTTTGATTCGCAGCATGTAACTCCAGGGTCTTTTTACTTTGCTTAATTAACTTTTTGGCTTTGCGTCGTAGCTCTACAAATTTCACCCGTTCTTCGTCATTTTGTAAGGATTTTAGTCTATCATCAGCAAACTTTTTAGCAAGCAGACAGTTTGAAATATCTTTATTCCACCATTTGGGCTTATTATTAAGGCCTGGACGCCGTATTTTCGATGGTATGCAGTCCTGCACTGCTTTTAGGTAAGTGGTTTCGAATAATTTCCAAGATGTAATTATGTCGTTATTGTTAATTAAAAAGCTCCAGTCAGTTTCTTTAAACATAGCTCTAAGTATATGAAAGTTTGCTTTCTTGAAATTAGGGACTTTTTCGATGCTGCTATTTGGTTCGTTACTAGTAAACTTTAAAGTGAAAGTTATTGTACGATGGTCGGTCGCTGTTACTGAATTCATCACCAACATTCAAATTCTCTATTAATTCTTCTTTTGTTGCAAGTACAAGGTCAAGAACATTATTACCACGGATCGGTGATTGAACAAATTGATAGAGTGAACTCTCTTGCAAGTTCGCATACAATTCATGTCCGGAGTGTGAAGTAAGAGTATCGCCCCACTTGGTCACAGGTAATTTAAATTCGCCCAAAAATATGGTATCTTGTGAGTTAATTACATCTGCAATTTGTTCATAAATTTCTCGGTCAGTTTGCACTGATTGAGCTGGAGGTCTGTATATTAATGCAAGTATTATTTTTGTACCTTTATTATTCTTTATTAGCACAAAAGATGTGTCGACGTTCACAATTTGAGGTTTTGACATGAGGGTCGGGTTAAGACTTTCTTTGATATAAAATAAAACGCCACCTCCATTTTTATTTATTCGGCTTTTCTCAAACATTACATAACCGGGAAGTGAATACTCTGCTTAAAAGTCTCTATCTTCTGTATTGAGCCAAGATTCTGTTATACCAATCACATCATCATTTTCTGTAAACACTAGTTCCTCTAAATCTGAAAATGTATTGCGTATGGTACGAGCGTTTGCATAGAAAACCTTTAAAGTTGCGGTTTTAGAACTCACAGAACGTTCTTTAATCGAATTTTTGGTTCTGATCGGATCTACATTTACATTCATGGCTGTCCTCGGTCGTTATCCCTGGTGGTTTTCAATTTGGGTCGTGTTGGTGGAGCTTTATCCAAATTCGCAGTTCTTGATGGATTAGCATTTAATTCCTTCGCTGGTTGCCGTCCTCGCTGTCTTCGGTCCTCCTTCCTGGTTGTCCTCTGCCGAGTCAATTTCTTCTCCGAAAATCCTTCACCGCATCGTTGAGAAGACGCCCAAAACGTGCTGCTCCAACCTGGTTCAGATGAACTCCATCGTCCGAAAACAAATAGTCATCGTAGTAGAAATTGTCCCCGGTGTCGACGAATCCCACGTTTTCCTTCCTGCAGATATTTGCTAGACAACGATTTGTGCTGGTGGCTATGTTGTAAAATACACCAAGCCGGGGGACGATTCCTGAGACGATGATCCTTGATGACTTCTCCTTAAACGACTTGATCAGCTGCTGGAACTTTAAAAGCAAATCTTCCGACCGGGTTCGCTGTACATCGTTGGATCCAACATGAATGACTTACATTGTATTAGCAGAATGAGTGAGAGAGGTAGAGTGAGAGTGAGAGTGAGAGAGAGAGAGAGAGAGAGAGAGAGAGAGAGAGTGAGAGAGTGAGTGTGAGAGGTAGAGAATCCAGCCCCTCCATCCTGGGTCATGATATTTTGGTTTCCTAAATTAATCCGACACCCAGAATGGCACAGGCTCACAGCAGGGACTAAAAAATACTACATATTTTCCCCTGACTTTTCAATTTGGCCTTTACGTTGATTGTTACAGAGATGCGAATTCGGCGAAAATACTATACGGCGAACTTAATATTACGTCTTCAATTGTGGCGAAATTATTTATATAGTGAGTATCTGTAAAGTATGCGAGAGGGTTGGTACAGCAAAATTATATAGAGTGTACACTTATAACTAAAAGACGAGTGTTCAATATTAACGAACATTGTTCACATACTGTTAATATGGGTGAGCACCGTTAGGGTAAGGGAGTATCTGGAGTAAATAATAATCTCTCTCTCTCTCTCTCTCTCTCTCTCTCTCTCTCTCTCTCTCTCTCTCTCTCTCTCTCTCTCTCTCTCTCTCTCTCTCTCTCTCTCTCTCTCTCTCTCTCTCTCTCTCTCTCTCTCTCTCTCTCTCTCTCTCTCTCTCTCTCTCTCTCTCTCTCTCTCTCTCTCTCTCTCTCTCTCTCTCTCTCTCTCTCTCTATGCCTGATCAGTGGAAGCTAGCCAACGTAACACTGATATTAAAAAAAAGGCAGCAAATCCCTACCCAGTAACTATCGTCCAATTAGCTTAACCTAAGTTGTATGTAAAATGTTAGAAACACTCATAATAGACAGACTCGTAAATCACTTAGAGGAAAATAACATACTTAAAGATACTCAACACGGCTTTCGTAAAAAACGTTCCTGTTTAACAAACCTCTTAGACTTCTTCCACGATATCCTCAACCTCTACGATAAGAGTAAAGCTGTAGATATTATATACCTTGATTTTCAAAAGGCCTTTGACAAAGTTCCCCACAAACATTTACTGCTAAAACTAAAAGCGCATAGAATACAAGATGGTGTGTTGAAATGGATAGAAAATTGGCTCAGCGACAGAAAGCAAAGAGTAGTCATAAACGGTAAGGCATCTAAATGGACCAATGTAAGTAGCGGGGTACCCCAGGGATCGGTACTAGGACCAATTATCTTTCTAATTTACATCAACGACATAGATGAGGGTCTCACCTGTACAATCTCAAAATTTGTTGACGATACAAAAATTGCAAATAGCGTACTCTCAAAAGAACAAGTTGACGATATGCAACACAATCTAGATAAGTTGTCATGTTGGGCCCAAATTTGGCAACTGAGTTTCAATGCTGATAAATGTAAAGTACTACATATCGGATACCAAAATGAGAAAGCAAACTATTTGATGAATGGCACTCAGCTTAAGAATGTAAACAGAGAAACCGATCTGGGAGTAACAATATCGAGTAACCTAAAACCGAGTCAACAATGCTCAGAAGTTGTTAAGAAGGCAAACAAAATAATTGGCTTTGTAGGCAGGTCATTTGAGCATAAATACAAAGACGTTATCCTAACCCTTTACAATTCCTTAGTCCGCCCTCTTCTGGAATACCGCGTTCAATCCTGGTGCCCTTATTACCAAAAAGATATAGACAAGCTAGAACGAGTTAGTTCAACGTAGAGTAACCAAAATGATACCTAGCCTAAAGAACAAACCATACAAGGAGCGTCTTAGATAATTAAATCTATTTCCTTTAACCCAGCGCAGATTAATAGGCGACTTAATTCAAGTGTTCAAAATCATCAAAGGCATCGACAATATGAACTGTAGTAAGTACTTCACTATCGACCAATCTAATTATACGCGGGGAAACGGTTGCAAAATTATTGGTAAATCTTTTAACTCACACGAAGCTAAGAATTTCTTCTTCAATCGAGTTGTCAACTTATGGAATGGGCTTCCCCGAGATGTCATAGACTGCAGCACCGTTGATTCATTTAAACTTCGCCTAGACAAATATCTCACATCAAACCCGCGACTGACTGCGTTTGTAAATTAATAACTTTATGTTATCCTCCCCTCAGTTACTAACCCATCTGTCCCATACTAATTTCCTAATCCTGCCACGGGCATTAGTTCCAGGGCAATAATTCCCTTTCCAATGTTCCCTTACCCACTCTAAACCACTGTTTGGATACTTGATCCTCAGTATTTTTAAGGACAAGCAGCCTAGAAGGGTCACTAGACCTGTTGTTGCTTGATTTCCTTTGTACTCCTTTGTACTTTGTACTCTCTCTCTTTCTCTCTCTCTCTCTCTCTCTCTCTCTCTCTCTCTCTCTCTCTCTCTCTCTCTCTCTCTCCCTCTCCCTCTCTCTCTCTCTCAGGGATCGGTCCT